>OY757906.1:14190198-14242698 GCA_963585895.1 Sepioteuthis lessoniana
ATGTTGAAGAATTTGGCTGGTGCTATCTTCAATTTGGTAATTTTTCAGAAAGTGAAGTTTTAGTGCTTAGAGAAACTTCTTTTTTTATTCTATCTTCAAGTTGGTCTTTGAATTTTCTCCTCCTTAAAACCCTTAAAAAGATGTTTTTATTGAGAATTCTTCTGGGAACAAACATTTCCAATTGGCTAACTTATCACAGATGATTTCATATTCTACTTGTCCGGTCAGCTGGTACTGTAGAATACACCGATTGCTTCTCTTCAGAGGAGTAACACCCCCTTAACGAATGTCCTGATATGACTAAACAATCTGATGGTGATGTTCCAGTAATGCTGGAGCTTTGGGGAATGTGGAGTACCCCTTCATTGCCATCGTTCCTAACTCTACTCTGGCTTGGAGTTGTAGCACCTGATAGGGTTCTATCTATGGATCAAATAGAACTAAAATGTGTACTTATGCTAAACTGAATTGTTGGAAATAGAACTGTTTTGACAGTTAACTGTTTGTAAACAAAAACTATACTTATATACTTGTACTAAACTGAATTGTTTGAAAGTTAATTTGGCGTTAAATGACATGAAAAGGGTTGACACACAATAAAACAAAACAACCAACCAACAGTTCTGATCTAAATCTCTGTGAAGGGTATTGGTTTTATGTATCAGATTTTAATCAATCACCCAATCTAGCCACAATATAGAATATTGACTAATTATGTGTCCAAGCCCACATTTTATGGGGGTGGGATAGTATCTCTTTTTCTATTAAACAATATTAAAAAAAACAGAATCAGTGACCTGTTTGATCTGTCTGAAGCCCAGATTTGATCATTTAATTTCAACAGCAGGACAAAGGTTAATTTTGGATGTTCTGAGTTGAAATGGGTCAATCCATCAACTGACCCCAAATAACATTCTTGTTGCCTGTTTACTTTGTTTTGACAACTTGCAAGTGTGCAGAATGAAACTTTTCACTGACCTTTTAAATTGACTTTTGAATTTCTTTGTCTATTTATAACGTAAATAAACCTATATTCTTATATTTTCATATTAGAAAATTATTTTGATGACTTTTAAAGAAAAGCATTATTCTTTTCATAAGTTTTTAGCACCAGCAAATACCTTATGTTATATTTTCCCCATTTTTGGATTAGAATAAGATATTAAGGATAGATGGAAACTAATATATATATATATATATATATATATATATATTGTGTGTGTGTGTGTCTGTAGAGATTTGATGTCAAGACTAGCTAAGGAGCTTGGACATCAAATCCCTTTACACTAATATACCTGTTGATAAGTATATTGAACATTTAGAAAATCACCTTTTCAAAAACAAACACTATCTTACCCCTACTTGTCTCTAAATTAATTAAAAGCTGTACCGTGTGTGTGTATGTATATATATATATATATATATATATATATATATATATATATATATATATACACGCACTCACAGTCATTGGTTTGTTTGTTTTTTGGCATATCAACCTTTGTGGGTTATTTAATGCCAAAGCCATCCTTGTAGAACAGTTGTGGTATTATTTAACTCATAGCTGTGTCACATAGTGATATATTGAATTTGAATTAATAAGACTACAAGGAGATAAAGGATTTTGGATTCAATAACCAACCTGTTTGGAGGTGTTTGTAGTGTAACGGTTATCATAGAAAGTGAACTTGGCTAAGTTCAAATCCTGAACAAGGCTGTTTGCATTTCCCATACCAGTAATACCTTTTGGAAAGGTATGCATCCAACTATTCTCCCTCCATCTATGGTTAAATTGTAGTGTAAACTAGACTCTTTAACCTTGGTCTGGCAACTGCTCTATGAGAAAGAAAACTGATTTGAAATCAGTTATAGACCAGGAGAGGGATAGGCAACGCTTGGCTATTTGCTTCCAAGACGCTCTGAGTTGTATCTCTTTGATTAAACTAGGTAACTGAACTGGGGAGATAGTAAAACCTGCTCATCTGATTAACTGAATAAAGCAAATAGTTTTGAAACAAGGGTGGTAACTTAATCAGAGCATGAGTGTTCAGTTATTTTATGTACATGTCATAAACTAAAAACAACTTGGTAGATATTTGTTATGAGAACTAAAAAATAAATTTTTTATCATTCTCTCAGATTGTATTTAAAAAAATGTTAATTCATTTTCACTGTTGATTAATCTAGATAAATAACATGTTGGTAATATTAAACAAAAACAATTAATGATTACATGGCAATTGGCTTATGAGTAGAGTGTTTGCCAATGGTCCGGGAGACCGGGGTTCAATCCCAGATTGAATCATACCAAAGACTCAAAAAATCATACTTGATGCTGCTTTGCTTAACACTCAGCAATATAAGGTTTGGATCAAAGGTAAAGTGGAGCAATCCAGGGAATGTAGTAGCTATCAAAAAGGTAGCCTTTAGGTCACCCTCGAAGGTCGCCAACTTTACTTTTTACTTACTTACGTTTAAATCTGTTCTTAGGAAATAAATTGTATTATGCAGCTGGTTCTAATAATTGTCATTTGGCAAATTCAAAACTAAACACCAAAACAGACATTGAAAAACCATAACACATTCTAACTACTTCAGCCTAATTCAAACCTTTTTGCCAATCCAAAAATAAATCATACCAAACTGACTTCTGACCAAAAATAATGGAAAATATCAAAACTTAATTTTAATACAGACTTCTCAACATGACTAATAATCCCCCCTCCACCAATTAAAGAAAGCCATAAAAACAAAAAAAAAAAAACAAAAAACAATGCCACTCCCAAGGATCAACCAAAACCCTAAATAGAGACTATAATGTAGAAAGTATTGCTATTGAAACTGACAACATAACTGCAAACCTCAGTCTAGCAGATATATATTAAAAAAAAGATACATCTATAAATAAACATCTGTAAAGCAAAATTTATCTACTAACCTTTGTCTTGTACTCACAAAAATTAAAGATTAAAATATTTACCTACAAGCTATTTATTTACAAATGATATATGTATAAAAAAAAACTAGATTTGGCATTAAATATCCAACTAGGGTTGATATGCCATAAAATACCAACCAAATAACTTGAATCTACAATGTGTGAAAATGTAGGTTCATAAAGTAAAGTTGGCAACTGTAGTCGAGGGTGACCTGAAGGTTCTTCTTTCAATAGCTATCACACCAAGGTGTAAGGAAGGGTGCTACTCCTTTCCCTGGATTGCTTCACTTTACCATTTATCCACACCTTATAATGCTGAGTGTTAAGCAAGGAGTAATCAAGTACTGTTTTTTTTGGGGGGGGGTCTTTGGTATGACTTGATCTGGGATTGAACCCCAGTTTCTTGAACGCTCTAACCATTTTGCAAATGGGCCATTGGTTTAATGTGTAGTGTTCAACAATGGCCCGGGAGACCAGGGTTCAATCCCAGGTTGAGTTATACCATAGACTCAAAAAATTGTACTTGTTGCTGCCTTGCTTAACACTAGCATTATAAGGTTTGGATCAAGGGTAAAGTGGAGTAATCAAAGAAATGGAGTAGTACCCTCCCCTACACCTTGGTGTTGTCGCTATTAAAAAGAGAGCCTTCGGGTCGCCCTTGAATATGTTCATCAACTGTTAGTTCATATGAGAGATAAAAACTGAGTTTTTAAGCTTTGGGAGTTAAAGTTGCAAAGATAGCATAATTCATAAGTTTTTCTTTTAAAGTAGGTTGATCAATGAAGAGAGGAAAAGATTTTGTGAAGAGATGGGAGGGCAATATTGAAACTTAGTGATCTTGAATTCTCTATTCCCTTGACGTTCTCATGCCATCCGTCCCTATCAACCATTTCTCTTGGCAAGTCCTGTAGACTATATTTAGTGTCCATACAGAATTGATGAATGTTTTTACTGGTTGGCCAATACTGGTGTATCCATGTGTAGGAGCCCACAGAACATCACCTATGTGTTTGATACTGCTCATAAAATAAGGACTTTTATGTCTTGTTTGTCTTACTTGGATGGTTTGTGAGGTAGGAAGTGGTCGTACAACTGCTGTTTTGTGAGGTGTTGCCTCCAGGATTTGTTCAAAATAGCATGCAGCATTTTTGAGTAGTTCCTACCTTGCTTTTTCTCCAAGCATTTCATATCCAGGTGGTGTAACCATTCAATAGTACTTACACATGTACAGCTTGAAAGAATTCTTGTTTTATTTTTTCCTCGAGATCAGATTTCCCTAATATTGTCAACCTGTCAATATCTGTCCATACTTTTCCTATGTGTATGTTAACATTGTTTTCAGTTGATGATATATTGCTACTGAGGTGTGTGAAGTGGTCTCCTAATTTCATAGGTTTGCTATTTAATAAGGAGATGGCAGCATCTTGATTAAAATACATAAACTTTGTTTAATCTAAGTTCATTTAGAGGCCAGGGCTTCTTGCTACTTGCTCCAGGCTATGCAGTTGAGGTTTGTCTTGAGCAGGTATATTTGCAAGAAGCATTAGATCATCTGTGTAGTCTCCATCAATAATAGTTCTTCTAGGATATCATCTGTTTCTTGTTTTTTTTGTGTTCTCCTTGAGTGTAAAGTTTTTAATGACACCGGAAAGTGCTGTTTCCATGCAAATACCATGAAGAACTTATTTGAGAACGTCCACATGGATTATGTTTTGAGAATTAATTTTTTATTTATTGTAGACTTTTTGTCCTCATCTTGGTTGTTTTTTTTTTTTTTTGTTTTTTTTTGTGTTGTTTCTTCTTTCACTACGTTTCGGCCAAATTTCACCCCTGGCCTTCTTCAGGTGATTTACCGCGACCTCGGATAGGAATGCTGAGTCTTGTAACCGTATCCCCAGTAATTACTGCCTTCCATAGTTGTTGTCTATCGCACCACGTTTTTGACCAAGTAAACCTCTGGCCGGCTTGGGTAGGATTTGAAACTGCTATCTTCTGACAATGCTCACCTGGAACCGTAGAGACTCAATGCCTCTATCTGCTGCACCATGGGCCCCAAAGTCTGCAATAAATAAAAAATTAATTCTCAGATTAAGAAACCTCCTCTCAAAATGATTCCAATTAAAGAAAAGGATTATGTTTTGTTGTTCTTGAAAGAGACCAGATGGTACCAGAAAATATAGACTTGGTTACAATCCTGAAAACACAACAAACTAACCAACTGAAAGTAAATTATTGCTGAATAGAAATACCATTATGATTGTGTTAGTAGAAATAGTTGTGAGAAATAATTAAAAAAAAAAACACTATCATCACTAAATAAACTAATGTCATATAGAAATACTTGAAAATATTTACTCATATGCGAGTAAATGAGTTGTTTGGTTTTAGTATGGTATCATCAAATTATGTGTTTACAAACCATACATATAATGTGTAAACAGGCTTTGGCATTAAATAACCTATAGAGGTTGATATGCCATTAAACCCAACCAACCAACCTGGGCGAGTGAACCATTACGTTTATGTTTTTGTAGAGGATCATTATTGTGGTAACAGTTTCTTTACGCTGACCATATTCTAGAAGTATTTGCTCCCTCTTTCCTCTGTGTATGGAAGAAAATGCCTTGGAGAAATCTACAAACAAAAGTGTTTCCTCAATATTTTTAAGCAATGCTATCTATAACCAAAACATAATGGAGAAACAGACAAAAAAGCTGTATCCTCCCCTTCCCAAAGAAAGATGACCTCAGAATCACTAAGGACTATAGAAGAATAACTCTTTCTTCCGTAACCGCTAAAGTTTATAATGTCCTGCATCTCAATCGCATCTGACCAGAAGATGAGAAAGAAAAATTTGAACAGTTTTCTGAGGAACTGATCCACAGATTCTGACTATTTGTTGAATCACTGAAGGAGTGCATGCAAAAAATATTTGCTTTTTGCAAATACACCTGCTCAAGACAAATCTCAACTGCATAGCCGAGACCAGGTAGCAAGAAGCATCCTTCTATATGAACTACAGAATCCATCCTTCTAGAAAGACAGCAGTGGTACTATTTAACCCATAGCTGGGAGGATAAGGAGGTTCATACTTTTCCCATTTTGATGACATATGTATGTCATCAAATATCCTTATTTTCCATGCTTCAGGAAGTATTACATCAAGGACTGCAACTTTTCAGCTTTTGTTTTCAGAACGGTATCAAGTTCATTCTCTGTAGAATCGTAGTAAGTGAGTTCAAACTCCAGTTGCGCTGTTACGTTCACTTTCAGACAAATACCCTTGGGAAAAGTATGAACCTCTTTATCCTCCCATCTATGGGTTAAATACTACCACTGCTGTCTTTCTAGAAGGATGGATTTGGCATTAAATAACCCAAGAAGGTTGATATGTCATTAAAACAACAAAACCAAACCAAACCAAGTTCATTCTCTATGAAATGTCCAAGTTTGATGTTGGCCACAAATAAATTGGCTTATTTGTGATCCTGGGAGGGTTTCCAAACAGATTCTTGAAATGTTCTTTTCAGTTTTAAATCACTTTTGGGAGAAAGTCCCTGTGGTTTAAGGGCTGAACTGGAACCTCAAAGTGAACTCCAGATGCATTGTTATATTCACTTTTGAACTAATGCTCTTAGGAAAGGTATGAACTATGTTATCCTCCCAGCTCTGGGTTAAATAGTACCACTCCTGTTCTTCTATAAGGATGGTTTTGGCATTAAATAACCCACAAAGTTTGATATCCTATTAAATAAAGAAATCAAATCATTCTTCTTGACTGGCAGCTTTTAGTTTTGATCTTAAGGTGCTTTACCTTCCACTTCATTTACTGTCTGCCATGCTAATTGTAATTATCTTCTACAGAATTTTGAATTTTGTTATATTTCTTATATTTCTGCTCATTGTTGTTGGATTTCTTCTTTTAAGTAAGGATGCTTTTTTTTTTTTTTTTCCAAGTTATCTCGTTTTCCCCTACCTGCTTTTGTCTCCCAGGGAACATTGTCTTGCAATGATTCTTTCATTATTCTTGTATTTTTTATTTTTTATAGGTGAGGTGAGCAAATTGCAGAATCACCTCAGTTTGCTTCGAGAGGAGTATGTCAAGCTCCAGGAACGTCTGGCTGAGGTGGAGAAAAAGTATCAGGTGGCGTTAGCCTCCTCAGGTCAGTCTGCAGATAGTGATGATGATAACAACTTTGTACCTCGACTGCTCAGAAAAGTAGCGGACTTGTTTAACAAGGAGACTTACAGGTAAGAGAATTATATCTAGTGATATATGTTGTTATTTTCTAAGTTTTACTTAGATATGGCTCACACAGTTGCTTAATTGTCCAGTTGGCTGGGGGCGGGGGCTGTAGAATACACCGACTGCACCTTGGCAGAAGGGTAAGACCCCCCCCAAACGAGTGTCCTGGATATGACACTAAACAATCTGATGGTGAGGTTCCAGTAATGCTGGGGCTTTATTGCCATTGCTCCCAGGTCCACTCTGGCCTAGAGCGGTAGCACCTGATAAGGGTCCTATCTATGGGTTAAATATAATTAATGGCATACTTATGCTAAACTGAATTGCTTGAAATAAAAATGTTTTTGACAATTAAACCATACTTATATTTAAACTGTGTGCTTATGCTAAATTGAATTATTTGAAATGGAACTGTTTTTTGACATTAAAATTGTACTTACACTAAACTGATTTGTTTAATATGGAAATGTTTGGACATTTAACTGTTTAAACAAAATCTGTACTTATACTAAGCTGAATTAGAACTGCTTGACTAAACTGAATAGCTTAAAATAGGAATGTTTTTCACAATTAAACTGTACTTACATTGAAACTGTGTACTTATCCTAAACTGAATTGTTTGAAATGGAACTATTCTCATAAAAAAACAGTTGCTTAAAGTACCTGCTATTACTTTAGTGGTCATACATCTAAGTAGTGAACAGGCTCATCAATGCTTAACTTCAGTGATCAATCGGGAACTAGTAGTTTCCGAATTGACTTGATATGTGTAGCCCTGATGGTTGGGCTTTGAATATGTTGACTGTATCTTCTGCAGAAGAGTAAGACTCCTTCCAAAAGGAGTGTCCTAAATATGACTCTAAACTGCTTATGATGGTGAGACTTCAGTTCTGGAGATCTGGGGAAAGTGGAGTACCTCTTCATTGCTATTACTCTTTGGTTGTCTTTGATCTGGAGTGGTCGTACCTGTTTGGATCCCATCTATGAGTCACAAAGATCTTTTTTAAAAAATTTTTAATTCTTTTTTTTATCAGTAATAGTTTTCGGACTATTGTCTTCGTCTTTATTGTTTTTCTTCACAATGTTTCGGCCGCTGTATCCTCTGTCTTCCTCTGGTGTCCCCTGTTTATTTGGGTATAGAAATGATTCAACCTAGGGAATCATTTTTAAAGTTTGACTGTTAATCAAACAAGGCGTTCAAGAGCTATGAAGATCTTTTGCAAATAATCATTGTTTTTCACGCTTATCTGAGAAGCATTACAAGAAGTTTTAAAACTCTTACTGATAAAAATTAAGCTTCATCTCTGAAATTTAGATATCAAAAAGATCTGTTTGAAAATTATTTCCATTTGATAGGACCTTGTGCAAATAAAAAAAACATTTATAAACAACTGCATAAGAAATGTAAATTTGAATGTCCAATGAATGCAATTTTCTAACTTTTGTGCATGAAATAATTCTAGACAAGTTGACGTACCATTAAAATCAGAGACAAACAGATGTGTAGCAGTTTTTTTAATTTTTCATGGCACTGGGTTAATGAGAAAAAGTGATTTAAAGAAAATAACCTTTTTAATAACCTCTACAAGAGATTTTAAGACTTTTAAATGATGATTCTTAAAAAATAGTTGTTAATTTGCTTCCCTCACCACTCTGATGCTCCTTGCCTTACAAAAACGCTCTGGAAGACATGTAACATAGTCACTAATAGCTGCTATGTCAATGTTAGCTAATTGTCAGATGAGATAGGTGAAATGCAAAAATACAACTCTCCTCAAGCGTCAAGACTTCAGTTGCTTTATTCTCTCAGATTTGTTTTAAGGCCATGAAAATTGCTGGAAATAAATAACTGACTCAATGCATGCATTGTCTTCTTTGTTTTTATAGGAACTGACTCTCAGTACACGTGGACACTTATTTCTTTGCACCCCAACCACTAAAAGAGGGTGAATTAAAAAATCTCGTCTTTTATTGTGGGTTTACAGAATACCTACCCCCACTTTTGCCTTGCATGGGTAGTATTATTTGGCCCCTATTCAGATGGTCAGTTGAGCCTGGTAATCTTTGCAAGTCTTCATTAACTGCTGTTTTCAGTTTGTGGTTGCTAGATAAAATATATCTTATTACAGTAAGCCTACTGGACGAGATGTTGAACTTTGTCAGCTTTTCTTGCAGCTCGATTTTTTTTTTTTTTAATATAACTTATCTATTTGCACCCTGGTGCCATTTGCTTATAATGTTACATATGTCAGAATTAGAAAACTAATGAATTAAAGGAACTTTGGATGGAGATACAATGTGAACTTGTGATATTCAATAGCCTGGTGCATGTTGCTGGGTGCAGATTGAGAATTAACAACTGTAGAGAGAGACAACAGGAGTCCTGATTGATAGTAAGGGTCATGAGGTCATACTCTAGTATGAGGAACAAACTGAAAGAAATGATTTTTGTTTATTTTGTAAGTGTTGGTGGTTATTGATTGGTGTCATGATTGGAAGAAGAAAAAGATGGAACAGTTAATTTTAATTTGTAATCTATATGTTGATGGTATCTTTTTTCTTCAGTGTGTATATATTGAACTGTAATTTTACAGAGAAGAAATTTTACTTTCTAAAATCTACAGCCCTTGAAGTGAGCATTTTGTCACCTAGTCACCTTTGGCTATGGTTTAAATAGTACCACTACTGTTCTTCTATAAGGATGGTTTTGGCATTTAAATAACCCATAAAGGTTGATATGCCATTAAGAGGTGCCCGTGGTGTAATGATTATTGTCGTAGGAAATTGACACGGCGACATGAGTTCAAATTCTGAACGAGATTGATAGCATTTTACATAGCACTAATACCCTTAGGAAAGGTAGGAATCCAATTATTCTTCCTCCAGCTATGGGTAAATAGTAGGGCAGACTGGTTCTTCAGCCTTGGTGAGGCAACTAGTCTTGGAGAAGGAAAACTCTAAATTCAAACTTGTTTAACTCGGCTTCAAAATTGACCTTGTGTCATATCCTGCTCGAGCGGTGGGGTTGGTAAATATGGATATGCCATTAAACAAAGAAACTAAGATGTTATTGTTCTTGTCTGATAGCTTTTAGTTGTGATCTGGAGATGATTTTCATTTCACTCTTTTCATTTACTGTAATTATAGATTTTAGAAAGTAGAATTTCTTCTCTCTAAATTTACTGTTGGAAATCCACCCTCTGAACAAACAAATCCCCACCAAAAAAGTTTGAAATTTAAAAAGGATAATAAAGTTGCAAATTAGACTAGAAATTACTTTATTATGCAAGTTAACATTTTTAAGTGTATTGCTTTAATTAAAGATTTCACTGGTCTCTCTCTCACTCACACACACATATATATATATTACACACACACGTGTGTGTCTAAGACATAATTATAATTTGAGTATTATATAGATAACCCATCACTCAATAAGTCCTGGGCCTAACTAAGAAAACAACAACTTTTAGGCAAAATTTGATTTTGTTCATCACCAGTCTCCTTCTAGAGCAATATACTGATTTGAATACTTCTTTAATAATTCAATGCCTTTTTTGTTGAACGATTTGTCTTTGGCCTCAAAATTTGCTCCTGTTTCCGATATCACTTCTTCAATCTCTTTCCCTGGAATGTTCTGTTGAGGTCTGCAAACAGCCAGTAGTTGCTGGGACCCAGATCTGGAGAATAGGGTGGGTGTGGGAGCAATTCGAAGTGCAATTCATGTAGTTCTGCCATTATTGCAATCAACTTGTGACACGGTGCATTGTCTTGGTGAAAGAGCACTTTTCTCCTTCATTTGTGGCTGTTTTTTGGTGATTTCTTCCTTCCAATACGCCAATAATGTTATATAATATTTGCTATTGATGGTTCTTCCTTTCTTAAGGTAATCAATGAACAAAATACCTTGCACATCCTAAAATATGGAGGCCAAAACCTTGCCTGCTGGTGCTTGCGTCTTTGGCCGCTTTGGACGGCTTTCACCTGCTGCTGTCCACTCAGTTGACTGCCAATTTGACTCCGGAGTGAAGTGGTGGATCCATGTTTCATCCATTGTCACATATTTATGCAAAAACTCCTTTTCGTTGCATTGAAACAATTGCAAGCAACACTCAGAATCATTGACACATTGTGGTTTGTGACCAAACATGCACACACTTTGAACTCAGCTTTCTCATTGACAAATGTTCATGCAAAATGGTGAATATACTGCCTTCTGATATCGTCAACTCCTCTGCTATGTCATGCAACTTCAATTTACGATTGGCCAAAACGAGTTTGTGGAGATTTTTGGTGTTTTCCGGGACAACTGCCGAATTTGGGCGACCTGAGTGTTCAGCATCATTTGTGTCTGTACAACCATGTTTAAAGTAAGCATACCACCTATTAACCATTGTTTCCAACAGAGCATAGTCCAAATAACACTTATCAAGCAATTGCTTTGCTTGAACAGTATTTTTTCCCATCAGAAAGCAATGCTTTAGCAACACACAAAATTCAGATTTTTCCATTGTTTTGAAAACTTGCAACAGTAGCTTCACTTAAATAACTGTAATTTGTAAACTAATAACCGAATTGGGCTCAAATTTGGACACGTGCCATTTGAAGGTTAGTCCTTTATAAAAAGCATATCGATTTTTTATTAGTGGCGCCATCTATATGTCAGGCCCAGGATTTATTGAGTGATGTGTTAAATGTAGATATTTATAAGTATATTTGATATAACTTTCTTAGTCTATTTTTGTCAAATATCAATATGAAAACAGTTCAGTTAGTTGGGTCTGTAGAATATGCTGATTGCATTTCTGCTGAGGGGTAAGATCTCCTTCCCTGCTGCAACAACTGGATATGACACTAAACCATCTGGTGGTGTGGTTTCAGTTTTGGAGTTGTGAGGAATATGGAGTACCTCTTCATTGCTATTGCTCCCATATCCACTCTGACCTGGAATGATACTACCTGTTGGCATCCCAACTATGGGTCAAATAGAACTGTTTAACCATTTAACAGTGTGCAAACAAATGAGTAATGTTGAATAGAATTATTAGTGTTTGATAGCAATACTTGAAACCATTTAACTGTGTGCAAACAAATGAAGGTAAATTCTGATGGCAGATCCATACAAAAAGCTATCACTTTTCACCTGACTGTTCTACTTTTTAAATTTCTGATCCCCACCTACTGTAAATTTCTTTGTATTGCATTAATATTTTTGTTTCTCTTGTTGCAGTGATATAACCATTCTCCTTGAGGGTGGGCAGAAGATCAAGGCTCATAAATTCATTCTTCAATCACGCACAGATGACTGGGCTTGTGGAACTGACTTTTCACAAGTATCAGAACTGGACTTCTCGGGTACTTTGCTTTCATGAGTCTTGTTGTTTCATCGACATTTTCTGCTTATTTTCATTTTGGCTTTTCAAATTCAACCCTTTAGTATATCTTGCTTTGTTAGGTACTTCTCCAGAATAGCCTGCTGATTAATTTATTAATTCTGCGGTAATGTAAAAAATATTATATAGATTTATAATACTTATATTCACCAACTTTCAGTCATTTGCTTCATTTTTATTTATTGAATAGTTACAGTTAAGTCCCAAAATTATAATTTTATGATCAGCCATAAGTTGACACCATTCTATTGTTGCCCAGTCGGCTGGGGCTGTAGAATACACTGACTGCACCTCTGCCGAGGGGTAAGACCCCTCCCCCCACAACGAGTGTCCTGGATATGACACTAAACAATCTGATGGTGAGGTTCCAGCAGTGCTGGAGATTTGGGGAATGCGGAGCACCCCTTCATTGCTATCGCTCCCAGGTCCACTCTGGCCCGGCGTGGTAGCACCTGATAGGGCCCTATCTATGGGTTAAATAGAACTAACAGCATACTTATGCTAAACTGAATTGTTTGATTAAACTGAATAGCTTGAAATAGAAATGTTTTTGACAATTAAACCATACTTACATTTAAACTGCGTGCTTCTGCTTAATTGAATTATTTGAAATAGAACTGTTTTTCGACATTAAAACTATATTTACACTTAACTGAATTGTTACATATAACTGCTTGAATAGTTTGAAATAGAAATGTTTTTCACAATGAAATTGTGTACTTATGCTAAATTGAATTGTTTTAAATAGAACAGATTATTTACATAAAAATGGATTTGGCGTTAAATAACATACAAAGGTTGATATGCCATATAAAGCCCAACAAACAAACCATTCTATTGATTGAGAAGGGAAAGACTAAAGAAATATGGCTGATGTTTGAATTGTTGGTCAAGTTGTGCTTATAGCATTGATTCTCTTGACTCTCTCTCTTGGCATTTGTCCCAGGCAGATCCTCTACATGGAATTCAGGGTCCACACAGAGCTGATATATGTAAGTTTTTGTTGGTCAATCACTACTGGTGTGTCCATGTGTAGGAGTCCACAAAAAAGTTAATCCTTTTTAACCTTTTCCTTACAAAGTTTTTAAAAGAAGTTTTGGATATGCAAAATTGTACTTTGAGTATGACATTTTAAAGTTAAAATAAAATTCAACTGTTACATTGCTATTGCAGTTGAAGTAAAAGGGTTAAAATAATTGCTGTTACTAAGTGGTCACCCATCTAATTACTGAGCAGATTCATTATTGCTTAATGGGGATAGCATTCCTATCTGAGGTCGCGGTAAATCACCTGAAGAAGGCCAGAGGTGAAATTTGGCCGAAATGTAGTGAAAGAAGAAACAACACAAAAACTACCAAGATGAGGAAAAAAAGTGCGCAATAAATAAAAAATTAATTCTCAGATCCATCATTAACTTAAAATTATTAATATCACCCCTCGTGGTCCTGATGAGGGTTCAGTAGAACCGAAACGCTATAGTGTCGACCCGTTAATAAATCATTCCTTCCACTTGAATCGTTGTTATCAGTTTTTATATATATGTCAAAATGAACGAAAAGTTATAAAAAGTTTTCTCAAGTCAAAGTGCCAAATATTGGCCTGAAGCGCAGTATACCCACTCCCAATATCTTACCTTATATCTTGTTCCAAGTCGATGAATAGTTGAAAGATTGAAGAATAGGGTAATTTGGCCCAGCGGTTAGAGTGTTCGCCAATGGCCCGGGAAACCTGGGTTCAATCCCAGGTCGAGTCATACCAAAGACTTTAAAAATGGTACTTGATACCACCTTGCTTAACACTCAGCATTATAAGGTACGGTTCAAGGATAAAGTGGAGCAATCCTGGGAATGGAGTAGCGCCCTCCCCTACACCTTGGTGTAGTAGCTATCGAAAAGGGAGCCTTCGGGTCACCCTCGACTATGGTCGCTAACTTTACTTACTTACATTGATTGTAAATTACATTATCATATCTTAAAAAAAAGCGAGAGTTGCTCCCCTTGAATCGTTAAGTTAACTAATGAAAGAGGGAGTATTTGTTTTAAGGCACACAACCAGTTTTTATAGACAAGTTTATGAAGAGATGAACGGAAAAATGTTATTTGAAAGCTGGTGAATCGGGCGTGGGGAAATGCTAAGACAGTAAGATATCTTGAAGTGGGAATTATTTTGCAGAAGAAAGAAGAAATTGCTATTTCTGGTTTTCTCTCTCCAGAAAGAAAAAGGAAACTTCTCTGGTGTTTGATGTTTATTTTTTGTTGTTGTTCCTTGTGTGTGTTTAAAAAACAAACGTCTGCCATTAAGAATTGAATACTGGAGTTTTTCTTCTCGGGGAAGAAAATACTATTTTTTTTTTTTTTAGAATATTTATGTATGTCTTTACTCTGTTTTTCTTGTATGTTGAAATAAATCAATGAAATAATTGTTTTAAAATAATTAATTGTTGAAATAAATCAATGAAATATTTATTTCAACTTAAGTTATCTCAATTTTCTCAAGTTTTAATACTTGTTGAAATTGAGCGGCATTTTTTTATTATTTATTTGGTATTTTTGTGGATCTTCTCTTTATTTTTATTTTTATTTTTTTATTGCAAAACTATATTTTGTTTGCTGTTTTTATTTACTACTTGTGCTTTGATGACTGCATGAAGAAAAGTTTTTTTTCTTCTATGATTTTGAAATTCAAGCTGAAACACTTTGTAACACACTATATTAGTTTTATTACAAAAAGTTTCATGTATTGGAAAAAAATACAATCTTTAGATGAACTATGTGGCAGTTCCATGCTTCATCTGAAGATGAAATTGTAAAACTTGTATTAATGAAGCTGACATGAAGAGGTTAGATGATATAAATTAAGTAAGTTGGTCGATTGTAGTCGAGGACGACTCAAAGGCTCCCCTTTTCAGTAGCTTCTACACCGCAGTGTAGAGGAGGGTGCTCCTCCTTTCCCTAAATTACTCCACTTACCAGCAGAATTCACTGACTGCGTCTCTGCAGAGGGGTAAGACTCCCCCAACAAGTGTCTTAGATATGACACTATCTGATGGTGAGGCTTCTGTAATGCTGGAGCTTTGGGGAATACAGAGTACCCCTTCATTACTACCAGGTCCACTGGTATTAAACTGTAATTATGCTAAACTGAATTGTTTGAAATTAAATGGTTTTACATTTAACTGCGTGTAAACAAAAACTGTACTTATACCAAACTGAATTGTTTGAAATATAACTGTTTGGATAGAAATGGATTTTGCATTTAATAACCTACTATAGTTGATATGCTAAATTTTGTTTGGAACAGAATAAAATATCATATAAAAAAAGAATAATTTTTTTTTTTTTTTTTTTTTCAGCCATCAATTTTGATGTGGCCTATGCCCTTTTAAAATGGGTTTATACAGATCAAATCAACATCCAAGCTAATGAAACATTCCTACTTGACTTACTTAAGTCATCTGTGAAATTTAAATTGCACAGTTTGTGTGCCAGGTAATTCAGCTTTCTTTTTCTCTGCTTCTCTCAGTTTTTTAAAATAAAAAAAGAAAAGTTAATTCTCTCTTGTTTTGTACTACAAATGGGCAGGTTAAAATTGCAAGCATTTTAAGATTAAATCAGATTTGTTCAGCATCGAAAACGAAACTGTACATAATTTTAAAAACAAGTGTGGTTTTTTTTTTTTTTTTTTCTTCTTTTAATGAAAAAAAATCACCCGATCGTAAGATGCATGAAAAATAAATATGGAGTGAAAATCATAATTTATATATTAGAATGTAAAAGAAAAAAAGATTTACAATGAGAAAACAAAAGGTTTTTCCAATGAAATTTGCAATTGCATCAGTCACAAGAAAACAAACTTGACTACAACTTTAAAAGAAAAATGTTCGTATTTTAGTTTCAAAACTTGATTTGAAAATTCAGTATTTCTCTCTTTCAGTTGTTATTTCATGATACATTTTAAATGTCCTTCTGGAATGTAAAAGATCAGTTGAGGTAAAATGGAATTCGTTGTGGATTTTTGTTCTTCCAAGAAATGAAAAAGTTTTTGTATTTTATGTACCTGCTTTGAAAATTTTATCTATTTTTTTAGGTGTGAAAATGCTTTGATGTCTTTCGTAAACATGAAAAACTGCATAAAATTCTATCAATCCGCCGAAGAGATGGGTGCTGATATCTTGAAAAATCATTGCTCAGAATTGATTTCCAATCATTGGGTGAGTTAAAATGACATGCATACAAACCTCTCAAGTCATTGGCTGTGTTGAAATGACATGAACATAAACCTCAAGTCATTGACATGTTCTTTTCAGAAAAAATTTCCAGAAAATAGTTTTATTATTTAGAATATTAGGACTAGTGACTTCATCTTGTTATACTCATAATGTTTCAGGCAAAATGTTCTTCGGCCTTCTTCATCTGTTTCATGTCAAACTCGGCAATCCACACAGAATTTCACACTGAAACCTTTATTTGAATCACAGGGGTAGACTGTTCCAATTCTGTTAACCATGACCAGGTACAAGTGTTAAGTTATAATACGTATTCTTTGTTATTTTTTCCTGTAGTTGGGATTGAACCTGCAACATCCAGATAATTTCATTCAGAAACACTTTCTAATCAAATGCCTTAGCCACTTAATTTTTTTTGCCTTGAAAAATTATAAAAATAAGCACCTTGCAGATTTTGCTGACTGACATCTATGAATCAGGTTTCCAAGGGGGAGAAGCAAAAGGCAACTGGTTGTGCTGGTGTAGAGAGGCAAGATTTTGGATAATCCCTACTTCACTGGTCCCAGTGATCATCATTAACTTGAATAACAACTCTGTAGTGACAATTTGTGTAATGTTAGCAAAGAGGTCACTCCACACTCAACAGAGCTTCAGAACTTTAGCCTCACCACCGGAAGTCATATCCAGGACATACTTTTTTTTTTTTTTTTAATGGGATAGAGGGTTTCTCTGCAAAGGATGTAATCAGTTTATCAATGACGGGGTGTGTATTCAATCTTTCACTTTGACTAAGGAATCTGAATACAAGGCATATAAAAATGCATTGGTCCATGATTTTTACTATAAAAATGCATTGGTCAATGATTTTTACTATAAAAATGCCAGCCCAGTTGACTGGGACTGAAGAATACGCTGACTGCCTCTCTGCTGAGGGGTAAGACCCACCCAATGAGTATCCTTGATATGACACTAAACTGCATCTGATGGTGAGGCTTCAATCCTGGGCTTAGAGAATGTGGAGTACCTCTTCATTACCATTACTCCCAGGTCCACTCTGACCTAGAGTGGTAGTACCTGTTAGGGTCCCAACTATGGGTCAAATCAAACTATTTAATCGTTTACTACACTGGAAACGGATTTAACTGTGGCAAATAGAACTATTAGTATTAGATAGCAATACTTGAAACTGAGTGAAAACAAATGAGCTCTGGCTCATGTAAAAATTGTTACCTCCACATTATTCATTTACGAATCATTTATATTTAATATATATGTATAAACAGAATTTGGCTTTTAAGTCATCTACAAGGGTTGATATGCCATAAAGCCCAACTAAATCAAATCATATATCTTTGTTATGTATGTATGAACATGATTTGGCATTAAATAACCTACAATGGTTGATATGTTGTAAAACAAATTTTTACTAATAAAATGCATTGCAAAGGACTTTCAGTATAAGAATACTTTGCAAATAATTTCTACTATAAAAAATGTACAGGGTGAAACTATAAAATTGTTGTCCTAAAGAAAACAACACTACAGCTTTATTTTAAAACTTTTATTGAAAAAATCAATTCAGGTAACTTGATTATGTAGAGCTGACATCTATTCAATGTAGCCGCCTTCAGCCTCAATCACCACCTCGATACAGATCCAGAATTGGGAGCATGCCTTTTCCACAAGCCCCGACGGGAGCTCGGCGATCAGGCTGGCTTTGGTGTTGTGGGAGGTCATGTTGGTGATGTTCTCGACGTATGACCAAACGAAGTTGTCCAGCAGGTTCAGGTTGGGAGAGGAGCCTGACGGACTTGATTAGCCTGAGGTTCTTTGTCTTCTCAGTCAAGATCTTGCTTTTCTGGCACCTGTAGGACCTACACTTCAAGTCCACCTTCACATATGCATTCACAGTTGTATGTGAGACACTTAAATCTCTGGCAATCTGCCGTATAGGCCGCTGGGGAGTTTCATCAATGATTGCCTGGACCTTTTCGATGAACTCCTTGGTCTGGGTCTTCCTGGCGGTGTCCTTCCGCTCCACCACCTCCAAAGGGTCATCCAATGCGTTGAGCTGTGCCCTTAAGCATTGAACCGTTTGAGGGTGTTGGCAATGGTCCTTTTGCCATAACTTGGATCAGTAGAGTGCATGAGTTGTACAGCGGTGCATCTCCAATCTCGCCCGTTGAACATTGTGTCACTTTCAGACATGATAGAAGGCTCCTATCGCTCTTGGGATTTGTACACCACTGGCAAACTAGTAGATGGTCTGCAACAAAAAAAGAAAACTGGTTTTCGTTAAACGGAAATGGAATCACGTCGTCTTTTCTAGGGCGACAATTTTATCGTTCCACCCTGTATAGAAAATGATTTTTAGTATGAAAATCCATCACAAATTATTTATTGCTTTTTAATGTATGAAAATGCATTGAATGTTTACATCAACTTGTCTGCCTGCAAAGGATAGAAAAACTTTTCCCCAATTATCAATCTGTGTTAATCACTTGACACTGATTGTAATTTATGTTGAATCTTTGTGCTTCATTACCTGAATATTTGGTCTGTCTTCATTTTCTTCCAGAATGATTTCACTAGTGAAGATTTTGTGAGTATGCCAGCTCCCCTCTTGTACAAAATGTTTAAATCCAAGTCTGAACATGTGCTGCACACTGCCATTCGTGCACAAAGGGAAGATGTTGTGTTTCTCTACCTCATTGAATACGACTCTCAGGTATGTGAATTTTGATCATCAATTTGTATTCCTGTTGTCTTTATATGATAATATGTTTATACGTAAAACAAAATTTTTTGGTCATACAGCTTTGATTTTGTTCAAAAGAAATAGTAACATGGGATGCTATCATGATGTTAATCATCAAAGGAAATGGAATTGGTGACCAGAGTTCAAATCTTGGCCGAGGCTGTTTTCATTTCACTTTATGCTAATGTTTTTGGGAAAGACATGAATCTATTTGTTCTCCTTCCAGCTATGGATAAATGGTAGGTCAGATAGGATTCTTTAGCCTTGGTCAGGCAACCGATCTAAGAGAAGGAAAACTTTGAATTCAAGCCAGCTTTACTCTGCTTAAACATTGACCTTGTGTCACATCTTGCCTCTGGTAGAGGGGTTCGGTACATACAAACATGAGGCAGTATTTGGTAGTAAACATGACTTGTATTATTATAACAATTTACACAGTTGTGAGATCAGGTCCATTTAATGAAGTACATATAAAAATGATCTTTCTGTTCGAAGATGAAAATTGATATGTTTGAATTTCTGTGAGATATTTAAGGAACATAATTATATAATCTCTTCTATTACCTTAACAACAAATTCATCTGGTCGGTTAGGGGTAACAAGATAGGCTTGATCTAGCTCCCTCTGACTGAAAACAGCAGATAAACCAGTACTTAACCAGGTTATCAGACTTGATTAGTCATTTAAATGGGGGCAGGAGCTAGTCAGACAATACTGCCTATGCCAAGTGAAAGTGGTGAGTTGTATTTCTCCTTCCCCCATCTGACAATGAGCTATCATTGATATAGCAGTCGTCAGTGACTATGTTACAGTATTCTGGAGGCATTCATGTGATCGTGGTTATTATTCTTAGGAGATGGACATGGCGGACCAAGTTCTAATTGTGGACAGGGCTGTTTGCATTTCTCATAGTGCTGATACCTTTGGTATGTATCCAATTATTCTTCTTCCAGCTCTGGGTAAATAGTAGGGCAGACTGAGCGCTCTAAACTTGGTATGGCAACCAGTCCAAGAGAAGGAAAACTCTAAATTCAAGCCTATTTAACTCTGCTTAAAAAGAATTGATCTCGTGTCACATCCTGTTTGTGTAGAGGAGTTGGGTTAATGCATATGCTAAAAGACTAGATGAAAAAGAGCAAAGAAAGCCTAATTAGAGCGAACAGTGTCAATATAAGAACAAATCAAACAGTAACTAGGTAATAGAAAACGGAAGAAAAAAACTATACAGCTATTTCAAGCAACAGATTGCTGAAATCTAATACAAGAATACATGAACGTGGCAATGAAAGGGAAACTGAATCTTGTCTATTAGCAGCACTAAACGCCATGAAAATCAACTATATTAAGATGAAAATAGATAAGACGCAAGAAAATATCAAATATAGATCATATAGTGATAGAAATGAAACTATTAATCATGTCATGAGCGAATATAGCAAAATAGTACAAAAGGAGTATAAGACTGGATGGGGAAGGTGGTCCACTGGGAATAGTGCAAGAAATTAAAATTTTACCATTATGCCAAATGGTATATACACAATCCATAATCTGTCCAGGAGAATGAGATGCATAAAATTTGCTGGGATTTTGAGATACAAACAGATCACCTAATCATCACCAGATGCTCAGATCAAGTGATAATCAACAAAAAATTAGTATTTGCCGTAGACTGTACTTTGGAGTCCTTATGGTGTAATGGTTAAAGTGCTGGACTCCAGCTTTGAAGTAAGTGAGTTCAAACTCCAGTCGTGTTATTACATTCACTTTTGGACTAATGGCCTTGGGAAAGGCATAAACCCTCTTATCCCTCCAGCTATGGTTAAAATAGTATCACTGCTGCTCTTCTACAAGGATTTATTAACATTAAATAACCCATAAAGGTTGGTATGCCATTAAAATAAAGAAACTAAAAAATGGAGGTGTTGTTATTGTTGTAGGAAATGGAATTTGCTAACCAAGTTCAAACCCTGGACAAGGCTGTTTGTGTTTCACTTACAGCTAATCCCCTTAAGGCACAAATCTGTCTGTTTTCCCTCCTAGTTATGTGTAAATAGTTGATCAAACTGGATTCTTAAGTCATTTTAAGGCAATCAAGAGAAAAAAAAAACACTTAATTCAAACCAGTTTTACCCCACTTAAAAAGTTGACCTTGTGTCATATCTTGTCCATGGTGGAGTGATTGGGTAAATATATACACAAAAAATACCAATGTGGATACATGCATTTTATTTTACGTATTATTTGCTGTCATGAAGTGTTTCATCTTGAAGTTCAAATTATCAAACATAAACATTTTCTTCACCTATGATTGTTATGGAAAAAAGAATATTCTGGAAAATATTAAATAAATTGGAAAGCCATTGTTTAAAAAAAACAAAAAAAAAAGAGTTCATTTTCGACAAGTTGAAATGGTTATTTCATTATACAATTTATTTCAACATATGAAGATAAATGAACAATAATATGCAAAAGTTTATAAATGTTCCAAGAAAATATTTTCTTCTTCACGAGGAAAAACTCTGTTTTCAATTCTTAATGGCAGACAACTCTGTTTTTTAAACACACGAAGAACAACAAGAAATAAATTAACATGAAACATTTCTTTTTCTTTCCTGAAAGAGGATACCATAAATAACAATTTCTTCTGCAAAATAACATCTTCTTCAAGATATCTTACTGGCTCTGCATTTTGCCCTGTTCCAACAGCTTTCCCATTTCTTATTTTGTAAATTCTTCTTTCTTTGAGACTCATCGTCTACTTTTAATCAAATTTTCCTCTTCATGTTCATTGGTTAACTTCAATGTTCAACTCTCGTTTTTATTTTTTTAATTACCTTATTCTTCCTTCCTCTTTTAAATATTCATAGACATCTTAATTCTTTTAACTCTTTTTAACAAGTTATGACACATGGATATTGTTTATCTAGTAATTTTATGAAATTTTCTGAATAACAATGTTTTAATATTATTTTCTTTGATGTTTTCTTTAAAAGGGTTATGTTTTAATACTGACATTTTTATTTTTTTCCTTTTAAGTTGAGCACTAAGTTGAATGAATTAGACAATCGTGGGGATATCCCTCTGGACATGGCTTTGCAGAGTAGGCAGGAAAGTATTGCGAATACATTAGTGAACAACAAGGCTGATGTGAATCGAAGAGACAAATCTGGACGAAGTTTACTACACAAGGCCATCAAAAGAGGTGAGTAGATGTGACGCTTTTTTTTTTCTATTACACAGAATGTGAAAGTAAAATTGGTAAATGGTTCAAAATTTACTCTAAGTTGTTTATTTTGCACTAATGTTTTGTTACGATAAGAGAGAAAATGGAGACAATAAGGAAAAAACAAATGAATGCAGAACTACCCTGAAGATCCAAGACATTGCAGCAAGCAAATGGCCATGTTAAAAATAGTGAATTGGTAGAAATGGGTCAGATAGGGGGGTGCAGAAACAAACTCAAACCAAAAGGTGGTAAGGGAAGAACTTAGTTTCTCACTGACCTTGGTGTCATAAAGAAGTCAGCAGATGTTTCTTTAGGTTCGGACAGAAAAATGAGCCAGCCTGCACACTCAACACTGAATGAGGATGCTGAGAAGCTGTAGCATTGAAGAATGGAAAAAGCTGCAATATTCCCTCTAAAAAATGTGAAGAAGGAACCATGAGTATGAAGACTCCTATGATAAAAGGAAAAAAAACAAAAAAAAACTGCCAGCTAAGTCTCCATGTTGAATCTCTTTCTATCTCTCATGCCCGTGATGTAATGGTTATCGTCGCAGGATATGGACATGGCGACACGAGTTCAAATCCTGGACGAGACTGATTGCATTTCACATAGCACTAATACTCTTGGGAAAGGTATGAATCCAATTATTCTACCGCCAGCTATGGGTAAATAGTAGGGTAAACTGGTTTCTTCAGCCTTGGTAAGGCAACTAGTCTAGGAGGAGGAAAACTCTGAATTCAAACCTGTTAAACTCCGCTTAAAAATTGACCTTGTGTCATATCCTGCCCAAGCGGGGGAGGGGTTGGTGAATATAATCTGTTCACTGCTGGCCAAGCTCTAACTAAAAAAGTCTGACTGATTGTCATTTGACTAATGTCCACTGACTAAATCTCCTTTCAACTAAATGCCCTGTCGGCTGGGGCTGTAGAATACTCTGACTGTACCTCTGCAGAGCGGTAACCCTCCCCACCAATGAAGCTACCTGTTGGCCATGGGTGGCAACTCTTAATGCTTAAGGATGGGATCCTGGTGGCTGAGTAGTTCTTGACCTAGCAACAAAAGAGGTCACATGACTTGCAACACTCCACTTTGGTCCTTACTGGGCTAGATGGGTAGTCAGAGAGGCCCAATCCAATCAATCAGCTGGTCATGTCAGCCCTCTTTTAGATTTTTGTGAAAATCTGAATTAGAGGGAGATGACTGTCGGGTCAATCATGCTGAGGAAAGACCTATACTCCTTTCTGTCCCTGGGTGAGTAATTATCTTGGGAATGAAAACCCAGAGAGAAAATTAAATTGTCTACCACCAGCATGAATATATTGACTATGTAGCCCTGATGTTTCTAGGCGAATGGGTTTTCCCCTAGGCACATCCTCATATAGGACTCCGTGGTGGGTGGGGAGCATAGTCAATGAAACTCAGACTTTCTTTATGGCTTATGAAAATATAACCCAAGCACCCCCCCCCCCACAAAAAAAAAGATCCCTCTCAGAATCAGAAAGTGAGCATGAAACGAATGAAAACTTCTATCAATTCATAGTACTTGAATCAATAGAAGAAACCCCAATCACCAAACTATCCCCATTCCTAATTCAAAAAACAATAGAAACACACTGTAAACCAATCAATATCAAAAAAGCTATCAACAACACCATTATTATACAAACAACAAATCAAAAACAATCAGAAAAGATACTAAAATGGAAACAATTTGGAAAACTAAACATAAAAACACACCCTCACCCAACCCTAAACTTCTCAAAAGGAGTTATAAAATCCCCAGACCTTGCATCTTGTTCCCTTGAAGAAATAAGACTACATCTTAAACCACAAGGTGTAACAGACATGAGGAGAATCTCCATATGCAAAGAAACAAGAATCGGACACAAATACATACATATTAACATTTAATAGACCCACAACTCCAACCAGCATAATAATAGTTTACATAAATACAATAATAGAAACTTACATACCAAACCCTCTATGATACCAAAAATATGGACATCCTAAAGATAAATGCACTAGACCACCAATATGTGGAAATTCAAATCACACAGAATTAGAATGTAAAAATCCCTTTAACTGCATCAACTGCACAGGAGAACATCCTGCATATTCATGGGAATGTGAAATGTGGAAAAAAGAATTACAAAAATAAAATACACAAGAAACATCTCCTTTTCCGAGGCCAGAAAAATAGTTGATCAAACACAAGAACAACCCAGTTATACATATATAACAAAAAAGGAAATGAGGAAAAGGAAGATACAAAATGAAAACAGCTAGAATAAACTGATTAATGAATTGAAAAATCTAATAGAAATACGAAAAATGATCACGAAAGAGACAATCAAGGAACACATTTCAACAGTTCCAGAGAAATGTGAGACACACAACCAAAATCAGGAAAAATTTAAGCAAAGAAAAGAAAAAGTCCAAACTAAACAAAAAATGAACCAATCACATTATCCAACAGATTCAGCCCAATCGACATAGAAGATCCTGTTGAAACAACCACCCACATGAAAATAGTCATCATAAAACTCCAAAAGAGACTTAATAAAAAAACTAAATACCAAAGACGATCCAACAGAAAATGGAACAACAAATCCTACCAAAAAAATGAAACACAAGCTACAAAAAGTAGACATAGATCAACTTCAAGATCAAAGGAAAAAAATCAAAAACCAACTCCAACCATCTCCACATTAAACGCCATGGAGATGGAAGAGTCTTTCCTATTTCCTAATATATTACCGAGTCATAAACCTGTTGCTGTAAAATCTAGGCACTTTAATAAGGAGGATCAATCTTTCATAAATAAAGAAATTCAGAAATTGCTTTCCAAAGGTATAATTGAAAAAGCGTTGCACCTTGGCAAGATCCACTAACTGTAAAAAAAAATGATTATGCGTAGATTATTCTCAAACAATAAACCTATATACAGAATTGGATGCTTATCTCCTTCCAAGAATCAATAAAATGATCAACGACCTTGCTAAATATTAGTTTTTACTTCATTTGGCCTCAAAAGCGCCTACCACCAGGTGCCGCTAAAAGTATCTAATAGAAAATACACAGCTTTTGAGGTGGGGTGTCCTCGTGGTGTAATGGTTAAAGCGGTGGACTGCGGAATCGTAGTACGTGAGTTTGTACTTCAGTTGCGCTATTACATTCACGTTCGGGCAAATACCCTTGGGAAAGGTATGAACCCCCTTATCCTCCCAGCTATGGGTTAAATAGCACCACTACTGTTCTTCTAGGAGAATGTCTTTGGCATTAAATAACCTAAAAAGAGTTGATATGCCATTAAACAAAGAAACCAAACCAAACAGCTTTTGAGGTGAATGGCCATTTGTTTCACTTCTGTATGATTCTGTTTGGAGTCAAAAATGGAGCTGCTGCATTCCAGAGAGTTATAGACAGAATAATCGAGAAAGAAAATTTATGTAGTGCTTTTCCCTATATAGATGACATTACTATTGCAGGACGTACATAGTGAGAATATGATCAAAATGTAAAAAAATTCTTAGAGGCTATTGCAAAGGCGGATGTTACCTGTAACAAATTGAAGTCTGTAACTTCAGTTTGGTCAATTAATATTTTAGGATACCACATCAGTGGTGAAATTCTTCTTTTTAGCAAAGACAAGGGTGACTTGAAGGTTCCTTTTTCTATAGCTACTACAACGAGGTGTAGGGTAAGGTGCTACTTCTTTCCCTTGATTGATCTGTTTACCCTTGATCCATTAAGCAATGAGGCATCAAATATCAGTTTTTGAGTCTTTGTATGACTCAACCTGAGATTGAACCCTGGTCTCCTGGGCCATTAGCAAACATTCTAACCATTATGCCAATGGCCCGAATCCTAATTTCTCTGATCTCTCCCTGTAACTGTTGTCTTACTGGCTGAAATCTAAGCTTATAACACAAACCTGTTTTTATGAGGATTTATGTGCTAATGAATATTATTGAGAGGATAATGTTTATGGCTCCCTGGTTGCTATTACTCATGCTACAAATGTAAACACAACATAATTTTTACAAATCTTTTTTTTTCCCAAGAAAATGAAGGTTGATATGCCATTAAACAAAGAAACAAAGCTTATATTTATATACCCACTATATATCATTTACAAGTCTTAGACTATTGTTTGCATCTTGATTATATTCACAATCTTTTAGTGTCTTCTGTTATCGTTGCTAACTTTCAAGGAATTTTGAGTCAAACTCTTTTGAATCTATAGGAGTAAACTGTTTTTGTCACATTCTCTTGTAATGGGAGGGGATCTTTGTAGCATGGTAGCTAACATCCTAGATTGTGATTTTGTGCTATTACATTCACTTTTGGATTACCCTTGGGGAAAGGCATTAACTATCTTATCCCCCCCCCACCAGCTATGGGTTAATACCCCTACTGTCCTTTTTCCGGGATGGCTTTAGCATTAAATAACCCACTAGAGTTGATATACCATTAAGCAAAAAACAAAAAAAACAAAACTTTTTCTTGGAATGTCCTCTGGCTGTCTTCAGGTGTGTGTATATGTTTCTTTTTCTTTTTTTGTCATTGTAATTGGTAACTTCCAGGGAATTTGTGATTGAACCCCATCTTTAATCCACAGAAGTAAACTGTGTTTATTTTGCTATCCATGTCTTGGAATATTTTGTATCCATCAATATACTGCCGTAATTATTTTGTCTTTGTAATGTCACTTCTCTTTCTGCTTGGAGATTGACATCACAACTTCTAGTTGAGTTCCAACTCAAAGCTCTTAACCAACATATTTATCCCCCTACCAAAAAAACAAAAAAGATAAATGCTTTGGTTGAAGATTCATACAAAAATGACATTAGGCTTTAAGCTCTTAAAGATGGTATCTGAATTGCCTCGTTACTGATTATTGACAACAACAAAAGATACCAAAACTTTGTGAGAATAACAAGCAAGATTTTGTCTGAGATGTATAGATAATTTGAATAATGATTCCTCATTTCATAAATTTAGACTGATATGACCTACGTTACATTTAAAAAAATATTTTTTTTTATTAAAACCCAAAAAAAAGAAATCAAGAAAAAAGTCTATCTGATTTGGGCTCTTATATAATAGTGTTTTAAAATTGGCTGAGAAATTTAATATTTTAAATTTCATTTTGAATGTTTATTTGTTTTCTTAATAAATATTGCTGCAATTTTAAAAAGTATATCAGTGTCAATCATTTCTGATTTACAAACCCAACCAAAAGAATTGAAATTGTATTGCTCTGAAGAATGGCAAAAGAAATTCTTTGAAACCACCATTTAACTTCGCAAGGTTTTTCCCTAAAACCAGCAGTCTTTGGACCAATGTCAGTTAGAAATTATGAAATTATCTTAAAAAAAATAAAGAAAAAAGCAGAATGTGATATAGCATTAATATAATTTGTATTATAGTTTTATTATTTTATATTAATCTTTGTGCCAAATTGTTGGAAATGTTTGTGGCAGTCTGCTGGAGTTATTGTAAGTAGTTTATATCAATTGTTAAGCCTACTGTTCCATAGGTTGACCATTTTGTGGTAAAAGTTGGGATTTTTGTCAAGTAAATTAATTCCTAGTTTTGCTGGGATTTTTCTTCAGGCTTAAAAAGTCGATTTATATGCCACAATTTATGATTATATCATCAAGGCATACCAACAGCATGGATTCCCTTGGGTCCTCTCTTACCATTCATTCCTATCTGTCATTGTCCTTGGCAAGCCTTCTTGATGACATTCAGTGTCCCACAGACTTGATGAATGTAAGTTTTTGACCAAGGAGTCACTTGTGAGTTTATCCTAACTTCACCAGCAGTGCCTAGCATGTCTTGCTCGGATGGTTTGTGAGATGAGAAGTAAGTGGCCATACAGCTGCTTTTTTGGTAGTGTATTGTTCCTGGATTTGTTCAAAAGAGTACAAAGGATTTTTGTGTAGTTCCCATCTAGCTTTTTCTCCAGGTGTTTTGTTAGTCCAAGAGGTGCAGCGATACAATAGTAGTTACACACCTACAGCTTAGAAGTATTCCTATTGTATTTTATCAGAGAAATCAAATTTCCATATGGTCGTTAACCTGTCAATAGCAGCCCATGTCTTACCTGTGTGTATGGTGACATTATTTTCAATAGATGAGATATTGCTATTATTATATAAGATTTGGTTTTAGTTACAAAAAAGGTGATGGGGGGGTGTCAAATAATAACTGAGATTATATCCAACTCAATATTGTAACTCCTAATCTTACTGTTTATTTTATTTCATCTTTTGTTACCTGGATAGACTTTGTACAGTTAACTAACATGAAACAAATTTTAAATATATATCTCTCTTTTGAAGGTGATGAATTCTCATCGACTTTCTTAATACACAACAAAGTAGACATTAATGCAGTCACCCATCTTGATCAAGAAAGTCCTCTTCATATGGTGGCTTCATTTAAACCAGAAGACACAGAGCAGGAGATGATTGATGGTATGGCACGTGTCTGTCAGGAATTGCTTCAGAATGGAGCCAATCCAAATGCTCAATCTACTGAAGGAAGGTGAGTAACAAAAAAAAAAACATTTTTTTTCTGTAAAGAGAAAAACATCGTCTAACTCATTTAAAAATCAAATTGGTGACAAACTAATCTTTTACATATCATGTATATCTATTTAAATGTGTGCAAACAAATGACTGATGTTAAATTGTTACTGTTACATAGCAATACTTGAATAGTAAATAGAATTATTTGTATGAGATAGAAATACTTGAAATCATTTTACAGTGTGTTAAAAAAAATGATCTGAGGTTTGTTTAAAAATGTTATCAATAAAATATCTTTACAAATCATATATATTTATTATATATATGTATAAAAAGGATTTGGCATTCAATAATCTATAGTGGTTGATATGCCATGAAACCCAACCCAATGAGTGACCTTCTGTCTCACATCATGTTCATGGCAGAGGGATTGAGTAAATTCATACTGGGTGTTGCAATGGATTGTGACATTGTAATTAGTTTGAACTCCTGTTGTGCTATTATGTTCCTTGTCTGACTAATACCTTGGGAAAGGCATGAACCCTTTTATCCCCACCCCAGCTATGGGTTAAATAGTACCACTACTGTTCTATGAGGATGGCTTTGGCATTAAATCACCTATAAGGATTGATATGCCATTAAAAAGCAAAGTAATCTAACCAAATATATGCAGTTGTTAATTTGAACCATTCTTAAAAATACTTCTGGCAGGAATTTTTGTACCGGTCTGAGTAACATGAAAATAATTTGATTGTCCTTCATTCATTTTCATTTAAATTGCTTATTATGATTTATTACTTGTATCTTATCATCGAGTTGTCATTTACAAAACTTTAGCACATGACCAATAGAGCACCCAGTGAGAATCAAACTCGCTAACAATGGTCTGCTAACCCAGCTTGTTAACCATTACACTGTGTGGGGTGCCCATATCTAATCCCAGAAATACTGAACACTTATTTTGTCTGAATTTTTAAGATGAGAAATTATTACTATACACCAATTTTCTTAGACAAGTATCTTCATCTTGGTTGTTATTTACAACATTCTGGTCATTGTTTCCTTTGGGCTTTTTCAGGTAGTTGGGAACTTTGGGTATCTTGGACCAAATCCTTAACTCAATTGTTAAATTTGTCCTGAGTATGACATACTGCATTTGATGGTGAGGCTCCAGTCATGGAGTATAGGGAATATGGAGTACCCCTTCATTATCAGTACTCTCAGGTCCACTCTGACCCAGATTACCTCATATATGAGTCAAATAGAACTGTTTAGTCATTATTATTATTACTATTAATTTAAAGCCATACGATTGTGTGGAAGTTGTTTGTATTAGATAGGAGTACTTGACAAAAAGTATTACTAATCTTAAATAGCAATACTTTAACCATTTAACTGTGTGCAAACAAATAATTAATATTAAATAGAATTATTAATGTCAAATAAATTTGAAACCTTTTTTTAACTCTTGATTAGTTGTCTTATTTTCTTTTTTTCAGTACTCCTCTGCACCGTGCCATTTCCTGCAAGAATATGGCTGTGTTTAATGTGCTCCTAAACAATGGTGGCCTCAACTTGGAATTGAAGAATTCTGAGGGTTACACAACTTTATGGATGGCTCTACAGGTTAGCAACAATTCTCTCGAGCCTTGTTACTATGAAACTTTCGAATTCTTTGGAAAAACTACTTAAAATATTTCTGTTCTTCTCAGAGTAAAGAATATTTATTTCTTACTTGTTAAATAGAATCTAAAATCTATTTGCCATTCTGTGGCACTGTTAGCAAATGGTACCAGTCTTTTCTAGTTAACTTGCTGTAACAATATATGTTTGATGTAGCACCCTGGGGTTTGATGATGTCACCCATTCAGTATGGAGTGGAGATGGGGTGTTCTGTGAAACTATATATATATATATATATATATGGTGTCTTTCTGTTGGTTTTTTTTTCTCTTTTGGTGGCTGGAGCGTGAGGAGACAAATGTTTACATTAATGGAGAACAGGGGATGAATCAAAGACTTGAGAAGAGATGGCTCATTAAAAGAACAAAGCTAGTCCACTTGTGTCTGTTATCTATTTTTTTCTTTCTTCCATGGTCTTGGAGACTGAATGGAGAAAATAAAGAAGAAAAAATTCTAATACTGATTTGTGTTTTCCTTCCCCATCCGATTAATAACTATCTCCAACATAGTAGTGATTGGTGACTATGCTATAATTGTCTTTAGAAAAACTCAAACCACAAAGTAACACCAAACTTCATTGTTGAATAAATTTTTTTATCTATTTTTGTTTTTTTTCTTGCTGTTTATGATGTTGGAGGTGCTTGTGATGTAACGGTTATTGTTGTGAGACATGGACATGGTAACCAGAGTTCAAATCCTGGTCGAGGCTGTTTGCATCTCACATAGCGCTAAGACCCTTGTGAAAGTTATGCATCCAACTATACTTCCTTTGCTTATGGGTAAATAATTGGGCAGACTGGGTTTTTTAACCTTGTTATAACAACCAGTCTAAGAGAAGGAAAACTCTGAATTCAAACCATTCAAACCTTTCTACTTAAGAATTGACTTTCTGTCACAACCTGTTCATGTGGAAAAAATGGGTAAATATATATATCGTTTTCTAATTGAAATCCTTTATATTCACACGTTTTTTTTTAATTCTATAGTAGATGTTGGGCCAGGAAAAGTTAATGACTAAAATTATTACTTGATGAAAATTGATGTTTAGTTGGTGCAAAAGTTTCCTGCCCAAAGAATATATTATATGTGGAAGAACTAGCCATCTAAGTGCCATGATTGTTTGCTGCATTGCTTTGTCATTTCAAAGACTGGCATTTTCGTGTAATTAAATCACCAATCTTTTTTGGTCCAATGTCTTTCAAACAAGCCAATTGCTCACTATTGCATTGTGTTGTAGCTAATGTTCTGACCTGCAAAGGAAGCAGAGTATGATTTTTAGTTTGCATGCTTGGTTGGTGTTGTAACCTAACAAAAAGGTTACTGAATGAGAAATAACCAAAACGGAGGTTGGAAATGAAATGGAAATCTTTATAGCATTAACAAAATACAATACTTGCTAGTGGTGACTAGTTAGTTATGTTTTTACCCCCCTCGCAATTGTGTCCAACATATTTATGAGGAATGGGACATAGCCATTAACGTTCATAGGTAGGGTATATAACAATTGTAAAGGTACATTTAATATCAATACATCTGGTGGATAACGGGTTAAATCAGAGAATGGTAACTGTTTAAAGGGTACATTAAAATTCATTGTCTACTAATAAGGCTGGACTCAATATATTTTTACTATGTTTGCACCAAAATCTAATGTTTAAACCTATAGTTAATAACTATTTTAACTAATGTACACTACATAGAAAAATGAAGGACTTGGTTAACATTTTAATGACTTTTGATAGTATTTTTAGTGAAAACAAACAATGGGATATCAAGTTCTAAAGTGGGGGTGTGCTATTTTATCTGTCTTTTGACAAAATTGGGGAAGGCTGCATTTGATGAACTTGAGAATGCTGAATGTGATCTTAAGACCGCAGGTTCCCAACTTTTGGACTAAACTTTTAACAATGCATATTTACGTAAGTTCATGTGGAGTTCTGAATTTCTTAATTTTCTCTGAAATTTGTTAAATCAATTCTATTCTTTACTGATTGCACAAGTAATAAAGAGCTGAGTAAACTTTAGGACACTTCAAAGATATCCCTCACACTGTTGAAAAGATTATGCTGGAAACTTTCGCAGCAACCTAATAAAAAATTATGCAAAACATTCTTGGAAACTTGTGTTTTTTTTTTTTTGTTTTTTGATAATGTACAATTTGAGAATTGCATGTACCTCTTGATGTGTGCGCTTTGTCTCCCTATTTTCAACATATTCTTCCTTTTGCAGTCCGAAGAGGGAAATCTTACAGATAACCATGGTTTTGGAGAAGATAGTTTTGCAGCTAAACTTTTGAAAGCCGGAAGTTCCTTAAATGCTATCAATTCAGAATCAGGTAAGGAGATTTTTTTTTGTACCTGATGTAACATGTCCAACAAGTAGGATGCAGTCAGAAGACGACCCAGTCAGCTAGGTCTGTAGAATACACCAACTCTGTCTTTGAAGAGTGTCCTAGATATGACACTTAACCATCTGATCATGAGGCTCCAGTTCTGGAGCTCTGGGGAATGTGGAGTACCCTTCTATTGCCGTTTCTCCTCGGTTCAAATAGAACTGTTTAACCATGTTAGTTGCTCAGACTAACCATAAAATTACCTCCAAACTATTCACTTAAAATCATGTGTGCGTTTTATTTATTTTCATATATAAAGTATTTTATAATTTGCTTGAAGCATTGCACAAATTATTCATTTGTATTTATTTAGAGGGCTATTGTACTACAAAATAATTATTCGGTGTTGTATGTTCAAATTTTATTTTTTTCTTTTAATTAAGAACAAAAAAATTTGGACATACAACACCGAGTTCATTTAAAAAAAAAGTCTCTCATGATGAACTTTTACTCTGAAGTTAATCAGACCCAAATAACTATCTTACATTACAATAGCCCTCTAAATAAATACAGTACAATAAAATAATGTGTGTATATATATATATATATATAACCATTTGACTTTGCAAAGGAATGATTAATACTAAATAGAATTATTCATATTAGATAGGAATACTTGAAACCATTTAACTGTGAGCCAACACAAGCTCTGGTTTGTTTAAAATTTTACCTACAAACTTATTGTTTACAAATCAGATATGTATATATATATATAAACAAGATTTGCCATTAAATAACCTGCAATAATTGATATGCTATAAAACCTAACCAAACAACCAACTATGGAAATTGATGTCTCATCAGGCTATGATGACTTTTGAGACTGATTTGTACCTATATTACAGGCATCAATCACAGGCACATACCTACCCAATTGTGAAATTCTCTGCATAATGTGTGGGTGAGATTGTACATCAGTTCAAGCTATGATACTTCCACTGAGACAAATGACATCCATAAGATAAGTTATACCTGAATGTATAAATCAGACCAAACCAGCTTTTGTGATACCTAATATTGTAGCCATTTTGTCAGTGTGATAGCACTGTATGTGAGTAACATAATTTTTGTCAAATTTATATAAGTGTCGAGTTTTCATAGTTTTTATTGTTGTTGTTTGGGCTGTGATTATAATCCAAAGTATATCACTTGATGTTTTTGGATTAGTCATTGTCATTCTGGGAATGAAACTAGGAAACATATCTTTATTCTAAACACATTTTGTTTTTAAATGTGTGTGTGTGTGTGTGTGTGTATATATATATATATATTGAATTCTTTCATTCTTTAAACTTGGAGTGGGGTTATAGAGGAGGTCATATTTCAATCCTCACCTATAATCAGACTATCAAAGGTTATGACTGATTAGATCTTTTCACTTTTCCCATTGTTGGTTATTGTCAATAACTGATATAATAATCTGAATAATATACAGCATTGTTAATAAAAGATATATTAGTGATAATAATATTTGGAATAACTTATAATACTGAGTGTTAAGCAAGGTAGAATCAAGTACCATTTTTTTTTTTAGTCTTTGGCATGACTCAACCTGGGTTCAATCCCAGGTTGAGCCATATCAAAGGCTCCCGGGCCATTGGCGAACACTCTAACCATTATAACAATGTCCGATATAATAATCTGAATAATATAAAGCATTGTTAATAAGATATAATAGTGTTAATAATATTTGGAATAACTAAGACTATCCAACATACTGCAGAAACAGACTAAATAATGCATTTTATTGAAGTATTGTTAATAATTAAGTTTGAAGGTATTAGCTTCTTACCTACTGATCCAAATATCTTTGCTTTCATGAATTACTGAAGAATGTAAGGCAAAGAGTTCTACTGTTACTTATTTTCATTGAAAATTGTTCATAATTATGAAGTAACATGTTTCTAATGTTTTGACATATAAAGGATGCAGAGTATGATTTTCAGCCTGCACATTTGGTTGGAGGGGTGTTCTGTTAATTTTATAAATGTTTGATATTTACAGGTGATTCCTTACTCATGCAGACCATTCGTTCTGGAAATGAAGCTGCTGGTATATTCCTTGCTATGCATGGAGCCCTTGTCAATACAGCTAATCACAATGTCAGTGCAAGTAGTAAGCTTTTTCTTGTACATTATTTTGTATTTGGATCAGTTAAATTCAAGAAATTTGCAATTAGTACCTTGATAAAATATATTTTCCTATTTCTGTTGTATTATCTTCTCTTTTCAACTGTGAGTTGAAATAGGCTTTAAGTTGTTGGAACTGGCACATACTTTGTAGAGAAAAAGGTGTTAAATAATGAATGTTAAAGTGTCTATATAGAGAATGGTATAAACCAAACTACCCATTAGAAATGGATTATTCTAAAGATGTCTGTCTTAAATAGACCAGGTTATTAGTAGCACTTTATACTTAACTCTTCACCAGACACCTTATAATTTGGCAGCCAGGCTTCGGCTCAGAGCAGATATCTGTACTTCCACCGCTACTCAAGGTCAAGGACAGATTTGAGACTGAATAGCTTTTGGCTTTGGCTGGGTGATGATGTCATTGGCAAGCATTGTATAGCACTGGACCTCTTGGTCCAGTTGAAGCTATAATCAAACATCTGTGCCTGGATTCACATTTGAGTCTATGTCCAGCAAGGCTCATCAGGCTCACATTACACTAAGTGAGCTGATGACCAGCATGATCCAGCAGGGTTCAAGTCTCCCTTAGCCCCTACTATAAATTGACCTTTGGCTCATTGACCTTGTCTAGTCCTGTCTGGTGGGAGGTAGACAAATATCTTCACCAGGCACCTTACCAGTTAATGATCACTTGGTCTCAGGAGGCCTTTTGCCTTAGGCTATATCTGTATTGCTCAGTGCCCTAAAAGAGAAGGAAAGTGGGACCAAGCATTTTTTAGTCTAGTAGTGCATGAAACTCGATTTGTATGTGGCACCCAAATATAAAATGACCTTGTGTCATACACTGACTTAGTGAGAAGTGGGTTAAATACCATAACTACTTGCCTAGCAAATCTACGTCACTACTACTTTTCATTGTTTGCACCTTGTAGTGGCTGAAATTTTTACAACTGGAATTTTCACATTTTACTCTTAGTTTTGAATTCAGTTTTTCCTTCTCGAACCGTTTGCCTACCTACAAGGCTAGAGAATTCAGTCTGTCCTACTATTTACTCTTAACTGGGGTTGCCCAGTCGACTGGAGCTGTAGAATACACCAACTGCATCTCTGTAGATGAGTATGACTCCCTCCCAAAGATTGTCCTGGATATGACCTTAAACAATCTTATGGTTAGGCTCCAGTAATGCTAGAGCATTGCAGAATGCGGAGTACCCCTTCATTGCCATCACACTCCAGTTCACTTTGACCTGGAGTGGTAAGACCTGATAGGGTCCTATGTATAGGTCACATAGAACTGTTTGACATTTAAACTGAGTGCAAACAAATGACTTATGCTAAATTGAAATGTTAGAAATAGAACTGTTTCATCATTTAACTGTATGTATCTACAAAATGTGTTTACAAACCATATTTAATATATATGTAAAAACAGGATTTGGCATTAAATAACCAACAACGATTGATATGCCATAAAACCAAACACATTTTATTTCCTGTTTCATGTTTGCTTCATTCAATTCAGTTAAAATGAACACTCATTCTAAAAACAATAGCATCATTCTTACTTGGATACCCAGCCACATTGTCATACAAGGAAATGGAAGGGCAGACAGAGCTGCAAAAAAAGTACTCTAGACACATATATCCAATATAAAAATTCCATGCACCGACCTAAAACCACTTATTAATAAATTTATACTCAAGAAATGGCAAAAGTCTTGGGACGATCAAACACAGAACAAGCTCCCACCATATTCAAGATAACATAGGTGAATGGCCAGCAGGTTATAGAAGAAATAGAAAAGAAGAAGTGATAATCTCCAGAATTCGTATTGGTCACACCCACATTACCCATTCACACCTCCTAAAAGAGGAAGACTCCCCAGTATGTTCAACATGCAAAGTACCTCTCACAGTCAAACACATTCTCATAAACAGTGACAGTTTTAGTCAAATTCGCCCAAAACATTACCAAACAAACAATTTAAAGAACCTCTTCAAAAACTCCATACCAGAGGAAATCTTAAGCTTTCTTAAAGAAATCAACCTCTTCATCAAAATCTTGTCAAATATAATAAAACATAACTAAAACTCATACCTTAAAACCTAAAACATGCACTTAAGACAAAAGCAATTTAACCCTTCTGGCATTAAATGACCCACAGAGGTTGATATGCTGTTAAACAAAACTCAAACTCAAATTCAATTTGGTAAAAGTATCGCCAACATATCACTTTCCAAACAAATGACTTATGCTAAGTTGAATTGTTAGAAATAGAACTGTTTGATCATTTAACTGTAAACAGATGACTGGTGTTTAATTGAATTCTTTGCTATACATAGCAATACTTGTAACCATTTCCCTGTGTAGAAACAATAGTTATACTAGTCTGCAAACAAATTAGTTCTGACTCATTTAAAAATGAAATTACCTCCAAAGTAATTTCTTACATATCATGTATATCTATTTGAATGTGTGCAAACAATTGACTGATATGAAATTATTACTATTTCATAGCAATACTTAAAACCATTTAATTGTGTGCAAAAAATTATCTCTGGCTCATTTAAAAATGTTATCAACTTAACATCTTTACAAATCATATATATTTAATGTATTTGTATAAACAGGATTTGGTATTAAATAACCTACAATGGTTGATATGCCATAAAACTGAGGCAACTCATCTAGGAGAAGGAAAACTCTGAATTCAAACCTGTTAAACTCTGCTTAAAAATTGAACTTGTGTCATATCCTGCCCAAGCGGAGGGGTTGGTAAATATGGATATGCCATAAAACCAAACCAATTCAAATCATAACTGTGAGAGGAGGGAAGAGGTGGTTTCATGCCTTTTTCAAGTGCAGTGAAATGCAAACAACTTTGTCCAGGATTTGAACTTGGATCACAACGCCCATTTTGTACAATAACTATGGGAATCATTATTGTTCCAATACAAGGATGACTTAGGCTTTAAATAACCTAAGAAAGTTGATATACCATTAAAAACAAATAAACCAAACCAACCTTTATCACTTTTTTCACCTGGTGGTGTTGGGTTAATTATTTTGGATTTTAATCATTTTGTTATAAAGTGTGTTGAATAAATTTATATCTGGGGAACTGTAGACTGTTTTAAAATGCAAGAGAAGCCTGAGAAGAGCTTAATAGGTCAGGGGGTTAAGAGATTGTTGGTGTCTTATTTGAATATCATGTTTTATACCGGAGTAATGAATACTACTGCACTCAAAAAAACCAGCCTGGATGAGTGACCTCAATTTCATATTAATTGAATGTCTGTGTAAATAGCATCTGGGTTTCTCTGTAGTCTCAAGAATTTAACAAGATTAAAGAAGAAAGTGATAAATAGGACCTTTAAAAAAGAGCTCAGGCTTGTTTAAGAATGTCATCTACAAAATGTGTTTACATTTCATATATATATATATATATATATATAGGATTTGGCATTAAATAACTGACAATGGTTGATATGTGATGAAACCCAACCCAACCAAGTCATATAGAGTTAATGGGTATAAACAGGATTTGGCATTAGATAACCTATAATAGTTAATATTCTATAAAAACTAACCAAGCCTAACTGATTTGTTGAAATTATTGTTGACTTGGGGCTGTAGAATATGACGACTGCATCTCTGCATTAGTAGTACCTGTTAGGCTCTCTTTAATGGATTGACTCGATATGTTTGAAAATTATTTGTATTTGATATGACCGTTTGCAAAAAAAACTCTCTTAAACAACTTCACAAGAAATGTAAATATCAATATACAATGAATGCAATTCCCGAACTGCTACACGTAAGTAGTAAAGTTGGTGCCCGTAGTCAAGAGCAATCAGAAGGCTCCCTTTTCAATAGCTACTTTACCTTGATATGTACCTTATATTGCTGACTGTTAAGCAAGGAGGTATCAAGTAACATTCTTAAAGTCTTTGGTATGACTTGACCTGGGATTGAACCCCGGCCTCCCAGAACATTGGCGAACACTCTACCCACTAGGCCAATGAGCTACACTAAATTTAGGTTTTATAATAGATATTTTCAGAATTTAGTAAGGATGGTATGTAAAGTAGATATTTTTCTATATAAGAATGTATAAGAGTCATTGTATTAGAGAAAATTCACAAATGTGTCTAAGTAAATGAATGTATTTTATAATTTCTTTCAAATTATCTAGTTCAATAATTCTACAAATTCCTCAGCTGTGCACACATCTTCCCCTAAATTTAAAAAGCTATAAAGCTTTAGTCTCAATAATTCTCATCCTATTGAGTATTTTATATATATATATATATATATATATATATATATATATATATATATATAGTCATCCACAGACAGATCTATTTCGTTCTATCAGAACTCATCAGTGTGGCTAGACAGTATCTCCCCATAGCTGGGATCGAAACCTGGTTGACTCAAACGCCAAGCCAAAGCTTCTAACCATTTAGCTACAAGGGGATATTACCTACGAAGTAAATTTTAAACGGTTATGAATCACAATTAATATTGTTTACATACATCCGTTTAACGGCCGCCGAGATCTCAATTCAAATACGACGAGACTTGCAAAGGCGCTAATGGCAACACGATTACTTCTTCGCTAGAGAACTCAACCCTACGGGTTTATATATATAAAGAAATAGTTGGGTTCGAATATGTGTGGCTTTTCAAAAATCTCTGATATGAATTGACCAAAATTGTCCCAAATGCTTTCAGACCTTTCATTGGTCATCATTGGAGTTTTTTTACATGTTTAAAGATTTTTTTTTTTTTTTAGGTTTTTTTATCACATTACAAAAATTATGTTAATTTCCATTGATACTAGCATTTTGTTTTAAATTCATTCGATGTTATCAACATCTTACTTTAATCCAACTATATGTTTACGTAATTTTTGTAATGCTATAAAAAAAAAAAAAATCCCCAACAATCTTCACACATGCAAACACTCCCTATTCATGGCCTATGAAAGGTCCAAAAGTACTCGAAAAAATATCGGTAAATTTATCTACCAACTCCAACCTAAAACCAAACCACTTGTCAGGAAACTTGGAAGGATCCTAACAAAATTATACAGACAAAATGTATCTTCATTATTTAATCAAACCTGCTTAAATAAAGGACTGTTGCCTAACTTCACACACACACACCATCTGAAGCCACTTTACTGCCAGTTCTTTGATCTTCCACTGATACCAATTCTTGTCTTTTGAGGTGAAGAACTCTTTCACTGAAGCTTCAACCTCCTCATGGTTGTTGAAGTATCATGATTGCATAAAGTGAAACATTGATCAGAATGAGTAATAATCAGAGGGGAAGGTATGTCAAAACACTTGCTGGGTTTGGCATTTGTTTGATTCCCTCAAGTTCCTGAAATTTATTCTGGAAACTAGTGAATATGCAATATTGCAAAAATTTTGACTCGCTCTAGTACTGTTTGCCAATAGGCCAGGAGACCTGGGTTCAATCCCAGGTTGTGTCATACCAAAGACTTTAAAAATGATACTTGATACCTCCTTACTTAACACTCAGCATTATAAGGTATGTATCATGGGTAAAATGGAGCAATCCAGGGAATGGAGTTGCGCCCTCCCCTACACCTCGATGTAGTAGCTATTGAAAAGGGAGCCTTCTGGTTGCCAACTTTACTTTACTTTAGTACGTAAAGTTTGTGAATTCTTATTAGAAATTACTAAGTCAATCATAGAGTTTAGATGTAAGTTCACTGTTATCTTTTAAATTTAGTACCACAGGTTAAACAAGTTTAATGCAAGTGTTGTTTTTTTTGTTTTTTTTTCCAGAATGAGACTGCCTTACATGTTGCTTGTGAGAAGGGTCTGGCTAATTTGGTGCAAGTGCTCCTCAGTAAGGGAGCGAACCCCAATTCACAGACTTCTACACAGCTGAACACTCTTACTCTTGATGATGAGGAGCAAACTCCTGCCACCAAACAAACGCCATTACATTTGGCTATCCTTAATAAACGTGAAGACATTGTTGAAGCTTTTTTGCAGCACAAAGGTAAAGCAACAAATTTCTCACATGGATTCCTTTTATTATTATTATTTATATTTTTATAAATTTTATTTTTATTTTTTTACTTTTATTTTATTTTTAGTATTGGTTGTTTTTGTCATGAAAGATTTAATCTTTTTATAAAAACTTTATTAGGAATTTATCCAGTCCAACTTAAAAACAGTTTTTTAATCATCATGTCGTGCTGCTAGCACGGATATCCCTGACCCTCTCTCGCCACTTCTCCCTATCGTTCATCGCCTCTGGCAGGTCTTCAGGGCTACATCCCATATCCTCACACAGCTACTGAATCTATGTTTGAGCTGGTCATCCTGCTTTTGCCCAGCCATATGTGGGGGTCCATAGGAGTACATCACTGGTGAGCTCGTCCCTGCTTTTCCAGCAGTGTCCCGTATGTCTGGTTTATCTAACTTGGATAGTTTTCGTGATGGGAGGCAGGTGGCCGTATAGTTGGTGCCTTGTGGGGTGTTGCCGCCAGGACTTGTTCAATATTGCTTGCAGCATTCTTGTGTAAGTTTTTTCTTTTTTTTTTTATAAAGGACTGTAAATTTGTGAATTGAATTACCACGACCAGAAAATCCATACCTTTTTATTATCTGCCTAGACTACATGCCTTGAACATCTATAGATTTAATGAAAGAAAATGGTTTCAAGCTGGCAAAGGAAAGAAGCAGAAGATACACTGCACAAACTATTATGGACATGGACTATATTGATGACATAGCACTTCTAGCAAATACACCAGCCCAAGCCAAATCCTTGCTACATAATCTGTAATGAGCAGCAGGTGGTATAGGCCCTCATGTCAATGCAGACAAGACGGAATACATGTGCTTTAATCAAAGAGGTGACATCTCCACACTAAAGTATAGGCCTTTGAAACTAGTGGACAAGTTCACCTACCCCGGAAGCAGCATCTCATCAACCAAGAATGACATCAACTGGCAAAGGCATTGACAGCTATCGATAAGCTATTGGTCTATATTGAAGTCAGACCTGATTGATAAAATAAAATGCAGTTTTTTTCCAAGCAGCGGTCATGTTGATACTGCTATATGGATACACCACATGGATGCTAAATAAACTTATGGAGAAAAAGCTTGACAACAACTACACAAGAATGTTGTGAACTCTATTGAATAAGTTCTTGAGGTAACACCTCACAAAACAGTAGCTGTACGGCCACCTACCATGAAAACTATCCGAGTTAGACGAACCAGACATGCGAGACACTGCAGGGGAAGTAAGGACTAACTCATCAGCTATATACTCCTGTGGACCCCTTCACATAGACGAGCAAAGGTAGGAAGATCAGTTAGAACCTATATACAACAGCTCTGCGCCGATTCAGGATGTAGCCCGAGAGACCTCCCAGGTGCGATAGATTGGTAGCAAAAGAGGGTCAGGGAAATCCGTGCTAGCAGTTTGACATGATGATTTCTTTCATCTTGCTTTCTGTTACTTTCCATTGCAACAATATGGAGTGGAAATAAAGAATAGTTTCTTTACAAGACATGAACTTGCTTCCATTTTGCTTTTGGAATTTTATCTATTTATCATTGCTAAATATTTTTTTATTCACTTTGTTTGTTAATGACTGTAGAATGATGGGCTGATTAATTGCAATAAAAAAAACTAGAATTAAGATGAAAGAAAGATTCAAAAATTAATAATGCCATACAATTTTTTTTTTTTCCCAAATAAAAATTTAAAATGATATAATCAACTCTATTTATTTTCAAATCCTCATGAATCTTGTCCAAAAAACAAACACTGAAATGTTCAGGTTTATTTATATCATCATTTTTTTTTCTTCTTCTTACAGCCAAGCATATGTCAGGCACAGATTCTTTGATGATTGTCCCCAACTTCAACCTGAAAGATTCACAAGGTCAGAGTGCCCTGGGACTTGCCTTGTGGAATGGCCTCCACAGTACATCCATCCGCTTGCTTTCTGCCGGTGCTAACATCAATGAAGCCAATACGGAAAACTTGACCCTTTTACACCAAGCACTTCTGAAGCAGGACATTGTTAGTGCTCTCTTTCTGCTTGACCACCAGGTGGATACATCAGTACCGTGAGTTTGGTCATTTATTTTGAATGGTATTTTGGAAGAGAAGAATTGGATAAAGAAGAATTATCTGGCTTGAAATCTCACCATAATTCATTGGAAGACTAAATATTTTGAAATTGTTGGATATCATATTACTATGACTCTTTCTCTTCATAATACTACTATTAATAATCCTTGTCATGATAATAATTATTTTGATTATTATTGATTATTATATTGCTAGAACATTTTTATCATGGTTGCTACTCTTGTATTTTGGTTTAATATTTACTTCCCATTTTATTTGAATATTTTGATAAAAACTTTTTTTTTTCCAATAAGAAAAATAACAAGGTGATTTAAAAAAAAAACCCCAAAGAAACAACTTGAAACTTGTTTTTATTTTAATTTTATTCTAAAATAAAAAAGGAAAATTCCTATTTTGGGTTTGTTTCCCCCCCCCATTCAACAGTGTTATATACAAGTGTGTGGTTGCAAGAAAAATAAGACAGACAAAAAGATTTAGTTTATTTCGTTTATTGAATAAATAAAATAAACAAGCGGATGAAATATCTGGCCGGCTGACAGAGCGTGGTTTTTTTTTGGTTTTTTTATCTATTTGGCAACAAGCAGTTGCTTTGATCTGGTCTGATACTATTGTCAGGTGACGCTCTTAGCACGGCTGGCGATTCAACTGCCCGTGGGATCTCTGCTTGGCCTATTTATATGTTCCCGACTTCAAACACTGGCTCCAGAAAATACTATTTGTGAAAAAAAATGATTGGTTGAAAAATAGACCTTTTTTTTCATAACTGAGAATTTTCTGGGGATTTTGGATAGAATATGCGCGGAAGCTATGATTTTCTCAGTTTGACACTGGCTGTTGTTGGGTCAACATCCAGTAGCTGTTATTTTCTCTTGCAGTGTCGATATCTGTCAATCTGTGTTTTGTGTATTTTAGTAATTAGGTGTGTGAAGAGTTAAGTGGGTGAATTAGAAGAGATTTGATGTATTTTACTATAACAACAGCCTATGAAATCTGTAATCATTTCTCATTTAACTAATAGAACTAAAATCTACATGCCATACAAAACTTTTCACTTTATTCCAATTTTAAGATTAATTCTTTACTTGAACATTTTTCTCTATGTAAATTTGTTTCTATAAAAAAGTATTTCAACAGATACTTGAATGTTGTGATTGCTTATTTCTAACTTGTCTAAAAGTTGAGTTTATATCAAAATAAAATTTGATTAACAATTATATTCATGGCTACAAAAAAATCTTCCTTAACAAACAACATATAAGGTTTTCTACTGGTTAGTACACGTTTATGAGCGGAATCTGAAGTTGAAGTTTTTCAGCCTTAAAAGTACTTCACATCTAAATATTAAATGCTGTCTGAAATCATTTTATTTGTCGTGAGTGCTTTGCTTGAGTAGCTTACTAACCATTTTATTGTATGACAAGAACCCAAGTCAATTTTGAAGTAATTCTGTAGCAGGTATGATTTTTAAAAAAAATCTAATTTTTATTTTTTTTTTGTCTTCTTGTTTTAGGACTCCTGAAGGAGACCTGCCCCTCCAACTGGCTATCAAGCGTCACTTACCTGTTATTGTGGAAGCACTGTGTGGTAAGGGAGTCAACATGAACATTGTTGATTCAGATAACAATTCTCCCTTGTGGCTGGCACTTGACTCAGGACAAGAAGATATTGCGCATATTTTGGTGAGTGTATCCCTTTACATATCATAATCTTTGCAAGCTTATTCATCTTTCACAACCCAGCTGGCTGGGGTTGTAGAATACCCTGACTGCATCTTTGCAGTGTGGTAAGACCCCACCCCATTAACGACTGTTCTGGATATGACACTAAACAATCTGATAGTGAGGCTCCAGTGATGCTGGAGTTTTGGGGAATGTGGAGTACCCCTTCCTTGCCATTGCTCTCAGGTCCACTTTGGCTCGGAGTGGTTGCACTTGATAGGGTCCTATCTATGGGTCAAATAGAACTGTTTAACATTTAAACTGAGTGCAAACAAATGACATGCTAAATTGAACTGTTAGAAATAGAACTGTCTGATCATTTAACTGTGTGTATCTACAAAATGTGTTTACAAATCATATTTGATATATATGTAAAAACAATATTTGGCATTGAATAACCAACAATGGTTGATGTACCATAAAACTAAACCAAACCACCTCTTTCAAGTTATTGTGTTATTTATATATTTATGATAGACTGTTTGTTGGTCTTAATGAGGGTCTAACAGTACAGTTAAAGATGTAAACCATTGAACTACTTGATAATCGTCATAGTGATAAAGGCTTGTGTAGAACCAGCCAGACTTTTTGGATATGCTGATAACAGAAGAATTGTATACCATAGATTTTCCCAAAGAACATTTCTTAGGTTTTGAATTCAGAGTTTTCCTTTTTTTTTATAGACCAGTTGCCCTATCAAGGCATTGAGAGCTTAGTCTGCTATTTTGCTCATGTTTCAGTAACAAAAAAAAGGTGGGGGGCAGTCATACCTTTCCCAAGGGCATAAGTATAAAGTGAAATACAAACAGTCTCATCCAGGATCTGAATATTGCCCTTTAATCCAAGATATACTGCATCATCAAATATGGCTGGGAGGAGTAGGTTAACATTTTGAACAGTGACATCGTTGTGAGTTCAAACTCCACTCGTGCTGTTATATTCACTTTTGAACTAATGCCCTTGGGAAAGGCATGAACCCCCTTATCTCCCCAGCTATGGGTTAAATTTTAACACTACTGTACTTCTATAAAGATAGATTTAGCATTAAATAACCCACAAAGGTTGGTATGCTATTAAACAAAGAAACCAAATATCGCTGGATCCAATGATTATAATTAAGAAAAAGAAATCATTAAATGTTTTTAGTCTCGTCATCAATTCAATATTCTTTATTTAAATTTTTTTTTATGTCAGTTATTAAACGTATAAATAATTTGGAAACCTTACTCCTCCCCCATTACAAAACCTTATTTATAATTCCCCTTGACTTTTTAAAAAAAAAATTTTTTTTTTAGGTGAAACATGGTTGCGATGTGGACATGTGGGGTCCAGGCCCCGAGGATTGCTACCAGAACCTGCTGCACCGGGCAATAGACGAGAACAATGAGTCAGTGGCCTGCTTTCTCATTCGAAGGTCAGTGTCACATTTTTATTGGCTGCAATTGTTTTGTAAAATGTTCAATAAGAATTTCTACCGTTTTGGAGAAAATGTAAGCAAAAGAAATATTTTTTTCTTAGAAAAATATCTTCTGATCTCACTGAATTGTTAGTATTAGTCTTGTTATTTTTTAGTTGTTTATTAAGAAGGGTCAGATATTTTGATAAATTTTGCCCTGTAATACAATGAGACAACAAGTTTTAAATAGTCAAGTGTCAATTTAAAGTGTCAATTCATTTTGGAATGCTGACATATATAATGAACAACCCCTCATTTATGATAGGTGTTTTATCATATATTGCGTAATGAAGGACAGTAAACATCACTATCTTAAAAAAAATATATCTTTTGTTATGAATGACCCTTGATTTCATCATCATCATCATGTTGCATTGCCGGCACGGATCTCCCTGATCCTCTCACACCACCTGTCTCTATCATTCATCGTTCCAGAGAAGTCTTCCAGGCTACATTCTGTATCAGCACAGAGTGGTTGTATATAGGTTCTAGCTGGTTGTCCTACCTTTTCTCGTTCATGTGAAAGGGTCCACAGGAGTATATTGCTTATGAGTTCATCTCTACTTCCCCAGCAGTGTCCCACATGTCTGGTTTGTCTAACTTGGATAGTTTTTGTGATGGGTGGTAGGTGGCCGTACAGCTACTGTTTTGTTGGGTGTTGCTTCAAGAACTTCTTCAATACAGCTCGCAACATTCTTATGGGATTGCCATATCCACGCTGATGCAGTTAGAGCCTTATCTTGGGTCTTTTTTTTATGTATTTCCTGTTGTCTGATAGAGTAAGTCCAAGATTAGTCACGAATGTAGAGGTTGATTTGGTAATGAAATATTAAAATATCAACCTCAATAGGAAATACATTGTTTATCCGTCCATTTCTGACTCATCGTTCTTGCAGATCCTCATATTTTTCCAGTTTATGCTGATGTGGCTAGTCAAAATCTTTTTCAGATGGGACTGTTAACTCAATAACGAAAACTTTTTTTACTTTAACGGGCCAAATGAAAATATCTGGATGCTGGATTGTTAACATTATTTCAGTTGGAAATACAAAATCATGTTCTAAATCGGTTGTAATGTGCCAGTCTGTGCAGCCATCGAGCAATGATGATCTGTGTATATTTTTACATGAAAGTTTTGAAATATTTCCTTCTTTACTGAAATGAATTGCTCTATTGGTGATATTATTTAGAAATTTATTGGCACTCTCACAACATATCTTCGCAGCCTCAGCAAAAATCTCCTGGACTTCATTATGTCTCCACGTGTAGCTTCTTGGAGCATATCCCATCTTGTGAGAATATGTTTGAGGCTGGCAGTTTTACCACCTGCTCTGCATTGGTCGGATATAGTTAATCCCCAAGCATGAAGGTTGGCTGGTGTTGGTAAGATGTCATATAAGGAAAATTAATTTTTTAGGTTTCATGCACTTGAGGTCGCTTCATGTGACAGCTCTATCTCTTACACTCTCCCTCTTGTTCCATGCACCCTGTTTCCTTTGTCATATATAGTATTGCCCATAAAGATTTACAACCTTTTAATGATGATTTTTTCTAAACCAAAGATAAAATTTTGTTTCTAGTGGAACATTATGCAATCAAAACTGATATCATTAGCTATTATTTATTGCTAAACTCTACTGCGTTGTAATTCTATAAATAAAAATAGGAATTTGTTGCAGTTTAAGAATAAGTACACTCCTTGTGTGTGTGTGTGTGTGTGTGTGTGTGTGTGTGTGTGTGTATATATATATATATATATATATATATTGTATGTATATATAAATATATATATATAGTCATCCACAGACAAACTGTTTTGTTGTATCACAACTCTTCAGTGTATCTAGATATGCAGGATGCTTCTAGCTGGGATTGAAACCCACCTAAACTTTACACTAGACTTCGTATCTTACCGCTCAACTATAAGGCAACTTTCATCAGCTTAGTAATTATAATGCATTATTTATTGGTTTTAATTTTTTACATTTTGTATTGCCTGATACCATAGTTATCAATTCTTTAGAAGAGCTTTGCATTATGTGAGGGTCTTGAAAGAAAGGCACAAACTCACTTTTTCCCTCCCAACTACATAATAGTACCTCTATTATCCTTCTATACGGATGCCTTTGTGACACCATTATATGAGCTTAGCTCTACGTGAGTGTATGCATGTGTGTGCAGGTGTATATGTATGTATAGTTGTGAGTTGACCATGGGTATATATATATATATATATATATGTGTTTGGATATAGGGGCCGAGACATATTTGCATAGGAATCACTAATTCAGCTCAGCTTGTATAAAAGGTAGATGTCAGCTAAAAGTGGAACAATGCTCTTCTTGTCCAGTTGGCTGTGCCTGTAGAATACACAGACTGATTCTTTGCAGAGAGGGTAAGACTCTCCCAACGAGTGTCCTGGTTGTGACACTAAACAATCTGATGGTGAGGCTCCAGTAATGCTGAAGCTTTGGGGAATGCAGAGTACCTCTTCATTGCCATCGCTCCCAGGTACATACTGGCCTGGAGTGGTAGCACCTGATAGGGTCCTATCTATGGGTCAAATAGAACTAAACTATGTACTTATGCTAAACTGAATTCTTTGAAGTAGAACTATTTTTGACACTGAACCTGTGTATTTATACTAAACTGAATTCTTTGAAATAAACCTTTATATGTATAAAAATTGATTTGACATTAATGAGCTCCAATGGTTGATGTGCCATAAAATCAAATCAATGATCAATCAATGTGCTTTGCAGAATGAAAATCTTATCCCACGTTTTGATTGTTGGTTCTCAGCAGGTTGAGTCGAAATACACGAGTCTGAGATGGTTCCACAAAGAAAGAACAAGGCAAAGTGCATGGCCCATTCATATTCCCACACCTTTAGCATTAGATAACCCACAAAGTTTGATATGCTTTTAGATTGGAATAACTGATATCATAAAACCATATGCAAGAAACTTAATAAACAATACTAGTAATGTAAATATAAATGTACAATGTATGCAACTCCTTAACCTCTTGGCATAAAATAATCCCAGATGAGTTGACATACAGTTAAAGTTTATCAATTAAAATTCCTAATGTATAATTGACATGTTTAGCTTATATTGGTAACTACTTTTATCCTAATGTGTTTGCTGGGGCTGTAGAATACACTGACTGCTTCTCTGCAGAGGGGTAAGACCCCCCCCCCCACGAGTGTCCTGATATGACACTAAACAATCTGATGGTGAGGTTCCAGCAATGCTGGAGCTTTGGGGAATGCGAAGTACCCCTTTATTGCCATTGCTCCCAGGTCCACTCTGGCCCGGAGTGGTAGCACCTGATAAGGGTCCTATCTAAATTGAACTAACAGCATACTTATGCTAAACTGAATTGTTTGAAATAGAAATGTTTTTGACAATTAAACCGTACTTACATTTAAACTGCGTGCTTATGCTAAACTGAATTATTTGAAATAGAACTGTTTTTGACATTGAAACTGTATTTACACTAAACTGAATTGTTTAACATAGAACAGTTTTAACATGTAACTGTATGTATGCAATATCTGTACTTATACTAAACTGAATTAGCTGAATTAGAACTGCTTGACTTAACTGAATAGCTCAAAATAGAAATGTTTTCACAATTAAACTTTACTTACATTTGGACTGTGTGCTTGTGCTAAACTGAATTATTTGAACTTGAGCTGTTTTTGACATTGAAACTATACTTTCACTAAACCTGAATTGTTATATATAACTGCTTGAATAGTTTGAAAAAGAAATGTTTTTGACAATTAAATTGTGTACTCATGCTAAACTGAATTGTTTTAAATAGAACTGGTTATTTACTTAAAAATGGATTTGGCGTTAAATAACCTACAAAGGTTGATATGCCATAAAACCCACCAAACCAAACCTAATGTGTTTGTGGCCCTGTCAGCTCCGCTTGTAGAATACACCATCTGCATCTCTGCAGAGGGATAAGACTTACTTTATGAGTGTCCTGGACATGACACTAAACAATCTGATGGTCAGGGTTCTATAATACTGGAGCTTTGGGGAATGCGGAGTACCCTGTCATTGCCATTGCTTCCAGGTCCACTCTGACCCAGAGTGGTAGCACCTAATGGTGTCCTATCTATGGGTCAAATAGAACTAAACTGCATACTTATGCTAAACTGAATTGTTTGAAATGGAACTGTTTTGATATTAAACAGTGTGTAAACAAAAAAATTGTACTTATACTAAACTGAATTGTTTGAAACTTTATCAAATGACTTAATTTGGTGTTAAATAACTCAAAAAGGGTTGATATCCCATTAAACAAAACTACTAACCTATTATGTTTATCATCATCCTTGACTTGAATTCATCTTCTTTTGCAGCTCATGTGACAAAAATAGTCCGAGGAGGCCTGGTCCTAACGGAGAAGGAGGTGAAGAGGCTAGGTATCAGTGAATTTTTCGTTATTGCTCAAATCACATAAGTTCTAGAAATATATTTGAAATAATATTTGCTTTGTAATTTGAGTTGGGGATGATTTTGTTCAATGGTAAGATATGTCTATCATCGTGTCCTGCTGCCCACACGGATATCCCTGACCCTCTCTCGCCACTTTACCCTATCGTTCATCGCCTCCGGCAGGTCTTCTAAATTACATCCCGTATCTTCACAAAGCTGCTGTATGTATGTTCAAGCTGGTCGTTCTGCTTTTGCTCGGCCATAAGTGGGGGTCCATAGGAGTACATCACTTATGAGCTCGTCTCTGCTCCTCCAGCAGTGTCCTGCGTGCCTGGTTCGTCTAACTTGGATAATTTTCGTGATGGGAGGCAGGTGTCTGTATAGTTGGTGTTTTGTGGGGTGTTGCCGCCAGGACTTGTTTAATATTGCTTGCAACATCCTTGTGTAGTTGCCGTCTAGCTTCTTTTCGAGCCGTTTTGTTAGCGTCCAGGTAGTGCATCCATACAGCAGTATCGACACGACCGCTACCTGGAAGAAACTGCGTTTCATTTTATCGGTCAGGTCTGATTTCCATATGACCGATAGCTTATTGATAGCTGTCCATGCCTTCGTTAGCCGTGTGTTGATGTCTTTTTCAGTTGATGAGACACTGCTTCCTAGGTAGGTGAATTTGCTAACCAGTTTCAGAGAGGTTCCCTCTAGTGTGGAAATGTCGCCTGCTTGATTAAAGCACATATGTTTATAGTATAATGATAAATAATGCATTTATCATTACAAATACTTTTTTTCTTGTTGATACACTTAAACCAGTGCTTTTCTATAGATAAAATTGTGAATATTATCATCATCATCTTCATGTCGTGCTGGTAGCACGGATATCCCTGACCCTCTCTCGCCACTCCTCTCTATCGTTCATCGCCCTAGGTAGGTCTTCAGGACAACATCTTGTATCCTCACATAGCTGCTGAATGTATGTTCATGCTGGTCGTCCTGCTTTTGCACAGCCATGTGTGGGGGTCCATAAGAGTACATCTCTTATGAGTTCGTCCCTGCTTCTCCAGCAGTGTCCTGCATGTCTGGTTTGTCTAACTTGAATAGATTTCGTGATAGGAGGCAGGTGGCCGTACAGTTGGTGTCTTGTGGGGTGTTGCCGCCAGGACTTGTCCAAGATTG
>OY757906.1:14247698-14397698 GCA_963585895.1 Sepioteuthis lessoniana
GTACTTTAATTTTTATTTTATCTATCATCTTTTTTGAGTTATATTACTATAAAGCAATCATCTTATAGATTATTTAATTTTTTTGTTATTATTGTACGGCCTAAGAACTAATTGAGATTACATTAATTAAATGGGGGAAAATTCTCTTGATTCATGTAGGTTTTTACTAACAGCACTTCCCATCAATTGAATCAATTTGTAAGTAAAGTTGGCGACCGTAGTCAAGGGCGACCAGAAGGCTCTCTTTTCAATAGCTACTACACCGAGGTGTAGGGGAGGGCGCTGCTCATTTCTCTGGATTGCTCCACTTTACCTTTGATATGTACCTTATATTGCTGAGTTTTAAGCAAGGAGGTATCAAGTACCATTTTTAAAGTCTTTGGTATGACGCAACCTGGGATTGAACCCAGGTCTCTTGGACCATTGGCGAACACTCTACCTACTAAGCACTACTTTATTATACTGATTTATTTTTGTTTTTTTACTTTCAGGATGCAGATGGCAATTGCCCATTGCACATTGCCATCCAGAATCAACATTCAGTGATCATTTCGTTACTACTTGCCCACCCCAATCTGAACCTTTCTCTGAAGAATCGACAAGGGTACAGCCCATTTGCAGTGGCCATGATGACCAAAAACAATAAAGCAGCACAGGCCATCTTGAACCGAGAGCCAACAGCAGCAGAACAGGTAATGTCTTTTTTGATTTCTTGGAAATGAGAAAAAATGGAATTAGCAAAATGAATCTGATGGACAAATACTCTCGCTGCCATGTCAAAGTTCTATTCCCAAACAAAGAATGATATCCTACTCAGAAATTTCACCTTATTGCTATGTTGTAGTGGTTAATATTCCACACATTAGAGAATTGTCTTGTTTTTGTCATCACATTGTTGCTAATATATTCTTAACTCTTTGAACCCTGAGCTCCTGAGCCTAAATTTACTCTCTATCATATGTGTGTGTGATCTCCACCTGATAAACCAGTGCTGTTGGGGGTAAGGAATAAAAGTACCAACTGGTATACCAGGTTTAAAGAGTTAAAGTGTATTCCACCTTTAGTGGTCTTAGTACTTAATCTTTTTTCTTTTTATCAATTCAATAAAAATGCCTTTCAAATACGTATCAAGGTTGAATACTCAAATTATTTGTGTATCATCATCATCATCATATCGTGCTGGCAGCACGGATATCCCTGACCCTCTCTCGCCACTCCTCCCTATCGTTCATCGCCCTAGGCAGGTCTTCAGGACAACATCCTGTATCCTCACACAGCTGCTGAATGTACGTTCGTGCTGGTCGTCCTGCTTTTGCGCGGCCGTGTGTGGGGATCCATAAGAGTACATCTCTTATGAGTTCATCTCTGCTTCTCCAGCAATGTCCTGCATGTCTGGTTCGCCTAACTTGAATAGATTTCGTGATAGGGGGCAGGTGGCCGTACAGTTGGTGTCTTGTGGGGTGCCGCTGCCAGGACTTGTTGAGGATTGCACGCAGCATTCTTGTGTAATTGCCATCTAGTTTCTTCTCGAGCCGTCTTGTTAGCGTCCATGTAGTGCATCCATATAGCAGTATCGATGTGACCGCTGCCTGGAAGAAACTGCGTTTCATTTTATCGGTCAGGTCCGACTTCCATATAGTCGATAGCCTATTGATAGCTGTCCATGCTTTCGTTAACCTCGTGTCGATGTCCTTTTCGGTTGATTCGACGCTGCTTCCTAGGTACGTGAATTTGTCAACTAGTTTAAGAGGGGTTCCTTCTAGAGTGGAGATGTCCCCCGTTTGGTTATAGCACATATATTCCGTTTTGTGTGCATTAACATGGAGGCCTATGCTTGCTGCTGCTCGTTCCAGGCTATGCAGAAGTGTTTCGGCTTGGTCAGGTGTATTTGCCAGTATCGCTATGTCATCGGCGTAGTCGGCGTCGGTAATTGTTGTTGCGGGATATCTTCTGCTTCTTTTCTTCGTCAGTTCGAAGCCATTCTCTTTGATTTTGTCAATCGATGTTCTAAGTACGTAGTCTAGACAAATGATAAAGAGATACGGAGCCAGCGTGTCCCCTTGTAGTACTCCTGCTACAATGTCGAAGTATTCTGTGTCTCCATCTGGTGATCGTACTTTTACTTTAGTGTTTCTATAGAGAATCGTTATTGCCGCTACGGTTTCTTTAGGTATGCCGTACGCTAGTAGGATTTGTTCCATCTTTCCTCTGTGAATGGAGTCGAAAGCCTTGGTAAAGTCGACAAATATTAATGTCGCTTGTAGGTTCTTTGCCCGTACACCTTCAAGGATTCTGCGGATGGTTAGTATTTGTGAGGTCGTAGATCTATTTCTTTGGAAGCCATTTTGGTTTTTTCTAAGTATGTTGTCGATTTTGGGTTCTATGCGGTTTCGTAGTAGGGCATTGTAGATTTTGGCAGCTATGGATGTAAGTGTTATGCCTCGGTAGTTTTTGGCTAATCCGAGGTCCCCCTTTTTAGGGAAGGGGAGTATGCATCCCTTCGTCCATCTATCTATCGGATTTTGATTGTATACTGCGTTGCAGTGTCGGAGCAGTATGTCGTCGAATTGTCTGGTCTTCCATACTTCCGGGGGAATTTCGTCCAGTCCTGCAGCTTTCCTATTTTTAATTTTTCTGAGAACCGAGTCGAGTTCTCCTTGTGTGAACGGTCCAAGTTTAATGTCTAATTGTTTGCTAATTATTCTGGTGATTGGTTCATGCGTTATTTTTGGTGGGTTTCCAAGTAAGTTTTCGAAGTGCTGTTTCCACAGTTTTATTCTTTCTTGTTGGTTTGCTGCTTTAAGTTTTGCTTTGGCTGTGCTCTTTCTTCTGCTCACTTCGTTTATTGTTTGCCAGGCAATTCTAGATTGTCTATCTTCTACCGAGTCTCTGATCTTATCTATCTGATTTTGAATGTATTCTGTCTGTTCCTTTATATATATGCCTGCTAATTGATTTTGTGCCGTTTTTAGTTTTAAGGCATTTGTGTTTGTTGGGTTTTTTCGATAGTTTTTGGAGGCTGTTTTCACTAGTGCACGTTTTTCTCTCACCGCTAAGGTTTCCCATGGGACTCTATATTTAGTTTTAATTTTTGTTGGAATGTATTTTGCTGCTGCCTCAAGGTGTGCATTGACGAAATTTTCGTATTCGTCGTTTGGTGTACTTTTTTCCGTCTTTTCTTGTAGTGTTTCGAATCTGTTTCTCAATTCTAATACGTATTTATCTCTGACATCTTTGTTGTTTAATAGGGCCCAGTCATAGTGTTTGGTGGTCGCTGTTCGTTTGGCGTTTTTTCGTAGGCTTAACCGTATTTTCGCTGTGACTATTCGGTGATCGGTGGACACACCCTCAAAAGAGGAGTATGCCTCGCAATTCAATGCACTATTCTTCCATTTCTTGTTTATAAGGACGTAGTCTATCTGAGCTTTAGTATTGTTTGCGTACGTGTATGTCCATAGTTTGCCCTCTCTTTTTTGGTAGTTTGTATTGAGGCATGCTAATCTATTTTCTATCATGAAATCTGTTAGATGTTGCCCATTTCTATTTGACGTGTTGTGGAGGCTGTATTTGTTGTTTCCGTTTTTCCCGATTTGTGCATTCATGTCTCCGCCAATGACTAACATGTTGTGTTTCGGGATGCTACGCACTAATGAGGATAACTCATCGTAGAAGGTGACTATTTCATTTTCTTCACTAACATTGGTGGGGCTGTAGCATGAGACGATTGTTGCTCTGGGGTTTCCGTTAAATGTAGCTACCATCATCCTAGGTCGTATTTTCTCTATGCTATTAAGCGTTTTTAGTGCTCTAGGTCCTATAAGCAATCCTACCCCTCCTACTGCGGCGTTGACAGAGTTTTTCCATGCGGATACAGTGGCGAGCGACCATCCATTGCCAGTTTCGTGATATTTGATATCTTCTGTGTGCGTGTATCTGTGTTCTTGTATGCAAATTATTTCTATATTATGTTCTTCGGCCGATGCAATTAGCTCTGGGAGTTGTCCTATTCTATTTAAGGTTCTTACGTTAAATGTGGCTATTTGTAGTGTTAGTGTGGGTCATGGTTATCTTTCGATGGCTGTTTTATTCTCTTCTATAGAAGCCACTCTTATAGAGGAGCAGCAGTAGTTCCCCGATCGAACTGTCGATCCTGAGCGAAAAGTCGTCAAACTCACGTCCAGGACCCATTTGGGTATTGACTTTGGTCGTCCATTGGTTTATTCAAATACCTTAACGTACATCATGCTGCTTCCCATGTGTACATAATAAAATAAATGAACATTTTAAAAAAAAAAAAAAAAAAAAAAAAAAAAAAAAAAAAAATTTGTGTATAAGACACATTATTTTTCCAGGTTTTTCATAGCCATTGTTAGTAGCGTGTATTATATAAGTAAAGTAAAGTTGGCAACCGTAGTCAAGGGTGACCAGAAGGCTCCCATTTCAATAGCTACTACACTGAGGTGTAGGGAAGGGTGCTACTCCTTTCTCTGGATTGCTCCACTTTACCCTTAATACGTATCTTATATTGCTGAGTGTTAAGCAAGAGGTATCAAGACCCATTTTATAGTCTTTGGTATGACGTGACCTGGGATTAAACCCAGGTCTCCCGAACCATTGGTGAACACTCAACCCACTAGGCCAACTTTTTTTCTGGCCATGTGTCTTATCATATTTGGGGCAGTAAGACTGTAACTGAATTATATCTATAGTCCAAATTAACTAATTGGTAACAGACACTTCTGAAATAACCACTAGAATGTGTGTTTGTTTATATTTTGTTTCTTCTACTGTAAACTTATTTTTGGAAATTTTTACATTTTTATGTAAACATGTTACTAAATACTGTGTAAATGGACACGGCAACACGAGTTCAAATCCTGGACTAGACTGATTGCATTTCACATAGCCCTAATACTCTTGGGAAAGGTATGAATCCAATTATTCTCCCTCCAGCTATGGATAAATAGTAGGTTCTTCAGTCTTGGTGAGGCAACTAGTCTAGGAGAAGGAAAACTCTGAATTCAAACTTGTTAAACTCCGCTTAAAAATTGACCTTGTGTCATATCCTGCCCGAGCGGAGGGGGTTGGTAAATATGAATACTGTGTAAATTTTGTGTTTTGAAAATTTATATAAACAATATAAATTCTTATTTCTAGTTGATACAAATCAGATAAAAAGTTAAAGAAATGTTGTATTTCGTATAAATTTCGCTGCTACAAAATCCCTCCCCCCACCAAATAAACATTATACACGAGATGTTTTTTCTAATAAAATCAAATCAAATCAAACCAAACCTTCCCCTACCAAAAAGTGGGGATGTCCTGAGTATTATACTAAACTGTATCTGATGGTGAAGCTCCACTTCTGGAGATCTGGGAAGTGTGGGGGTTACCTCTTCATTGCCATTACTCTCAGGTTCACTCTGACCTGGGCTAGTAGTACTTATCTGGGTTCCATCTGTGGGTCAAATAGATCTTAAGAATTATTAGTATTAGATAGGAATCATATTTACCAACCCCTCCGCTTGGGCAGGATATGACACAAGGTCAATTTTTAAGCGGAGTTTAACAAGTTTGAATTCAGGGTTTTCCTTCTCCTAGACTAGTTGCCTCACCAAGCCTGAAGAACCTAGTCTGTCCTACTATTTACCTATAGCCGGAGGGAGAATAATTGGATTCATACCTTTCCCAAGGGTATTAGTGCTATGTGATATGCAATCAGTCTCGTCCAGGATTTGAACTCGTGTCGCCGTCTCCATTTCTTACGACAATAACCATTACATCTCCGGGCACCTTAGTATTAGATAGGAATGATTGATATAGCTGTGTCCAAAAAACTAATCTCAAGGTATAAAATAACTCTATACTACAAGCTGACATGCTGTAAAAATCAATCAATTGGTTCTCACAGTCAGGATGGAGTTCCGAAAAATCTTTTCTTTTTTTTACTTGTATGATGAAAAAAAATGTGACTTATTTTGTGCTGTTTGTGCCATGAGTCATTTAAGTGTTGGGGGGAAAAAAACTGTTATGGCATATTTGGCACTTGGGCAACACCAGGTACCTCTGCTAGTTCCCAATCTTTTGTGCAAGAAACCATCTTTAGGACATGATGATTCATAATTAACATAAGATTTAAGGTCTGTGATAGAAAGGGAAGTGTGAAAAGCAAACAAACAACTCTCGCATCTTTTTTTTCTTCTTTTAATGAATAAGCGTCTGAAGTCATAAAGATCTCTATCTGTATATTATTGAAATAACTTTTTTTGTTCTGTTCCTAAATTTAAACGACACTGTCTGCAGTTTCTGATTTTCAAAGACTGCTGCAGATTAGTTGTTCTTTTTATAGCTTATTCTAAAATATTGACATTTTTCTTTTCTTTTTTTATAGACAGACAACAAAGGCAGGAACTTTTTACACACAGCCATCACAAATGGGGATATAGAGAGTGTACTGTTCTTGATTAGTGTTCATGCCAATGTCAATTCTCGTGTTCAAGATTCTTACCAACATACACCTCTTCACCTTGCTGTTTTGGCACTTTCAGAGATTATTGTTCGCAATTTGGTGAGTGTTACCCACTGCTGTTTATTACATCTTATTCTAACTTTTACAGTTCCATAGCCACTACACACTTAATCATTCATACAAAAATATCAATGTATTTGTATTTCATTGTTTTCATATTGTCGTGAATGCAAATTCTTATTGTGTTGTTTAGATTTTGGGACCAAAGTAAGTAAAGTTGGTAACTTTAGTTGAGGGTGGTCTGAAGGCTCCCATTTGAATAGCCACTTCACTGATGTGTAGGGAAGGGCACTACTCCTTTTCCTGGATTGCTTCACTTTGATATGTAGCTTATAATGCTGAGTGTTAAGCAAGGTGGTATCAAGTACTGTTTTTGAGTCTTTTGTATGAGTTGACCTGGGATTGAACCCTGGTGTCCCAGGCTATTTGCAAACACCAAGAAAGTCTTTTTCAAGAGCAATGGATGCAGTTGTTAAGTTAAAGTTAAAACTTAAAATGTAAATATATAAAACTTTTTAATTTGTTAGTCAATACTTTGACTTTGTGTATTAGTGTTTGCCCATTGAACTTTATTAGGATAAATAGACATTTATGAAGAACCGTTTAAAGAAGGATAGACTTGTTTTACTTGAGAAGAATTTTCATTGTTAATTTTCAAACTGATTTTTGTGTGTATCTGTGATTAAACAGTCATCTCAATTATTATCATAACTTTATGAATATCTATTTTTGTTCAGCATTATACACAAGTAAATACAATAATGAGCTAGATTAGAGATTTCTTTAATTGTTATTTCAATGTTTATTCACATCATCCTCAGTAGATTAAAGTGGCATTTGCTTGGTAATATAAAAAGGGGTAGATGAAATTGAAATTGAATAAATACTACAGTGGTTAATAAATTTTTAAAGCCTGGCTGAAGTATGTATTTACCCAAGCCCTCAACCATAGGCAAGATGCAACACAGGGTCAGTTTTAAATTGCTGCTTTGAATTCAGTTTTCTTTCTCCTAGATTGGTTGCCAAACCAAGGCTAAGGAACCCAGTCTGCTCTCCCTTAGTTGGGAGGAGAACTGATGGATTCATGCCTTTCCTATGGAGATTATTAACATGAAGTAAAATGCATTTAGCCTTGTCTAGGATTTGAACTCTGGCTGCTAATTCCATTTCTCATGATAATAACTGTTATACTAAGTGCCTCACTCAGGGAAGTCTGACTTGGAGGTGGGGGAGTGTCCCCATTGGGTAATAGTTAAATTGCTCGGCTGTTGTTCCAAAGTAAACAAGTTTCAACTCTCCAGTTGCACTATGATGTTCTCTTTTGGACACAGACTCTTGGGAAAGGTATGGACCCCCTTATCCACCAAGCCATGACCTGAATAGGCCGGTTGCTGTTCTTTTACAATGATGGCTTTGAGATTGAATAACCCACAAAGGTTGATATGCTATTGAACAAAGAACCCAAACAAAGTATGCCCCCTGACTTAAGTGTAAAGAGATGGTTAACAACAAATGCAATAAAAGAAATTTCCATTCAGTCAACCTGTTGTATGTTGACCGGTTATGGGAAGAGATTGTGTAGGCGTGCTTGGCTGACAATATGGGACAGGGTTAAAATCCCATGGTACAGTCACAAACTGATGCACCGGAAGAGGGTGACCTGTGAACTGCATGACAGTTATTTCCATTCAATGACGATCAAATATGCCATTCCAAGGATGGCAGAAGTTGCATATTCCATTGGCCAGTTATGGGAAGAGATTGAGTGGGCGTAAAACAATTATATAACCCGGGTGAAGACAGGAAGTCAGACGAGTTGGAGAAATGATGCTGTAGAGAAAACACCACCCAGCAGAAGGGGCCCTCAGGCCCCGATTAAGCAGTTGCAGTTGGAGATCCGGAGAGTTGGAGAGAAGATGCCGGATTGAGGAACATGTCCCAGAGAGGCTGGGCCTCCAGGCTCCCAGTTGAGCAGCCCAGGAGAACGGGAAAGAAACGCGGTTATGGCCAATAGAGTGGGTGGGTGGGGGTCAATATGTTGCAGTTCTGTTCGGTCTCCTACTCCCTCTCACACTCAACCCTTTCAAATAAAGTGATAGGTATATTTTTCTAAAGAACTGTGTCACTCGTCTTTATTGTGTTGAGTATACAACAAACTTGCTAACCTCAAAATCAGGAGATTATAACTCAAAACTTCTGTAGAATTTAGAAATTATAAATGAAAACTCGATCTTAGATATAGATTAAACATTAAGTGTTCAGATATTTGTGACTTAACTAGTATTATATTTTACAAGTATATTTGAGAGACTACTTATTGATTGTAACTTATCTCATAGATGTTTATTTTGAGTTTTGCTTAACAACTTCATAATCTGTATTAGATGTTGTGTAATATTTGCATATCTAGGAGGCACACATAGTGTAATGGTTATCATCATAGGAAGTGGACTTGACTAGGCAAGTCCAAATCCTGAACAAGGCTATTTGCATTACACATAGTGTTGGGAAGGGGTATGAATCCAACAATTCTTCCTCCAGTTATGGGTTGATAGTAGAGCAGACTGAGCTCTTGAACCATGGTATGGCAACCAGTCTAGGAAAAGGAAAATTCTGTATTCAAATATGGAGAGGGATGAGCCTTACATATTCAAGACACTCTCCATGGGTAGTGCACCCACCAACCTGTGATGATGAATATTTGCATATTTCTTCACTTTTTTTTCCAGAAATGTCTATCTCTTTCAGAAATGTTGTTGTTTGTTTTTTCAGTTGCTGGCTGGGGCTGATGTTAATGATCGAACCTTACGTGGAGAGACAGCACTGCACCTTGCCGCAACAAATGACAATGCCAATATAAGCACAGCACTCATAGAAAACGGTCTCGATGTCGATGCTCTTGATGAAAATTACAATAATGGTGAGTTCTGAAGCTTTTTCAAAATTCCAGAAAAGATGCTAATTGGGAGGAGTCCCTGTGGTGTAGTGGTTAATATACTGAATTTTGGCCTCAAAGTGAGCGAGTTCAAATTCCAGTTAGGCTATTACATTCACTTTCGAACAAATACCTTCAGGAAAGGTATTGAACCCCTTTATCCTCACAGCTATGAGTTAAATAGTACCACTACTGTTCCACAAGGATGGCTTTGGCTTTAAATAACCCACAAAAGTTGATATGCCATTAAACGAAAACCAAATCTCTTTAGTGGTGTCAAACACTTTTTCTTGCAAGCTTTTCTCATTTGCATTTATCTTGTTATATATATATATAAATATATATATATATAATTATAAGTGTTGGTTGTCACTATCTTTAGATATAATTCTACCTCTGCCAAAAATTATGGAATTTGCACACTTAGTGAATGTTCACCTTTTGATTTTAAAGATATTTTTTAATTTAGCAGTAAACAAATTCTTTTTGGGAGGAGGTGTCATCAAAATTGATGGAGGAGAGTGTTAGTAAAATTTATTTGAGGTGGAGGCTTTACAAATTGAGGGTGGGGGCACCAGTAAAAATTTATTTTTTCATCTGTTAAATTTTGTGTTGGGTCAGTAAAATGTATTTATTTTGGGGAGAGGGGCATCAGTAAAATTCGTTTAGAGGCATAAGGAATATTGATTGTGGGTATAAGAAAAATTCATGGGAGTACACCAGTAAAATTTACTGAAAATTTAACCGGTATCCCCACCCCCATTAATATATATTTCTTGGGGAGGGGTGGGGCATCAGTAAAATCTGTTTCTGGCATCTGTAAAATTTAGCAAAAAGATAGTCAGTAAGGGGCATCAATTAATTCTTTATTTATTCAACACCCTACCATGTTGAAATATGGCACAAGCCTGTTTTAATGCGGTGGGGTGTATAAGCTGAAGCACAAATGAGGCTGAGGAAGTTGTCAGTCTCAACCACCTGACACAAATGCTAGGCATTTCCAGTAGGCATGTTAGGTAGCCCTAACTGACATGATGATGTCGGGAGTTGTATCCAATCAATTACTCCTATCTTAACTTTTATGTCTTCTTAAAATGTATCAATACTTGTTCATATTAAAATAAAGGTGGAAAATCAAGTCATACAGAATTGGAATGTCAAAATCCTATCAACTGCACAGAACACCCTGCGTACCCATGGGAATGTGAAACATGGGAAAAAAAATAACAAATAAAACACATGAGAAACATCTCTTTTCAGTGGCCTGAAAAATAGAACAAACCCAAGAAAAAGAACAATACTGTTATGCATAACAAAAAAAGGAAACAAGGAAAACAAAAAACAAAAATAAGAACTGAACAAGCTGATTAATGAAGTAAAATTTCTTATAGAAATACTAAAAACAATCACAAAAGAGATAATCGAGGAACACATTTTAACAGTCCCAGATGATTAAGAGACACAAGCAAAATCAGGAAAAATCCCCTAAGCAAAGAAAGGAGAAAATCCAAACTAAACAAAAAAAAAACACTTATAAATGAACCAATTGCATTATCCAAGATTCAGCTCAATGGACATAGAAGATCCTGTTGAAACAATCACACACATCAAAAGAGATGCCTTAAAAACTCAAAAAGAGACTAAATAAAAAAATAAATACCAAAGATAACCCAACAGAGATTGAAACAACAAATCCTACCAAAAAAAAAAAAAAAAAAAATGAAATCCAAGCTACAAAAAGTAGACAGATCATTTTTAAGAATACAGGAAAAAGAAAATCAAAAACCAACTCCAAATCCTTCTATAGAAACTAAAAACAAATTTAAAAATATAGAACAAATGGAAGTTAAAACAGGCTCAACACCTTTAATCAAAAAGCTAGGGTAACTTGAATAGAAAGCACAGGCTCTGATTGGCCAGGCTGGAAAGTACATATGAACACAGAAGTGATCAGTGAAATACCAGGAAGTGCATTTGATGCACTCTCCACAGCATCAAGAACAAAGTCACCTATAGGAATGAATAAACAGTGCAATGCTCAGGGATCAACAAAATCCCTACAAAGATCTTAGAGTGTAGAAAGCCTTGTGTGCCTTTGTGTAGAAGCACTCAGTGAAAGCGTCCGCTGCCAGACTGCCACATTTGTGATCATGAGATCAAGGGGGAGTGTAGCAAGAGAGAAAACTTACCTCCTGGATCAAAGCATGTAAGACTATACCTTGCGTGTCAAGCAGTAAAAAAATATGCTCACTTCTGGAGGCAGAAGTTATAGTGGGTCAACCTTGAGTCTTGTGAGAAGAAATCTACCACGCATGTAAATTTCTATATGCCGGAACTTGCATAAAAGAGCATGCCAGCAACAGGAGGGCGTTGTTGTTCTTCGTGGACTGCTTTTTGACTGACAGAGTGAACGAGTTGACCGGAGGTATACTGAGGAAGGGTTGCTAGGCGCATGTTTTATTTTTAGTCAACTGAGGCTACTCAATTGTCTGGGGATACAGCAGTAGGGAAAACAAATCACGGAATCCATTTCTTTCCATTGTACTATTGCTTACTAGTCCTGACTGTCTAGTAATTGACTTGGATTCAACAACCAATAACTACATATTCAGTTCTGAGAGACTCTTTACTTTCTGTTTAGAGGAGGCATACCCCCCCTTTATTATACTTAGATAGCGATACAGACCGCATAGTTACCAGCCTCAGTCTGGAAGGTAGAACAAATAACTAAAGTACTTGAAACTGTTTAGCTGTGTGCAGACTGATGAGCTAAATCTTTTTTAAATGTTACAAAACATCCACTTGAAAAGTAAAAACGAAACCACCCACTAACAAATCTCTTAAATATGTTTATTTGTTTAAATGTTTGCAAACAAATGACTGATTTTAAATTGTTGCTGGTACATAGCACTACTCGAGACCATTTGACTGTGTACAAACAAATGATAAAAAGTGAATAGAATGATTCGTATTGGAGTGAGAGAGAGAGAGAGAGAGAGAGATATGTGAAATCATTTAGCTGTGAAGAAAAATAAAATGTTTACAAATTATATATATAACCATTTAACTGCGTGCACACAAATTGCTGATGTTGGGTTGAATTGTTGGTGTTATGTAATGGTGCTTGGAGCCATTTGATTGTGTGCAGAGGCAGGTGGGTTCTGACGTGTTTGGAATATTATCTACTAAGTATTTGTTTGGAAATCTTAGGTTTAATATGTGTATAAACGAAGTTTGGCATTGAGTGGCCTGCAGGGGTTGATATACCATGAAGTCAAACAAACCAACCAAAAGAACATCTTGAGTCTTCCAGAAATAAAACACCACCTTTTCACCAAAATCTGACCAAATCAACCTTTTCACCAATATCTGGCCAAATAGAATCAAAAACTATCAAAAAAACTCATTCCCTAAAACCTTCATCAAAGACAAAACCAACCTAACCTTTCTTGTCATTAAATGATTCGCAGAGGTTGATATGCCGTTAAACAAAACTCAAACTAATCTTTCTTGGCATTGAATTACCCGTAGAAATTTATATGCCATTAAACTAAACTCAAGCTTATATTTTTTAGATGATGTATTGTCAATCAGTTAAAATTTTTATTAGTATTTTCTGTAATCTTTCAATTTTAGTTATTTTTTTTTATCTTAAAAGGTTGACAAAATCATCTTTTATTCTTATTATTAACTCTTGATTCTTGTATTGTCAGGAACAGATTTCATTCTTGCTTATTTAATTAAAGGAAACTGACATTGGCCAAGGAACCTCTTCATCTCTGGTTTTCAGGATATGATTAAAAGAAAAAAGGATTTTGTATTTGTGAAGCCAAACCAGATTTTTCTGCCGAGTTGTCTCCCTTGAATTACAGTACAGCCACATTGTGCATTCACATATCCAGTAAACTCGTGTTTATCTAATGACATGTGTATTCTAATGGCTAATTTGTTTAATTTTCTCAAAACATTATTGTTAGAGATTAGTTTGTAGTAATAAAGATTTCAGTTGATTATTTTAAAAACTATGAAGCTTGGTATAATTATTAATACACCTCATATAAAATTCCCCTGTTTAAACAGTGTTGATAGTTTCTTATGGTTACAATATTAGTGTGGGTTTTCATATTTTGTGTGTGTATCTATTTACCTGACCCCTCCACAATGAGCAGGATGAGACACAAGGTTATTTTTCAAGCAGAGTAATGCTAGTTGGAAATAAGTTTTCCTTCTCCTACACTGGTTACTTAACCTAGGCTAAAAAACCCAATCTGCCCTACTATTTAATCCAAACTGGGGTGTGAACTGATGGATTCATGCTTTTTCAAAAGGTATTAGTATGAAATGAAATGCAAAGTGCTTCTTGTTGGATTTGAACTCAGATTGCCTATTCCATTTCCTATGATGACAACTGTTATAAGTATTTACTGTATAAAGATAAATTGCTAATTTCTGTCAAGTGGACTTTTTTTTTTCTATCTTGTTATGTGTCATATAGGAATAAAGAGACGTTAATGTTTTAACCTTGATTACAAGTAAACGGAAATGGCAAACTTCCAGATAGTATAAATAGAAGTACGATGCTATTTGAGTGAATGACAGAGTAACGGACTTCAGTGAAAGAAAGACTTCAGTATTAGCTTGGCTGGTACACTCTTGTTTCAAAGTGAGTCTGTTATTGTTCTAGGCAAGACTGTAGTGTTGCAGATAGTAACAATCTTTTGTTTGTCTTATTTTCTGTTTAATGTTTTCATTTTGGTTGGAATTAGATACTTATACTTTTGTTAAGTTTTCTGTCGATTATTTCTTTTTATGCTCATGTGAATGTTAGAAAATTATGGTAACTTTAGTAGCACTGAAAAGGAATAAGTATTATGTTACTGTAATCATCAAGTTGTGTTAACAGCATGGAGTTCCCTGACTCCCTCTCACTATCCATCCCTATTGATAGATCTTGTAGACTGCAACCTCTGTCTGTATAGAGCTGATGTAAGTTTTTGCCTGTCAACCAACATTGGTATGTTCATGTATAGGAGTTTATAAGTGAATGTTACTTATGAGTCCATCCTTACTTTTCCAGCAATAGCTCAGTCGGCTGTGGCTGTAGAATACAATGACTGCATCTCTGCAGAGGGGTAAGAACTTTCCCCTAATGAGTGTCCTGGATATGACGTTAAACTATCAGATGGTGAGGCCCCTGCCTTGGAGATTTGGGGAATGTGGTAATTTACTAAGCTTTTGCATAGATGTGGCACAAGGCCATATGAAAGGGGCACCCAATGAGACTCAAACTCACTCGTGTAGGTTTACTAGTCGAGCTTGCTAACCATTACACCACCTGAGGTGCCTTTGGGGAATGTGGAGTACTTTCATTGCCATTGCTCCCTGGTCCACTCTGTCACAGAGTGGTAGCACCTGATAGGGTCCCATCTCTGGGTCAGATAGAAGTAAGCTAAGTGTGCAAACAAATGACTGATGTTAAATTGTAACCGTTGTATAGCAATACTTGAAACCATCTGTTTACAAGTAAAAATGAGCTCAGGCTCGTTTCAAAATTTATCAACAAAATGTGTTTACAAATCATATACATTTAGTATATATGTATAAACAGGATTTGACATTAGATAATCTACAATGATTGATATGTCAAAAAATCCAACCCAACTATTTCAGCAGTGCCCAATATGTCTTGTTTGCCTTACTTAGATAGTTTATGAGACAAGAGGTAGGTGGCCATACAACTGCTAATGGAATTTTAGAATTTAAAAATATAAAATTAATGGAAAGACTCAGAGGAATTCAAATGTATATTAATTCTTAGAATCCTGAGTTTCCATGTGACCCCACCACCAAACCTGATCTCCTGGCTGTAAACTAGCTGACAATTAGATTGCATCCTTTTATAGCAATATAAGAATAGGGATTCCTTAGCATTGTAATTAATTTCTTCAAACTAGTGAGCTGTCTTTATGGCAATTTTTTCTTTTTCTTTTACGTAAAATTATCTGAGTTGCCAAGTTCAGCTCACAAACAAGTTAAATATGGCAGATGATTGTCAGTGTCCTTAGTGGTGCCTCTACAACTGCCTCGACCTGGGAGTTATGAGATTGAAGATATAAAATGATATTTTTGACTCCCTTCCTTTTTTTTTTTTTTTTTTTTTTTGCAGCCTTACACATAGCTGTGCAGCATGGCAATCTGCACACCATTCGGTGCCTCTTAACGGAATCAAACATCAATGCAGAAGCATTAAATGGAAAGTAAGTGCACATTTTTGTATTTGACATTTACTGTCTTTTAAAAATTACCCTTCAATAATACTCCTTTTCCTCAATTTTAAAGAATTGCTAAATAAAATCTTAGTTTCGTCCTATGGCAAATATAGTTGAACTCAAGTTATGTATCTCTGTTATACAAATATATAAAGCTCTGCATAATTCAATGGTTAGCATGCTGAAACTGAAAGCCATTGATAGTGAAATTAATCTTTATAAAGATACCTGCTTTATTTTTTTTATTTTAGATTTAAAACTAAAAATTTCATAAAACGCAAACTTTTACTTTTGAGCTCTAACTGTAAATGAAGCATTCTCTAAGAAATGAACTTATTGTCAATGGCTTGAAAGTTTAACGTGCTAATGATTTCCTGACAATGCTTTTGTACTGAATAAGTCTGGCATCACACTATTAAATTCTAAGAAATACATCATACTTATAAAATTCAGTGGTGTAGTCGTTATCGCCGTAGGAAATGAACACGGCGAAACGAGTTCAAATCCTGGACGATACTGATTGCATTTCACATAGTACTAATACCCTTGGGAAAGGTATGAATCCAATTATTCTCCCTCCAGCTATGGGTAAATAGTAGGACAGACTAGGTTCTTCAGCCTTGGTTAGGCAACTAGTCTAGGAGAAGGAAAACTCTGAATTCAAACCTGTTAAACTCCGCTTAAAAAATTGACCTTGTGTCATATCCTGCCCGAGCGGAGGGGTTGGTAAATAGTATAAAATTCAGAAAAACGGGTCAAAATATTCAATATTCATGGGTGTACGAATAATTTCGTCATTTACTATATATGTGTGTGTGTGTATGTGTATTGAGGCAGAATCTTTTCATTTAAACAGGTTTTGCTAAATAAAATGACTAATGCTTGATATTACTGTATATGTTCAAGTATCATCTGGAACTGTTAACTTTTTCCGCTCAAAATTGTAGGCCTAGGCTAATTATTTTCTATGTTTTTATCTGACATATTGCATAATCTTCTAGTGTTATGTTAATATTTAAGTCTGAAAAAGTTCCATGATATGTGAGTATATGTGATATATCAGTATTGTGAAATCAGTTTTCAATATCCTCTCCACCCAAAGTCTTAATTGTTTTTTTATTTATTTATTTTTTATTTTTTTTAAATTTCTATTCTTGAATAATTTTCCTTCTGTAGCTGCTATTTTTTTCTTTTTAACTTAATAAATTTATCTGATTTTTTTTTTCCCAATCCAGAGGTCAGAATCCTTTGCACGTCCTGTCTCAATATGGGAAAGAAAATGCAGCCGCAATTTTTGAATTGTTTCGTGAGGCAATGCCTGATTATCCCATTGACCAGCCTGATCTGGAAGGAAATACAGGTTGGCAGGGTTTACTTTCTTACCTACACATTCCTAGAATTCCTGTGTTTTATTATGTATGTATTTACCAACCACTCCCCCATCAACAGAATGTGACTCAAGGTCGATATTTAAGTAGAGTTTAACAGGTTTGAATTTTTGTCTTCCTTTTCCTAGACTGGTTGCCTAACCAAAGCTAAAGAAAACAGTCTACCCTACTATTTATTTACCCATAGCTGGAAGGAGAATAATTGGATTCATATCTTTCCAAAGGGTATTAGTACTATGTGAAATGCAATCAGCCATAGCTGGAAGGAGAATAATTGGATTCATATCTTTCCTAAGGGTATTAATACTATGTGAAATGCAATCAGCCTCTTTCAGGGTTTGAACTTGGGTTGCTGTGTCCATTTCTTAAGACGATAACCATTACTCCACAGGCGTCTCTCAAATGTTATACATGTAACTATAAGCCGCACATACTGGGGTGGTTCCTTATAGTGTAGTAGCTAATGTGCTGGACTGTGAAATTATAGTCAGGGAGTTCAAACTCCAGTCATACTATTGCATTCACTTTCTGACTAATGCCCTTTGGAAAGGTATAGACTCTCTTATCCTCCCAACTATAGGCTAAATAGCACAATTACTGTCTTTCTACAATAATGGCTTTGACATTAAATAAACTATAAAGTTTGATGTGCTATTAAGCAAAGAAACCAAAACAAATCAAAATTGCCTGGTCAGCTGGGGTTGTAGAATACACTGACTGCACCTTTGCAGAGGGCTAAGACTCCCTCCCCAACGAGTGTCCTATTTATGACACTAAACAATTTGATGGTGAGGTTCTAGTGATGTTGGAGCGTTGGAGAATGCAGAGCACCCCTTCATTGCCATTGCTCCCAGGTCTATTCTGGCCCAGAGTGGTAGCACATGATAGGGACCTATTATGAGTCAAATAGAACTAAACTGCTTACTTATGTGAAACTGAATTGTTTGAAATGGAACTGCTTTTGACATTGAAACTGTGCTTACATTCAACTGAATTTTTTAAACCTTTTTTGACATTTAACTGTGTGTAAACAAGATCTATACTGAATTGGTTGAATTAGAACTGTTTGACTAAACTGAATAGCTTGAAATAGAAATGTTTTTCACAATTAAACTGTGTACTTATGCTAAACTGAATTGTTTGAAATGTAACTGCTTTTGACATTAAAACTGTGCTTACATTCAACTGAATTTTTTGAAATAGAACCTTTTTTGACATTTAACTGTGTATAAATAAAATCTATACTGTATTGGTTGAATTAGAACTGTTTGACTAAACTGAATAGCTTGAAATAGAAATATTTTTGACAATTAAACTGTGTACTCATGCTAAACTGAATTGTTTTAAATAGAACTGATTATTTCTATAAAAAAAGGATTGAGCATTAAATAACTTACAAAGGTTGATATGCCATAAAACCCAAACAGTGTTCAAAATCAAACAGCATGTCTTAACCCTGGCAAAAATTATGGAATTAGCACACTTATAAGATGTTCACTTTTGGTTTTTTTTTATTTAGCAGTAAGTAAACTAATAGCAGATAAAATGCAAAATATTTTCATTTAGCTGTAAATAAACTAATAACAGATAAGATGTAAGATAATTTTTGTAATTGCTGAACATTCTTTCTTGATAAGATATTTTTTTAACAAACTGGATTAAATTTACTTGAATGGTATCATTTTTATGCTTTAAAGATCAGAAGCTTTTCTATTTTATTATTTTCTCCAGGACAATCTTTGATTTCATTACTATGAATTTGTTTTAGATTATTTTTTTGATTGACTATTACAGTAAAAAGACCCAGGATGAAAATAAATCCATTTGTATCTTTTTAGCTGTTCTTAACTGATTAATTAAAAAAATATATGATCTTTTTTAAAGTTTCAGTATATTTTAAGAAAAGCAAAGGATCTGTTTTGAATATTAAAAGACAAACAAACAAGAGACCTTTTCCAAGTTTTGCATCAATGAAACTTTTATTCTACATATTCTTTAGAATTCCTTGGAAAAACATCAGAATGAAATTTGTCAAGAAATCAGAGAAATCAAAATATATAAAAGAGAATTAAGTATGAAATAACCCTTTTGCAGTATTTTTATAAAAAATTAAGTCTGTATTATGTAATAATTCTGCAAAAATGGCACATCATAGGAAGATTTCTGTTAGAGCATTACTCTAAATTATAGAATAAATTATATTTGCATACACACTCAGCATGTTCTTTATGATTTAAGGGAAATAACTATTGAATATTAATTACTGGCTCATTGGTCTAGTGGGTAGAGTGTTCGCCAATGGTCCGGGAGACCTGGGTTCAATCCCAGTTCGCGTCATACCAAAGACTTTAAAAATGGTACTTGATACCTCCTTGCTTATCACTGAGCAATATAAGGTACATATCCAGGGTAAAGTGGAGCAATTTAGGGAAAGGAGTAGTGACCTTGCCTACTTCTCGGTGTAGTAGCTTTTGAAAAGGGAACCTTCTGGTCACTCTCAACTATGGTCGCCAACTTTACTTACTTTTTTATAAGTTCTATGAATTTTTGAAATAATGTTTCAAGTACATAATATATTTTACTAGTGTATAAAAGAATAATTATGGTAAATGTCTTCCATTATAAAGAGGGTGGAATGTTTTTTTACCACGCATAAGAAAAGATGTTCAAAGCTGGACAAGAACTTATGTGCCAATCTCTTCAATAGCACCATTTTTTTCCTGCCATATCATATGTGAGGAAAATGTGGGCTGCCATGAAGAAGAAAGAACAGAAACTGGTTACAACACAGAGGGTTATGAAAAGATCCATACTGGTAATATTGTTACATGAGGACATCCAAAGTGAGGTAATTTGAGAGGTGAATGGAGTGAAGGATGAGACTGAAGACTATTGAAAGCAGAAATTCAACTGGGCTAGGGACACATTGCAAGATTTACTGACAACGGGTGAACCTGTGCAGTTGTCAGCAAACTGGAAACAACCACTCAGAAGACATCCACGAGAATGACCAGATGAAATTGTCAAGCAATTTGGGTCAACATAGAGAAGAATTCAATGGAAGTGCATTGGGCCCAGCATTGTGGAAAACATCAACCGTCCTTGGCAATAAAAGAATTAATGTATACAACTGTTGAAATTGAATGTTATAATTCGTTTCTTTCTGTCTTCAAACAAAACTGCTTTTAAAATTGTCATGCTGGCCTGTCATTATATATATATATATCTTTTCTTTCTTTTTTTTTATTTAGCCATGTTGCTCGCTTACATAAATGGGAATGGAACATTGTGTCGAGCATTAGTGAAAGCCAATGCATGTTTGGGAGCAACTAACAAACATGGATGCAGTATCTTTAATGTTACAGTAGCTTCTAAGCAGTTACTCTTTAATTTGCTAGGTAAGAATAAAAATGGTGTACTCTTGTTTTATTTTTTTGTGAAGGTATTGATAAAATTTATTCACTAAAAAATTAAATGATTGAATTGTGAAGAAGTTTGTATTGGAGTAATCTTCTGTGAGGGAGAGGAAAGGCCAGTTTCTTTTTATGGATCAACATTTGGAATCATCTTTTTACCTGAACATGCTCACCAATTACCGATGGTGACAACCACTACCCACACATACACGCAGAGCTTATAAATGTGCATACACCTTACAATTTTGTGTTAAAAAGTTAATTTTCTTCTAAACCAAAGATACCAGGATTTTATTTATGATGAAACATTGATCAATCGAAATGGATATTATTAGGTATTATTTATTACCAAACTCTATAACCAAAAATATGATTGCCAAGTTGGCTGGAGCTGTAGAATATGCTAAATGCATCTCTGCTGAGGGGTAAAAACTCCCCTCTCCACCAATAAGTGTCTTGGATATGACACTAAACCCTATGATGGTAAGGCTCCATTCCTGGAACTATGGAAAATGTAGAGTACCCCTTCATTGCCATTACTCCCAGGTCCACTTTGTTTTAGAGTGGTAGTACCTGTTTGGGTCAAATAGAATTGTTTAACCATTTAACTGTGTTCAAATGGCAGTACTTGAAATTATTTAACTATATGCAAACAAACAAGTTCTGGCTCATTTAAAAATGCTATCTGCAAATTATGCATTTACAATACATGTATTTGAGATATATATATATATATATTATTTGGCCAGTTAAACCGGAGTTGGGAGTAATTCCATCAGGACAAGAAAACTTTTCAAAAGTGAACATTTAAATTTTCCTGTTAAAGAGCTCAATGTAACAGACATTACACCCACCCTTGTTTCCTGTGTCTATTCTGATTTATTTTATCCGTAAGATCTGAAGAAGTCCTGTTAATTTTTTTCCCGTGTTTTTTTGATTTTTTTCAAAAACACATAACAGGATGGAAATAAATTTATAATCCTAATGTGACTGGTTTGTGTTTTTTCTCTCTCTCTCTCTCTCTCTATATATATATATATATATATATAGAGAGAGAGAGAGAGAAAGAGAGGATTTGGTGTTAAATAAACTGCAAGGGTTGATATGCCATAAACCCTGACCAACCAAAAATGTGTGTCCAAAAATATGTACATTCTTTTATATAGTTATGTAATTTTATTTTTGGTTACAGTTTCGATTCTGTAGAGGTTGATAATAAATAATTACTTATAATATTCATTTTCATTATATAATGTTCCATATAAATTATAAAATCTTGATATCTTTGATTGAGAAGAAAATTAACTTTTTATTATAAGAAATTGTTCATAGTGCTCTTATTGATGAGCAATATCTGTTTTGTTTCCCTCATTTTCTGATCAAAATAGAAAGTTATGTTATTAAGGAAAGAAACGAAACCAATAGAAAGAGATAAATTTACTTATATACTTTACTGTATATAATAACATACACCATATATAATAATATCTTAATTCTCATTTTATTTCTTATGACAACTAATTTTATCTTAAAACACAAAACATTGCTGTAAAAAGAAAAAAAAAAGTGTCATTGTAAGTCGAGACAGTTTAAAAAGTTGGAAAAACTTGAATATTTTCTTCAAAGTGATGGTTAAATTGTAAATTGTACTTATTTATGGGTGATAGTCTCCATGTTTTGGCAAGTTTTTTTTCTTTTAATATTATTGAATGTGATGGATAAGAAGTGCCTTATTTTTTTTTTTTTTTATCAATTCTCATTCATTTTCGTACAAGGAACGTAAAAATTGTCTATTCAGTTTGTCATATTCAACAATACTTGTGTAGTATTGTTCACCAATGATCCGGGAGACTTTAAAAATGGTACTAGATACCTCCTTGCTTTAACACTCAGCAATATAAGGTACGTATCAAGGGTAAAGTGGAGTAATCCAGGGAAAGGAGTAGCACTCCTCGCTACACCTCGGTGTAGTAGCTATTGAAAAGGGAGCCTTCTGGTCGCCCTCGACTACAGTCACCAACTTTACTTTTATATATGAAGTTAATGTCCAGAGACAATGTGTTTGGAATTATCTCTGTATAGAATATATGAGAAGTTATATACAGAGCGAATATGGGATCAGGCGGGGCATGTCTATGACTTGTTGAAATAAATTTATCATATTTACCAACCCTTCCGCTAGGGCAGGATATGACACAAGGTCAATTTTTAAGCGGAGATTAACAGGTTTGAATTCAGAGTTTTCCTTCTCCTAGACTAGTTGCCTCACCAAGGCTGAAGAACTCAGTCTGCCCTGCTATTTACCCATAGCTGGAGGGAGAATAATTGGATTCATACCTTTCCCAAGGGTATTAGTGCTATGTGAAATGCAATCACTCTTGTCCAGGATTTGAACTCGTGTCGCCATGTCCATTGCCTACGACGATAACCATTACACCACGGGCACCTCCTAAATAAATTTATAATGGCATAGTTACTGTTCGTTGAGTTTTCTTTCATTGATATTACATATAAAAGAATTGCCAATCTTCTCAAAGACTTACCAATCTTGAGTTCTTGCTTACATGAATTGGTAAAAAATCTGGCAATGTGGTCTGTGATGTACCTGTCTTCAATAAATTTACAATTATGATATTCCTAATTTAAAGGATCATACTTCTGATATTCTGGTTGTGCAAAAGATGCAGAATATGATTTTCAGTTTGTATGTTTGATTGTACATTTGATGCTTGGTAGGTAAGGGGTTAAGAACCTCACAAAAACTCAATTCAATTACCAAGTTTGGTAACTTGTCCAACTAGAATTCTATTTCGGAGTGTGACTTTGAAAAATATATATATTTTTTTAAGTGTGGGCAGTAAAATGATTCTACATAAATTCTTTGCTTCAGATTAATTGCTCTAAAAGCAATTAATCTGATGCAATGAATTTATGTATAATTGGTTAGGGTTACCATATATATGAGGCTCATTAAATAAGTTTCCAGACTTTTTTCCATAGGCACTTTTATTGATAGTACACACATGAAACTCTAGTCCCCTTTGAAGTAATCTCCAGCTGCAATGCACTTGTACCGTTCCAACAACTTCAAGGCCCCATCGAAGTCCTCTTGTGTGAGCATGTCAATGACCTTCGTCACAGCCTCTTTCATCTCCTCAATTGTCTCATAATGACAGCCTCTGAGCTTAGGGAATAAGCAAAAGTCATGGAGCAAGGTCTGGGAGGGTGAGGAACTGTGTTGATGCCCATCTTGGTCAAATAGTCTGTGACAAGGATGGAGTTGTGGACTGGTGCATTGTCCTGCTGGAAATGCCACTGACCTGATTTGAAGAGAGCTGGCCTCTTCCGACCGAATCTCTTCCTGAACTCCCTTAAAACCTCAACATAGTAACCCTAACCCTTTGGCCAATCAACTGTGGTGTATTGACTTCCTTACTCCTCCCACACCTCTTATCATCCCTCACAGAATCCCTGCCTTCCTTGAATCTCTTGTGTCACTCAGAAACTGATGCTCGATTAATGCAAGATGGTCCAAAAGCAGTCTGAAGCATTCCATACGTTTCTGTGGCATTTTTTTCCAAGTTTAAAACACAATTTTATTGTATACCGTTCTTCTAAAGTGTCCTCACGTCCAGATTGCATTTTTGAAATTCACCAGCAGTGACAATCAGGCTTTAGTAGGGTGTATTCCAATTGTTGCTGTCGCTGTTGATTTGAAGCTGAAATCATAAAAATTGGTCAATCATCTCATAAGATGTATAGCAATAAGATACTGAATTTTCAAGAGTCTATGACAATTTTAATGCCTGTACAAAAATGTCTGGAAACTTATTGAAGGCACCATGTGTGTATATATATATATATATATATATATATATCTCTTAACCAATTTTATTAAAATATTAAAAGCAAGATTGGATTCTGGATTTAGCCATGAATCGTTTGCCTGCAATAAATTTACCATATGAAAAATTTACTGGCAATAAATTTACCACATAAATATATCAGACATGCAGTAAAAAAAAAAGTGGAACTTTAAAAAAGAATTTTTTCTTTTTTTAAAATTTGCTTCAAATTTTTCTGATTAATAGATTATATTTTATTTTTTTTTAATGTTCAAGACATGTTGTCTAAGGAGCCACCATGGTGTGATGGAGAAACTTGTTTGGAATGTGGAGTCAAATTTGGCATCAAGACTCGGAAGCATCATTGGTAAGTAAAATAACCACAAATATCTTATTTTTGACTGCCAGCCCTGCAGAGGGATAAGACCTCCCCAAATGAGTGTCCAGTGTCTCAGTCAGCTGAGTTTGTAGAATACACTGACTGCATCTCTGCAGGGTGGTAAGACCCCTCCCTCAAATGAGTGTCCCAGATATGGCATTAAATTAGCTGAGGCTCCAGCCTTGGAGATTTCAAGAATTTGGAGCACTCCTTCATCGACATTACTCCCAGGTCCACTCTGACCCTGAGTGGTAGCACTTGATAGGGTCCTATCTATGTGTCAAATTGGAAAAACTGTGCAAACAAATGACTCGTGTTAAATTGTGACTGTTATATAACAATACTTGAAACCATTTAACTGTGTTCAAAAAAGAGCTCAGGTTTGTTTTAAGAATGTTATCTACAAAATATGTTTATAAATCACATATATATTTAATATATATGTATAAAGAGGATTTGGCATTAAATAAGTTACAATGGTTGATATGCCATAAAACCAAACCAAACCAAATCCTTTGTATTTCATATATATGTATGAAGAGGATTTGGCATTAAATAACCAACAATGGTTGATATGCCATAAAACCAAACTGAACCAAATTTATTTTTGGGTATATTGCAGTGTAATAATTTACAAGCTAGATTAGTAGATGATAGTTTGTAAGATCAATCTCAGTACTTCATACTCTTGGCCTTTTGCCACAGCTAAGCTTAGTAAATAACTGTATCTTATCTTTGGGTATCTCTTATAGTATAAGCTAGAATAGCAAACCATTGTTAGTAAGTTCGATTCTCACTGGGTGTCCCATTCTTCTGGCCTTATGTCAAAACTAAGCTTAATAAGTATCTAAATGTCTTATTTTTGGGTACCTTGCTTGGTGTAAGCTAAATGAGCAGACTATTGTTAGTGAGTTTGATTCTCACTGAGTGCTTCATACTTTCAACCTTGTGTCATGTCTAAGCTAAGCTTAGAAAATAACTAAATGTACTTTATTTTTGAGAAAAGTTCTGTTATTTTTTTTAGATGTTTAGTTTGATTTACCATAAAGCCAATATGTCTCGTTTGTTGAAAGGTTAAAAAAATAATAACACTATCATACTTGAGAATAATTATAAAAGCCATCAAGAAAACAACTGCTTATTTTTAAAAAGAAAAATCCCCCCCCGCCACTTACTAAAAAAATGATTGAAAATGAATTATAAAACAACTATTTACTTTGTTTTTTTTTAATAACCTGTTTTTTTTTTTTTTTTTTTTTTTTTTAAATAAGCAATTTTACAGCAATAGTAGCTAACTCAATAAGGAAAAAAATCATGTTGTCAAGTTACATATTTCCCTATTTAAAAATAATTTCTATACAATTTTATATTGTCTTTATTGGGAATCCTTTTTTGAGATGAGGCTTCTGAATCTGAGTATTTTATTGCGGACTTTTGTCCTCATCTTGGTAGTTTTTGTTGTTTTTCTCACTACGTTTCAGCCAAATTTCACCTCTGGCCATTTTCAGGTGATTAACTGTGACCTCGGATAGGAATGCTGAATCTTGTAACTGTATCCCCCAGTAATTACTGCCTTCCATAGTTGTCTATCGCACCACGTTTTGACCAAGTAACCCTCTGGCCGGCTAGGGTAGGAATTGAAACCGCTATCTTCTGACCATGCTCACCTGGAACCGTACAGACTCAACGCCTCTATCCGCTGAGCTAGAGGGTTACTTGGTCAATAGACAACAACTATGGAAGGTAGTAATTACTGGGGATACGGTTACAAGACTCAGCATTCCTATCTGAGGTCGTGGTTAATCACCTGAAGATGGCCAGAGGTGAAATTTGGCTGAAACGTAGTGAGAAAAATAACAAAAACTACCAAGATGAGGATAAAAGTCCACAATAAAATTAATACTCACAATTTTGTATGCTTTGAAGCTTTCAAAAGACAAATGACCTGTCCATATCACATTGTACAGGGTTGAAAACCATTTTTTGTTTTGTTTCCTATAAACTATTAGAAACCATGTCTTGAGAAAATGATACTTACTTGACTGTGCCTATTTCCTTTCCAAGTAACAGGCAACACGTTACAGGGTACTAACAGCAAGAAATAAACTCTGAACTGACCTATTAATGATAACCATGCAATGTAAATAATGATGATATCTGGGAAAAACTGAAAATAAATCCGACTATTAAAATCTATAGAGATGAAATAAACACAAGGGCTTCAGAGAATGATTTTATCTTATCTTTTCAGTAACTACTAAATGAAACGAGATGAGTAAGTTTTAAAAATTCCACTTCCACACGTAGCGGATTGTTTTGACTCTGTGATGCAACTTGCATTCCAAAATTTATCAAAAAATGTATATCATATCTATCTATCTAGATGTTTATATCATTTAGTTTGTATCGATCATTAAGATTTCATGATATATCTGTTTGGAATGATAATAATTGATAGAAACTGATATAAACATTAACATATATTGATAGAATGATATGATGTGTTTTTCTTTTTTTTTTTTTTTTTTTTTTAAATAAATTTAGGAACACTAGTATCACACATTCGGAACAGAAGGCTATCAGCGGAAGTGAAATTTTAAAAACTGTCTCATCTCATTCATTTCATTTTTTATCTTATCTACCCTGAAAAAGATCTAAATACCGAAATGTTTAATGTTGGCAAATATTTCTACAAAGAGAACCCTACTCTGAAAACCTTGGTTTTTCAAAGCTTTACATTTTCATCATATTCATCTATATTTGATTATCTCCCTTTAATTTACAATTAATATTGACTGTTTTTATCAAAGTAGTAAAGTTGGCCGACCGTAGTAGTTGAGGGCGGCTCGAAGGCTCCCTTTTCAATAGCTTCTACACTGAGGTGTAGGAAAGGGCGTTACTCCTTACTGGCCCATTGACCTGTTAGTTAGAGTGTTTGCCAATGACCCAAAGATTCAAAAAATGGTACTTGATATCTCCTTGCTTAACACTCAGCATTATAAGGTATCTATCAATGGTAAAGTAGAGCAATCTGAGGAAAGGAGTAACACTCTTCCCTACACTTCGGTGTAGTAGCTATTGAATAGAGATGCCTTTGGATCACCCTCAACTATGGTCGCCAACTTACATTTTATCAAAGTAGTTCATTGGCCTAGTGGGTAGAGTGTTCATCAATAGTCCAGGAGACCTGGGTTCAATCCCAGGTTGTGTCATACCAAAGACTTTAAAAATGGTACTTGATACCTCCTTGCTTAACACTCAGCAATATAAGGTATGTATCAAGGGTAAAGGTGAGCAGTCCAGGGAAAGGAGTAACGCCCTCCACTACACCTCAGTGTTGTAGCTATTGAAAAGGGAGCCTTCTAGTCACCCACTTAGTACAAAGATAACCTTTATATGTGCACTGTGACTTATTGCAGTTGTCTTCAGATGAATTTGTAATATTCCAGAGAAGTCTGGAATTTAATTCTAAATTTGCATTATTCCCATGAAGTCTGCCTGTTCGAAAAATCTCAGCTGAGATAATTGACTTAATTTATTACAGTAAGCTAACATATGCTAATAAGCTTCATCTATTAAGGGTACTGAAGTTTTTTTTTTATTGCTATGTATTTTAAGTCTCTAGATCTGCTACTAACAGGGTTAAGTTTCATGTCTGGCAGTGGAAATCATTTCTGGCCTCTTGCTGAAGTTGATCCCCATTTTCCAACTTTTTACTGTAAAACATTTTTTCTTAAAATTTTACATGCTTTGTTGATGGGTTTTAAAATACACTAACTATATCCCATGCAATGGGGGGAGTATCGTGCACATAACGCTAAACTGCATCTGGTGAGGCTCAAGTCCTGATGTTTTAGAGAGTGTGGACTAGTTTTTCATTGCCATTACTCCCAGGTCCACTCTGATCCTGAGTGGTAGTACATGTTAGGGTCCCATCCAAGAGCCAAATAGATTTGTTTGGAAATTATTTGTATTAGATAGGAATACTTGATACTATATAACTGTAAATTATTTGTATAAAGAATAGTTACTTGAAGCTATAAATGTTTAATCAAGATTATTATTTGTTACTTGAAACTATATAACTGTGTGCAAACAAATGACTATTATCAAATTAAAATAATTACTCAAAATCCTATAATTATTTGCATTAGATAGGAATACTTGAAACTGTATTTGCCAAAAAGTCTTAAAAAGCAACTACTCATAAAATGTGAATATAAATGTACAATGAACTGTGCTTCCCTAAGCTCTAAGCTTAAAATAACCCTAGATGAGTTGACATGCTGTTAAGATCAATCATTTAAAAGTAGAATTACGAAATAGTGTTTTTATTTGAACTGATTTTATTAACTTTTTTTTTTTTTTTTTTCAGTCGCCATTGCGGTCGGTTACTGTGTGCGAAATGCTCAACACGAGACATGCCAATTGTCAAGTATAACCTCAGCAAGCCAGTTCGTGTGTGTGACATTTGCTTTGATGTGCTAAGTCTGGGGGGTTCATTCTAGTCATGTCACTGGGAGGAGAAAGAGAGGAAGATGGCAGCAGTGAAAGCAGAGGAGGAGAAAAAGAAGAAAGAGAAGGAGGAGAAAGAGGAGGAGGAGGACGAGGAAGAGGAGGAGGTGGAGGACATAAGAGAAGAAGGGGCAGAGGATGTAAAGAACAAGAAAGTTGGAGGAGAAGAATGGGGATAGAAATGTTTATTCACTCCCCCCACCCCCTTCTCAACGCACACCCTTTCACCAGCCACACTTACTCAGTGGCCTTCCCCCCACCACCATCATTCCAACTAATTTATCTTCCTAGACAAAGGGGGTGGGTGGGAGGAGAACCCATAACAACAAAAAGGAAAAAAAAAAAAATAGACAAAAGAGGGAAGGAAGATTCTATATATTGCAGTATGATGACTTGCCTCGATTTTGATAGCAACACCAATGCCCTCAGAGTAAACAAATTGACCAATGACCAGTATGTCTGTGCTATGGTCTTTTCAATCGGACTGTGGACAAACGGTCTACCGTAGCCTAACCCTGACGGACAAATGATACAGACACCACCCACCATTTAAAACAAAAAAATAATACAAAAAACAACAAAAACGGAAAATAATTGTTAAATATTTGCTTCATTTTTTTTTTTTTTTTTTTTTCTTAATTTTTGCTACCGTATGTGCTTCAAGGTGAGATTGCTATTCACGTGTATCTGGCTCCTTAACGGATCCCTGCTAGAACGGACAATGTTTCTTAACAGCAGGAAGAGGAATCATTAATTTTGGCATTTTAAGATGTAAAAAAAAGAAAGATAAACTCTTTATAAAAACATTTTTAACAATGAAAAAAACAATTTTTTGTTCTTAATTTATGACTGGTTGGTTCCATATTGCAAAAAAGTACTTTTTAGAATATTGTTTGTTTTTTTTTTTTGCTTTTTTAAAATTAACCTTTTGAATAATCACTGCATGGATTGTCAATGGCCAAAATTTAACTTATTTTCTAAAATGATTTTTCATCGAATCCAATCAAGTTAAAAAGAAAAGAAAAATTCATTTTTTGCTTTTTAGGAGAGCATTAATTAATAATGTATTCATGTAAACATATTTTTGCTTTTAGTTTGCTTTTGAATCTTTTTTTAAGCTGTATTTTCTATTCAATTAGTTTTTTGGCTTTTTTTTTTTCATCCATTTTTTTTCCTTTTTCTTTCAAGTTGTATTTTTCATTTTCTATTGATATTTTTTTCAACCATAGTTTTTTAAGCTTTATTTTTAGTGGTATTTTTATTTTTGTATTCTATTAATTTTTTTCATCTTTTTTTTTTTTCTTTCAAGTTATTTTTTATTGATGTTTTTCAACCATATTTTTCAGCTTTATTTTTATAGTTACATTAATTTTTTTTTCATCGATTTTTTTTTTTTTTTTTTTCCTCCCCACCATTTTTAAAAAAAATTTTCTATTCTATTAATGTTTTCATCTTTTTTTTCTTTTTTCTTTCAAGTTGTATTTTTCATTTTCTATTGATGTTTTTTCAACCTTAATTTTAAGTTTTATTTTTTATAGTTAAATTAATTTTTTTCATCAATTTTTTTCTCCTCCCACCTTTTTTTTCTTTTTTTTTTTCTTTTTTTTTTCTTAGCTGTATTTTTATTTTTCTATTCTATTAATTTAAAAAATTTTTTTTTTTTAAGCTATATTTTTATTTTTTTATTGTTTAATTAATTTTTATCTTTTTTGTCTACTCTCTTTTTACATCCTTTTTTTGTGATTGAAAACCCTAAAAATATTTCTTTAAAAAAAGTGCTTTTTGCAATATTGTCACCTTGAAGTGTTGAAAAAAAAATGGTTTAACAGAATTCTGTGTAATTTAATTATGTTAAAAAGATTTGTTTTTGAAATAAACTCTTTTTGTGAGGGGAAGTTTATTTCAACTGTGTACTCATCTATTGTGGAAAGGCTTTTAATGTTTTGACTAGCCTATTTTCCAGTCATCTTCAGCTGTATTAACTGAATCTCATGCCAGAATCATTTTTGTTTTTACTTATAAAAAGTAAATGAAACTTTTCATTTACTAAAAAATCTGCCTGTTTCTTGTCAAGTCAACAAAAAAATAAATGGGTGGACAGTTGAAACTAACTTGCTTTCTTCAGAATTTTATTCAACAATTTTTTGTGCTTATGAAGTCTTATTTTCGTTTTTTTTTTTCTTTTTGGATGGGGAGGGATAATTTATTCTTTAAATATAAAATAGGCTTGTTGATACTTAACATTTTCGTAGGCAGATAGTTTTTAAAATCCTTGTAGAGTTGGTGAAATATTTTCAGAATATTTGCGAAGTCAAGGCTATGTTCAAACAACTCAATCATATACATATATATATATATATACACAAACATGATAATTTGATCTGCAATTGTATGTCATATTGCCCAGTCGGCTGGGGCTGTAGAATACACCAACTGCTTCTCAGCAGAGGGGTAAACCCCCCCCCCAATGAGTGTCCTGGATATGCCACTAAACAATCTCATGGTGAGGTTTCAGCAATGCTGGAGCTTTGGGGAATGTAGAGTACCCCTTCATTGCCATCACTCCCAGGTCCACTCTGGCCCAGAGTGGTAGCACCTGATAGGGCCCTATCTATGGGTTAAATAGAACTAACAGCATACTTACACTAAACTGAATTGTTTGAGTAAACTGAATAGTTTGAAATAGAAATGTTTTTGACAAACCATACTTACATTTAAACTGCGTGCTTATGCTTAACTGAATTATTTGAAATAGAACTGTTTTTCGACATTAAAACTGTATTTACACTTAACTAAATTGTTACATTTAACTGCTTGAATAGTTTGAAATGAAATATTTTGACAATTAAACTGTGTACTCATGCTAAACTGAATTGTTTTAAATTGAAGAGATTATTTACATAAAAATGGATTTGGCATTAAATAACCTACAAAGGTTGATATTCCATAAAACCCAACAAACCAAACCTGTATGTCATAATACAATAGTATGAAAACAACAAAGCACTTACTTTTAATCATGACATTTTGCAAAACAACCTTTATACAATTCTACATCACAGTGTGGAGGCGGAGGGCTCCTACTGACATTTCTATACATTAACATTGAATTGTTTAACAAGCAGCCAATAGGAAAATGCCTTACATTGAGCTACTGCAAAACAAAAGGACATGTCACTCTGCCTGCAAAAAGAGAATTATTTTTTTCCTCTAGAAAAACAAAAATACTTATAAAAAGCTGGACTTTCACTTTGAGTACCTAACCAGTATTTTTAGGTTCATATAACCTCTAAAGCTTTCATTCCAATTTCTAAGGCAGATGCTTACGTATTTAGTAAAAATAGTTAAGGTATCTTCAATGTAAAATTACTTTGATATTTTAAAAAAAAAATTTTTTTTTAGTAGTGTAGCACGTCTCATGTGACCTGCTTCTCAAAAAAGACTGCCTATTCTAAAGCCTAAAATTTTCACCCACTCAGAAGTTTTCAAGATCTTATGTGAAAAAGCAGACTTTGGGGGCATTTGCTAAAAAGTGGTTGTGAACCTTGGCATTATCATTTCAAACAAAATGCATACTGTGATATATCCATGTGTGTTCTTTTAAAATACTATTACACTGGGCTACAATTTTTCTCTTTTAGAATGTTGTCTAGATTTCTACAACTAATTTAGGGTATTTTTGCACTGCTGAATCAGGAAATAGCATCCGTTTCTCTCCATCAGGTCAGTATTTTTTGCAAGGTTGATTTGAAAAAATCAGATCTTTTGACAAAATCGATTACATTTTTGTAGCATTATCAGCTGATTTTTGTCAACTCATATCATCCGAAATATGTTTTTAAGAGAAAAAAATGTTTTGCCAACAATATATATTGATTACCTGATAGAAACATCGATTACTGTAAACTGAATGGTGGGCATTGATAAAGTAAGTACATGTAAATTGCATGTTGCTTCACCATTGTTCAAACTTCAGGGCTTGAACTTCCGTTTCTTCAAACTCCTTGAATGCTCAGCAGCAGGGAGGTCTTTCTTCAGATTCCAACAGTATTCAGCCATCTTGACTGCATCCCAGCAACCCTGATACCTGGTCTCCATCTCTTTCAGGTCCTGATGGAATCTCTCTCCCTGCTCATCACTCATTGAACCCAGGTTCTCAGGAAACCAGTCCATATGTGAAAATTGGTAGTGCATCTTGACACTCATGTTGCAACCCAGGTTTCTGAAAGCAGTCAGCATGTTGTTGACAAGTTCTGTGTAGTTTCTGGCCTTATTGTTGCCAAGAAAGTTCTTCACTACCAGAACAAATGCCTTCCACGCTTCCAGTTCCACTTTGTTCATTGTGTTTTCGAACTCTGGATCTCTGGTGAGCTACTAGATCTGCGGATCGTCAAAGATGCCAGCTTTCAACTTCTCCATGGTCAATCCTGGAAAAGCCTGGCACAAGTAAGTGAAGCAGTCACCATCCTTGTCTTTGGTGAACTGCTTGATGTGCAGCGGCGAGAAGAGTATTCTGTCTCTGTCCACCAGAGGGTCGTTGATGACGTTCCTTTCTTTGCAAGGCAACAATTCCTCCCGCAAAGGCCAATCCTTCTTCGTGTAATGCTGAGCACGGTCTTTACTATCCCACATGCACAGAAAACATGGTTTTATGACTTCAAACTGATCCCTTTTCGACATAATCACCCAGAACTATCGGACCTGAATACTTTTTGTCATTGAAATAATCATTTCCAATCAAAACAATTATTTGACATGGCATTTCACCCCCACCAACTTCTTCTAAAATGCTCCATACATGCGTACATGTGAACAAAAACGTAAAATACGACATGTGGCCAAAGCTCAAAAACTTGACCTGATTGAGCAAAACCAATGTGATTTTTGGATTCAGCACATCAGATTCGTCCTAAATTAGCTAAGAAAACGCAGACAACAAATTTGTTGTTGACCAGTGTTATCAACCAGAAATTCTCACAGATTATATGTTGAAGACATCTTTTAAAAAGTAGTCAGCATCCAAGTGTGAGTTAAATTCTTATTCCCTTGTTTATCTATTTGACTTTCAATCCTGCGAAAAACAAAACATGCTAATGTCTTTAAGATTCGTATCTTGTTCTCTTGAGAATTAATTTTGGGCCAGTTTTCTGTCTCCTTCCTTTTTTTAATATATAAAAAACCTTATTTTTGTTATTTTGACTTGGGAAAATGATGTAAGTTTAAACTAGCCAATGTTAATGTTCTTAGGAGACAAACTGAATGGATTGGTCATTTATGAAATCTTCAATATTAAGAATCTGTCTCATATACTTGGAATGACTGAAGGGTCATTTTTAACATCAGGTTGCAGCTTAGCAGAAATTATGATGTTCAGGAACAAGTAAGTATTTATCCATACTTGGAATGACTGAAGAGTCATTTTTAACATCAGGTTGCAGCTTAGCAGAAATTATGATGTTCAGGAACAAGTAAGTATTTATCCATACTTGGAATGACTGAAGAGTCATTTTTAACATCAGGTTGCAGCTTAGCAGAAATTATGATGTTCGGGAACAAGTAAGTATTCATCCATCTCATGGTGTTGGGATATGACATGAGGTCTGTTTATTCTGGGCAAACTCTCTAGCAGTAAGCCTAGAGTCAGCAAACAGTGCCATAAATAATTCAGCTCTGTCAGCATTCTCCTTTAGAGGTGTGCCAGGCAACAAGCCCTTTACTACTTAAAATATGGGGGCAATGTTTCTTGATGGAAAACGTTTCCTGAAGCCAAGATGAACCCCTTCTTGTGGGTGGACTTCCAAATAGCTTGTCTTTCCATTTTTGTGGCAATTTCAGGTACCCTTGCCCCTTAAGATGAGTGAGCAGGTGCTGCTTGTTGGGTTAAAGGCTTCCTGGAGATAAGCTAAAAAAAATAAATTTAATACCACCCAGCCTGAGTGTGTAAAAGATTCTGCGGCATAGTGGGATTGTATGGTCGTGCAGAGGGTTGGGTAAATTCATTAATGTTTAGGCTTTTTACTTTTGTAAAATTCGCCATCTACAATAATATGTGTGCGATTAAACAGATATTTGTCTTGCCTCCCACCCGACAAGAATTGACACAAGGTCGTTTTATAGTGGGTTTTGGAGAAGTGGAGGTTCAACATGAGCCGTGACTTGTGCGCTGTTTGACAATGCTGGTCATTGGATCTCAAGGTGGAATGTGAACTAAGCTAGCTTTTTGCCAAATCTCCTGGCACGTATTCCAGGTGACCTTGCTGGTCATAGATTCACTAGACCCGAAGGTCGAGTGCTATGCTTGTCATTGATCCTTCTTTGAGCCGATCGGGCAGGAGCGATAAGACAAACTCAAAAACAAAAACATCCTTGCATAAAAATATATTAACTCTATAGGACTTACACTCCTACATTTTAAATGGACGTTATGCCACTTGTTCCCGAAACAAAGATGGCGGACGCACGTAAACAATCAATCTCGGGAACCCATTGGCCAGAAGAACCACATGGTCGGTGCTCAAAACTACGTCCGCCACTCCAGTTTTGTCCCGCGTTTTTGGAGCCTACTCCATGACGTTCATCTTCCAACACTCACTCTCTTTTCACGTTTTCACTTACAAGGCCAACACACTCTCCAGTGTGACTTCCAGAGAGAACACTATCACTCTCTCATTTCAACTAACAGCAGTATACCGCCCCAAAAATGTATATGCCACGCAACAATTCTCTTACTTGTTACACCTTTTCGGTGAGAATTTTTTTACCTTTAAAAACAACAGAAATTTCGTCAAACCACCGAAAGAAGGAAAAAAGAACATGGTATAAGACACGTTCCTCCTAATATACACTATTAATGTTATATACTGACCCTCGACCGAGCTGTCAATGAAGAGATGCACCTGTGTAAATAAGCGGAAGAACAGCGGAAGCAGGTGAACGTAAGAAAATATAACCATGTGCCCGAGCGGTTCGAGTTAGTTGGAGACAGGATGCCGAAGTGAAAACCAGCTCCAGACAGAGGGCTTTGGGCCCTTAGTGACCCCCGGTTGAGTAACCCAAGCCAAGATGCGAAAGAAGTGCTGCTATGGTCGAGGAAGAACTTGGGTCAATATAACAGTCCGTCCTTGTCTCCACTCATTTCTCACACACAACAAACATCACTTTTTCGAAAATAAAGTGTGAGAGATTTATATAAAGGAGTATATTCGTTCGTTATTGAAGTCATTATTATAATATAATGGCCGAGGGATTTCGGTTCATGCCTTTGGGTCTAGTTAGGCTGAGAACCTTTCGGCTCGGCACATGGGTTACTTAGGTGCAACTTTGATGCAGGTATTAACGCATGCGCGCGCAGAGCCGACGTGTCACTCAGAGATGTCACAATAGCCCAAGAAGAGAAATGGGTGACGGAGTGCGAATGATGTCACGCACCGGAAGCGTGCGGTGGATTTGGGGAATTTGAAGAAAGTTAAGTGAGTTGAAACTAGACGCCGAACGAGGAGGTTTAACTTTTGGGGCTCGCTGAGGCGAGACGAGTTTGTGCGCCATGGGTGCCGCACGAGATAAAGACAGAATAGTAAGATTGTGTCGCTCTCCTTATGTCGAAACCTTTAACTCAAATGTAATAAAAAGGTTTCGTGCCTGAACAAAGAAGTCGTTACGTGTTTTCGAATTTCGAGATTCCCGTGTTCTACGTTATGTATATATGTTACCAACATTCGATGTCCGTTTCGCACATGGCCGTATCTGGCTATGGTACATCATTACCGGTTAATGATGTTTCCGCATGTAAGTGTATATTTGTATATGTACACGTCTAGTTGTATTGTGGCTATACAACATTAAGATTCTATAGAAAATACTTAGTCAAGACGCATAGGACACTTGTTACTTCGTCTTTTTTTAAGTATTGGTGTTAATTACACACAAACACACACAGAGGAATATATGTCGAACAATATCAGAACACTAATGTTTTGAAATATTGCATGTATTGTTGAAATATAAATTTGAATTTGTTTGTACCGCTTTGTCTTTAATTGTATTTTTGTCCACGTCGTGACACATCATTTGCCTTTTTATCAAATATAAACTAACATAAAAACTACAAAATGGGGGATCCAACATATTCACCAAATAAAATGTCCCCCTACAAATCTTCATTTTCACATAGCATTACTCCGATTTATTTTGGGGCAGATATTATGATATAAAAGTTTAAAATCAATCAAGGTACTTAATTTCGATATTGCTTACCCATCCTGTCCCTTGATAGTTTAGAAGTACAGATGCTATGACAAATAGTTTATCATCATCATCATCATCATGTCGCGCTGGTAGCACGGATATCCCTGACCCTCTCTCGCCACTCCTCCCTATCGTTCATCGCCCTAGGCAGGTCTTCAGGACAACATCCCGTATCCTCACATAGCTGCTGAATGTATGTTCGTGCTGGTCGTCCGGCTTTTGCACGACCATGTGTGGGGGTCCATAGGAGTACATCTGTTATGAGTTCGTCCCTGCTTCTCCAGCAGTGTCCTGCATGCCTGGTTCGTCTAACTTGAATAGATTTCGTGATAGGAGGCAGGTGGCCGTACAGTTGGTGTCTTGTGGGGTTGCCGCTAGGACTTGTTCAAGATTGCACGCAGCATTATTGTGTAATTGCCGTCTAGCTTCTTCTCGAGCCGTTTTGTTAGCGTCCATGTAGTGTAGTATCGATGTGACCGCTGCCTGGAAGAAACTGCGTTTCATTTTATCAGTTAGGTCTGATTTCCATATAATCGATAGCCTATTGATAGCTGTCCATGCTTTCGTTAACCTCGTTTCGATGTCCTTTTCGGTTGATTCGACGCTGCTTCCTAGGTAAGTGAATTTGTCAACTAGTTTAAGAGGGGTTCCTTCTAGAGTGGAGATGTCCCCCGTTTGATTATAGCACATATATTCCGTTTTGTGTGCATTAACATAGAGGCCTACGCTTGTTGCTGCTCGTTCCAAACTATGCAGTAGTGTTTCGGCTTGGTCGGGTGTATTTGCCAGTATCGCTATGTCGTCGGCGACGGTAATTGTTTTTGCGGGGTACCTTCTGCTTCTTTTCTTCGTCAGCTCGAAGCCATTCTCTCTGATTTTGTCAATCGATGTTCTAAGCACGTAGTCTAGACAAATGATAAAGAGGTACGGGGCCAGCGTGTCCCCTTGTAGTACTCCTGCTACAATGTCGAAGTATTCTGTGTCTCCATCTGGTGATCGTACTTTTACTTTGATGTTTCTTTAGAGAATCGTTATTGCTGCTACGGTTTCTTTAGGTATGCCGTACGCTAGTAGGATTTGTTCCATCTTTTCTCTGTGAATGGAATCGAAGGCCTTGGTAAAGTCGACAAATATTAATGTCGCTTGTAGGTTTGTTTGTTTTTTTTAGTTTATAAGATATAAAAAATTTTCTTCGCAACTACGAAATTGTTATGGTGTCACTTTAAACTTTGAAAAAAAAAATACACTTTTCAATATTGCCAAACAGCTATAGATTACAGAAGAGATCGTCATGCTCAGGTGGCCAAACTGTCTATTTGAGAAAAGAAGGGTCAATAAAAACCTGTATAAAATGTGTGTATTGTGGGGGTTACAACGTGTGGAGTGGAAGAGAAAAAAATGAATAAATAAAATAAATTCAAAATAATGCGGTTACATGAAGCCTCTGACAGGAAGCGAAATCCGTGCATGCCTGAGAAAACAAACTTACTGGCACCAAGGAAAAACCCTGTCTCACTTCAACCTCTTTCATCCGGTTGCTGTCAGCAAAACGCATGTGCTGATTGGGCCTTGTGGCCTGATAATTAGCCATATCTACTGTTAGTAAGCCGACACTGCTGAACATATCGACAAGATTCGGGACAGACCTTCAATCTCTCAATTAATTCACCAAACTGACTCTCTTGTTAGTAACCGTCTCTGCTAACGTACCTCTCTAAAGAACCCAACCGGACATAACCATAAACTTTTATCACTGAAAATGACAAATACATTTCATCGCCTAGTCTGAGAAACGTGACATATTTCTACTGGTGCAGGAAGACTTTCCACGCCACAGAATATTCATTAAAATCCTAGAATAAAGTTGAAATTTAAAAGGTATCTTCGTTTCCTTCCTTCCTTCCTTCCTTCCTTCAATTCTCTTGTAGACTCCCACAGACAAAGAAGCCAACGCGTTAATTGCCCAGTCACCGACTGCACTACTGCAGAGGGGTAGGACCCCTCCTCCAGCGAGTATCCTGGATATGACAGTAAACAATCTGATGGTGAAGTTCCAGTGATGATGGAGCTTTGGGGAATGCGGAACACCCCTTCATTGCTATCGCTCCCAGGTCCACTCTGGCCCGGAATGGTAGCACCTGATAGGGACCTATCTAAGGGTTGAACAGAACTAAAGAGCGTACTTATCCTGAGCTGAATTGTTTGAATTAGAACTGTTTGACTAAACTGAATAGCTTGAAATGGAAATAGTTTTGACAATTAAACTGTGTACTTATGCAAAACTGAATTGCTTAAAATAGAACTGTATTGACATTGAAACTGTACTTACGCTAAACTAAATTGTTTGAAATAGAACTATTTGTATAAGAATGGATTTGGCGTTAAATAACCTACAAAGGTTGATATGCCATAAAACCCAACCAACGAGTTAAATGGGGTAAGAAGAGAATAACAATGAAATCAGATACATTAAACTAAAACCACAAAAACCGAAGAAAAGAAAATAATAAATACCCTACTTAACCTTCTGTGCCCCAAAGTATATATGTTAGATTAATGTTTAAATTTCATTTACGAGTGACGCTTATCGAAATTTGAGGTTACATCATTCTTGTATTATTCGTTACATTATCTTTGAGGATAGGAATAAGTATCATAGTTAATCACGTAGAAAAAAAAGGTTTCCTCTCGATTTAGTTTTTAAAGTAACTGTCAAATGCTTATAAAATCCTTGGGTGAAGTCGAAGTGGCGTAATGGCTAAAGTGTTGGACTGCAAACACGAAGTAAACGAGTTCGAACTTCAGTCGTGCCAGAACGTTCACTTTCGGATTAATATACGTGGGATAGCCAGGAATCTCTTATCCACCCAGCTATGGATTAAATGGTATTGCTGCTGTTTTTATACAATGATGGCTTTGGCATTAAATAACCTACGAAGGTTGATATGCCATTAAGAAAAAACAAACCTATTAAATCCGTAATATTCACGTTCTTTTATAGAATCCAGTTGTACTGGATGCTGCTCAACTAATGAAACTGTTAATTTAATTAAATGTTTTGTTAATTTGAATACTGTTCTCCCAGGATGTCTTTGTCATTAAATGATTTGTTAACTTGGCTGGCTGAAGTTGTTGAACTCTATGGCATCTAAGGTCAGTTCATTTGTGTACTTCTAAAATACATAGGATTCGAACTGCAATTGTGCTGCAACGTTCATTTTTTGACTAATACTCTTGGAAAAGGTATGAATATCCTTCTCCCCAGAGCGATGGGATAAATAATACCACTGCTATTCTACTGGGATAGCTTTGGCATTAAATAACCCACGAATGTTGATGTCATTAAAGAAAGAAAACATGTACTTGTAGCAGCCACAGATTTATTTCCTTTCGCGAATCAATGCCCCCACCAAGCGATTCGGCCACTAATTGACCAATCCAGACAGAGCGCATTGATTCCTTCTTCCTCGTAAGAACTATTTTTTCTAATCCTTTTTGGTAGCCAGCGGACAACATTAGATAGCACTTAGCTAGCGGCCATAACAGACGTCTCTCGCCTTCACAGAAGGACACGCGGCTACTAGCTTCACACGCGGAAGTACAAGCCTTACGGTTAGTCACGCGAGCAACCCGCTACAGTGACACACATACATGGTCAGAGATAGCACTTAGCTATCGACCATGACGGAACTCTCTCGCCTTCACAGAAGGACACGCGGCAGTACAAGCCTTACGGTTAGTCACGCGAGCAACCCGCTACAGTGACACACATACATGGTCAAAGATAGCACTTAGCTATCGACCATGACGGAACTCTCTCGCCTTCACAGAAGGACACGCGGCTACTAGCTTCACACACAGAAGTACAAGCCTTACGGTTAGTCACGCGAGCAACCCGCTACAGTGACACACATACATGGTCAGAGACAGCACTTAGCTATCGACCATGACGGAACTCTCTCGCCTTCACAGAAGGACACGCGGCAGTACAAGCCTTACGGTTAGTCACGCGAGCAACCCGCTACAGTGACACACATACATGGTCAGAGATAGCACTTAGCTATCGACCATGACGGAACTCTCTCGCCTTCACAGAAGGACACGCGGCAGTACAAGCCTTACGGTTAGTCACGCGAGCAACCCGCTACAGTGACACACATACATGGTCAGAGATAGCACTTAGCTATCGACCATGACGGAACTCTCTCGCCTTCACAGAAGGACACGCGGCAGTACAAGCTTTACGGTTAGTCACGCGAGCAACCCGCTACAGTGACACACATACATGGTCAGAGATAGCACTTAGCTATCGACCATGACGGAACTCTCTCGCCTTCACAGAAGGACACGCGGCAGTACAAGCTTTACGGTTAGTCACGCGAGCAACCCGCTACAGTGACACACATACATGGTCAGAGATAGCACTTAGCTATCGACCATGACGGAACTCTCTCGCCTTCACAGAAGGACACGCGGCAGTACAAGCTTTACGGTTAGTCACGCGAGCAACCCGCTACAGTGACACACATACATGGTCAGAGATAGCACTTAGCTATCGACCATGACGGAACTCTCTCGCCTTCACAGAAGGACGCGCGGCTACTAGCTTCACCCGCGGAAGTACAAGCCTTACGGTTAGTCACGCGAGCAACCCGCTACAGTGACACACATACATGGTCAGAGATAGCACTTAGCTATCGACCATGACGGAACTCTCTCGCCTTCACAGAAGGACACGCGGCAGTACAAGCTTTACGGTTAGTCACGCGAGCAACCCGCTACAGTGACACACATACATGGTCAGAGATAGCACTTAGCTATCGACCATGACGGAACTCTCTCGCCTTCACAGAAGGACACGCGGCTACTAGCTTCACCCGCGGAACTACAAGCCTTACGGTTAGTCACGCGAGCAACCCGCTACAGTGACACACATACATGGTCAGAGATAGCACTTAGCTATCGACCATGACGGAACTCTCTCGCCTTCACAGAAGGACGCGCGGCTACTAGCTTCACCCGCGGAAGTACAAGCCTTACGGTTAGTCACGCGAGCAACCCGCTACAGTGACACACATACATGGTCAGAGATAGCACTTAGCTATCGACCATGACGGAACTCTCTCGCCTTCACAGAAGGACACGCGGCTACTAGCTTCACACGCAGAAGTACAAGCCTTACGGTTAGTCACGCGAGCAACCCGCTACAGTGACACACATACATGGTCAGAGATAGCACTTAGCTATCGACCATGACGGAACTCTCTCGCCTTCTCAGAAGGACACGCGGCAGTACAAGCTTTACGGTTAGTCACCCGAGCAACCCGCTACAGTGACACACATACATGGTCAGAGATAGCACTTAGCTATCGACCATGACGGAACTCTCTCGCCTTCACAGAAGGACACGCGGCAGTACAAGCTTTACGGTTAGTCACGCGAGCAACCCGCTACAGTGACACGCATAGATGGTCAGAGATAGCACTTAGCTATCGACCATGACGGAACTCTCTCGCCTTCACAGAAGGACACGCGGCTACTAGCTTCACACGCAGAAGTACAAGCCTTACGGTTAGTCACGCGAGCAACCCGCTACAGTGACACGCATAGATGGTCAGAGATAGCACTTAGCTATCGACCATGACGGAACTCTCTCGCCTTCACAGAAGGACACGCGGCAGTACAAGCCTTACGGTTAGTCACGCGAGCAACCCGCTACAGTGACACACATACATGGTCAGAGATAGCACTTAGCTATCGACCATGACGGAACTCTCTCGCCTTCACAGAAGGACACGCAGCAGTACAAGCCTTAAGGTTAGTCACGCGAGCAACCCGCTACAGTGACACACATACATGGTCAGAGATAGCACTTAGCTATCGACCATGACGGAACTCTCTCGCCTTCACAGAAGGACACGCGGCAGTACAAGCTTTACGGTTAGTCACGCGAGCAACCGCTACAGTGACACACATACATGGTCAGAGATAGCACTTAGCTATCGACCATGACGGAACTCTCTCGCCTTCACAGAAGGACACGCGGCAGTACAAGCTTTACGGTTAGTCACGCGAGCAACCCGCTACAGTGACACACATACATGGTCAGAGATAGCACTTAGCTATCGACCATGACGGAACTCTCTCGCCTTCACAGAAGGACGCGCGGCTACTAGCTTCACCCGCGGAAGTACAAGCCTTACGGTTAGTCACGCGAGCAACCCGCTACAGTGACACACATACATGGTCAGAGATAGCACTTAGCTATCGACCATGACGGAACTCTCTCGCCTTCACAGAAGGACGCGCGGCTACTAGCTTCACACGCAGAAGTACAAGCCTTACGGTTAGTCACGCGAGCAACCCGCTACAGTGACACACATACATGGTCAGAGATAGCACTTAGCTATCGACCATGACGGAACTCTCTCGCCTTCACAGAAGGACACGCGGCAGTACAAGCTTTACGGTTAGTCACGCGAGCAACCCGCTACAGTGACACACATACATGGTCAGAGATAGCACTTAGCTATCGACCATGACGGAACTCTCTCGCCTTCACAGAAGGACACGCGGCTACTAGCTTCACCCGCGGAACTACAAGCCTTACGGTTAGTCACGCGAGCAACCCGCTACAGTGACACATACATGGTCAGAGATAGCACTTAGCTATCGACCATGACGGAACTCTCTCGCCTTCACAGAAGGACGCGCGGTTACTAGCTTCACCCGCGGAAGTACAAGCCTTACGGTTAGTCACGCGAGCAACCCGCTACAGTGACACACATACATGGTCAGAGATAGCACTTAGCTATAGACCATGACGGAACTCTCTCGCCTTCACAGAAGGACACGCGGCTACTAGCTTCACACGCAGAAGTACAAGCCTTACGGTTAGTCACGCGAGCAACCCGCTACAGTGACACACATACATGGTCAGAGATAGCACTTAGCTATCGACCATGACGGAACTCTCTCGCCTTCACAGAAGGACACGCGGCAGTACAAGCTTTACGGTTAGTCACGCGAGCAACCCGCTACAGTGACACACATACATGGTCAGAGATAGCACTTAGCTATCGACCATGACGGAACTCTCTCGCCTTCACAGAAGGACACGCGGCAGTACAAGCTTTACGGTTAGTCACGCGAGCAACCCGCTACAGTGACACGCATAGATGGTCAGAGATAGCACTTAGCTATCGACCATGACGGAACTCTCTCGCCTTCACAGAAGGACACGCGGCTACTAGCTTCACACGCAGAAGTACAAGCCTTACGGTTAGTCACACGAGCAACCCGCTACAGTGACACACATACATGGTCAGAGATAGCACTTAGCTATCGACCATGACGGAACTCTCTCGCCTTCACAGAAGGACACGCGGCAGTACAAGCCTTACGGTTAGTCACGCGAGCAACCCGCTACAGTGACACGCATAGATGGTCAGAGATAGCACTTAGCTATCGACCATGACGGAACTCTCTCGCCTTCACAGAAGGACACGCGGCTACTAGCTTCACACGCAGAAGTACAAGCCTTACGGTTAGTCACACGAGCAACCCGCTACAGTGACACACATACATGGTCAGAGATAGCACTTAGCTATCGACCATGACGGAACTCTCTCGCCTTCACAGAAGGACACGCGGCTACTAGCTTCACACGCAGAAGTACAAGCCTTACGGTTAGTCACGCGAGCAACCCGCTACAGTGACACACATACATGGTCAGAGATAGCACTTAGCTATCGACCATGACGGAACTCTCTCGCCTTCACAGAAGGACACGCGGCAGTACAAGCCTTACGGTTAGTCACGCGAGCAACCCGCTACAGTGACACACATACATGGTCAGAGATAGCACTTAGCTATCGACCATGACGGAACTCTCTCGCCTTCACAGAAGGACACGCGGCTACTAGCTTCACACGCAGAAGTACAAGCCTTACGGTTAGTCACGCGAGCAACCCGCTACAGTGACACACATACATGGTCAGAGATAGCACTTAGCTATCGACCATGACGGAACTCTCTCGCCTTCACAGAAGGACACGCGGCAGTACAAGCCTTACGGTTAGTCACGCGAGCAACCCGCTACAGTGACACACATACATGGTCAAAGATAGCACTTAGCTATCGACCATGACGGAACTCTCTCGCCTTCACAGAAGGACACGCGGCAGTACAAGCCTTACGGTTAGTCACGCGAGCAACCCGCTACAGTGACACACATACATGGTCAAAGATAGCACTTAGCTATCGACCATGACGGAACTCTCTCGCCTTCACAGAAGGACACGCGGCAGTACAAGCTTTACGGTTAGTCACGCGAGCAACCCGCTACAGTGACACGCATAGATGGTCAGAGATAGCACTTAGCTATCGACCATGACGGAACTCTCTCGCCTTCACAGAAGGACACGCGGCTACTAGCTTCACACGCAGAAGTACAAGCCTTACGGTTAGTCACGCGAGCAACCCGCTACAGTGACACGCATAGATGGTCAGAGATAGCACTTAGCTATCGACCATGACGGAACTCTCTCGCCTTCACAGAAGGACACGCGGCAGTACAAGCCTTATGGTTAGTCACGCGAGCAACCCGCTACAGTGACACGCATAGATGGTCAGAGATAGCACTTAGCTATCGACCATGACGGAACTCTCTCGCCTTCACAGAAGGACACGCGGCTACTAGCTTCACACGCAGAAGTACAAGCCTTACGGTTAGTCACACGAGCAACCCGCTACAGTGACACACATACATGGTCAGAGATAGCACTTAGCTATCGACCATGACGGAACTCTCTCGCCTTCACAGAAGGACACGCGGCAGTACAAGCCTTACGGTTAGTCACGCGAGCAACCCGCTACAGTGACACGCATAGATGGTCAGAGATAGCACTTAGCTATCGACCATGACGGAACTCTCTCGCCTTCACAGAAGGACACGCGGCTACTAGCTTCACACGCAGAAGTACAAGCCTTACGGTTAGTCACACGAGCAACCCGCTACAGTGACACACATACATGGTCAGAGATAGCACTTAGCTATCGACCATGACGGAACTCTCTCGCCTTCACAGAAGGACACGCGGCAGTACAAGCCTTACGGTTAGTCACGCGAGCAACCCGCTACAGTGACACACATACATGGTCAGAGATAGCACTTAGCTATCGACCATGACGGAACTCTCTCGCCTTCACAGAAGGACACGCGGCTACTAGCTTCACACGCAGAAGTACAAGCCTTACGGTTAGTCACGCGAGCAACCCGCTACAGTGACACACATACATGGTCAGAGATAGCACTTAGCTATCGACCATGACGGAACTCTCTCGCCTTCACAGAAGGACACGCGGCAGTACAAGCCTTACGGTTAGTCACGCGAGCAACCCGCTACAGTGACACACATACATGGTCAAAGATAGCACTTAGCTATCGACCATGACGGAACTCTCTCGCCTTCACAGAAGGACACGCGGCTACTAGCTTCACACGCAGAAGTACAAGCCTTACGGTTAGTCACGCGAGCAACCCGCTACAGTGACACACATACATGGTCAGAGATAGCACTTAGCTATCGACCATGACGGAACTCTCTCGCCTTCACAGAAGGACGCGCGGCTACTAGCTTCACCCGCGGAAGTACAAGCCTTACGGTTAGTCACGCGAGCAACCCGCTACAGTGACACACATACATGGTCAGAGATAGCACTTAGCTATCGACCATGACGGAACTCTCTCGCCTTCACAGAAGGACGCGCGGCTACTAGCTTCACACGCAGAAGTACAAGCCTTACGGTTAGTCACGCGAGCAACCCGCTACAGTGACACACATACATGGTCAGAGATAGCACTTAGCTATCGACCATGACGGAACTCTCTCGCCTTCACAGAAGGACACGCGGCTACTAGCTCCACACGCAGAAGTACAAGCCTTACGGTTAGTCACGCAAGCAAACCGCTACAGTGACACACATACATGGTCAGAGATAGCACTTAGCTATCGACCATGACGGAACTCTCTCGCCTTCACAGAAGGACGCGCGGCTACTAGCTTCACCCGCGGAAGTACAAGCCTTACGGTTAGTCACGCGAGCAACCCGCTACAGTGACACACATACATGGTCAGAGATAGCACTTAGCTATCGACCATGACGGAACTCTCTCGCCTTCACAGAAGGACGCGCGGCTACTAGCTTCACCCGCGGAAGTACAAGCCTTACAGTTAGTCACGCGAGCAACCCGCTACAGTGACACACATACATGGTCAGAGATAGCACTTAGCTATCGACCATGACGGAACTCTCTCGCCTTCACAGAAGGACGCGCGGCTACTAGCTTCACACGCAGAAGTACAAGCCTTACGGTTAGTCACGCGAGCAACCCGCTACAGTGACACACATACACGGTCAGAGATAGCACTTAGCTATCGACCATGACGGAACTCTCTCGCCTTCACAGAAGGACACGCGGCAGTACAAGCCTTACGGTTAGTCACGCGAGCAACCCGCTACAGTGACACACATACATGGTCAGAGATAGCACTTAGCTATCGACCATGACGGAACTCTCTCGCCTTCACAGAAGGACACGCGGCTACTAGCTTCACACGCAGAAGTACAAGCCTTACGGTTAGTCACGCGAGCAACCCGCTACAGTGACACACATACATGGTCAGAGATAGCACTTAGCTATCGACCATGACGGAACTCTCTCGCCTTCACAGAAGGACACGCGGCAGTACAAGCCTTACGGTTAGTCACGCGAGCAACCCGCTACAGTGACACGCATAGATGGTCAGAGATAGCACTTAGCTATCGACCATGACGGAACTCTCTCGCCTTCACAGAAGGACACGCGGCAGAACAAGCCTTACGGTTAGTCACGCGAGCAACCCGCTACAGTGACACACATACATGGTCAAAGATAGCACTTAGCTATCGACCATGACGGAACTCTCTCGCCTTCACAGAAGGACACGCGGCAGTACAAGCCTTACGGTTAGTCACGCGAGCAACCCGCTACAGTGACACACATACATGGTCAAAGATAGCACTTAGCTATCGACCATGACGGAACTCTCTCGCCTTCACAGAAGGACACGCGGCTACTAGCTTCACACGCAGAAGTACAAGCCTTACGGTTAGTCACGCGAGCAACCCGCTACAGTGACACACATACATGGTCAGAGATAGCACTTAGCTATCGACCATGACGGAACTCTCTCGCCTTCACAGAAGGACGCGCCGCTACTAGCTTCACCCGCGGAAGTACAAGCCTTACGGTTAGTCACGCGAGCAACCCGCTACAGTGACACACATACATGGTCAGAGATAGCACTTAGCTATCGACCATGACGGAACTCTCTCGCCTTCACAGAAGGACGCGCGGCTACTAGCTCCACACGCAGAAGTACAAGCCTTACGGTTAGTCACGCGAGCAACCCGCTACAGTGACACACATACATGGTCAGAGATAGCACTTAGCTATCGACCATGACGGAACTCTCTCGCCTTCACAGAAAGACGCGCGGCTACTAGCTTCACACGCAGAAGTACAAGCCTTACGGTTAGTCACGCAAGCAAACCGCTACAGTGACACACATACATGGTCAGAGATAGCACTTAGCTATCGACCATGACGGAACTCTCTCGCCTTCACAGAAGGACGCGCGGCTACTAGCTTCACCCGCGGAAGTACAAGCCTTACGGTTAGTCACGCGAGCAACCCGCTACAGTGACACACATACATGGTCAGAGATAGCACTTAGCTATCGACCATGACGGAACTCTCTCGCCTTCACAGAAGGACGCGCGGCTACTAGCTTCACCCGCGGAAGTACAAGCCTTACGGTTAGTCACGCGAGCAACCCGCTACAGTGACACACATACATGGTCAGAGATAGCACTTAGCTATCGACCATGACGGAACTCTCTCGCCTTCACAGAAGGACGCGCGGCTACTAGCTTCACACGCAGAAGTACAAGCCTTACGGTTAGTCACGCGAGCAACCCGCTACAGTGACACACATACATGGTCAGAGATAGCACTTAGCTATCGACCATGACGGAACTCTCTCGCCTTCACAGAAGGACACGCGGCAGTACAAGCCTTACGGTTAGTCACGCGAGCAACCCGCTACAGTGACACACATACATGGTCAGAGATAGCACTTAGCTATCGACCATGACGGAACTCTCTCGCCTTCACAGAAGGACACGCGGCTACTAGCTTCACACGCAGAAGTACAAGCCTTACGGTTAGTCACGCGAGCAACCCGCTACAGTGACACACATACATGGTCAGAGATAGCACTTAGCTATCGACCATGACGGAACTCTCTCGCCTTCACAGAAGGACACGCGGCAGTACAAGCCTTACGGTTAGTCACGCGAGCAACCCGCTACAGTGACACGCATAGATGGTCAGAGATAGCACTTAGCTATCGACCATGACGGAACTCTCTCGCCTTCACAGAAGGACACGCGGCAGAACAAGCCTTACGGTTAGACACGCGAGCAACCCGCTACAGTGACACACATACATGGTCAAAGATAGCACTTAGCTATCGACCATGACGGAACTCTCTCGCCTTCACAGAAGGACACGCGGCAGTACAAGCCTTACGGTTAGTCACGCGAGCAACCCGCTACAGTGACACACATACATGGTCAAAGATAGCACTTAGCTATCGACCATGACGGAACTCTCTCGCCTTCACAGAAGGACACGCGGCTACTAGCTTCACACGCAGAAGTACAAGCCTTACGGTTAGTCACGCGAGCAACCCGCTACAGTGACACACATACATGGTCAGAGATAGCACTTAGCTATCGACCATGACGGAACTCTCTCGCCTTCACAGAAGGACGCGCGGCTACTAGCTTCACCCGCGGAAGTACAAGCCTTACGGTTAGTCACGCGAGCAACCCGCTACAGTGACACACATACATGGTCAGAGATAGCACTTAGCTATCGACCATGACGGAACTCTCTCGCCTTCACAGAAGGACGCGCGGCTACTAGCTTCACACGCAGAAGTACAAGCCTTACGGTTAGTCACGCGAGCAACCCGCTACAGTGACACACATACATGGTCAGAGATAGCACTTAGCTATCGACCATTACGGAACTCTCTCGCCTTCACAGAAGGACACGCGGCTACTAGCTTCACACGCGGAAGTACAAGCCTTACGGTTAGTCACGCGAGCAACCCGCTACAGTGACACACATACATGGTCAGAGATAGCACTTAGCTATCGACCATGACGGAACTCTCTCGCCTTCACAGAAGGACACGCGGCTACTAGCTTCACCCGCGGAAGTACAAGCCTTACGGTTAGTCACGCCAGCAACCCGCTACAGTGACACACATACATGGTCAGAGATAGCACTTAGCTATCGACCATGACGGAACTCTCTCGCCTTCACAGAAGGACACGCGGCTACTAGCTTCACACGCGGAAGTACAAGCCTTACGGTTAGTCACGCGAGCAACCCGCTACAGTGACACACATACATGGTCAGAGATAGCACTTAGCTATCGACCATGACGGAACTCTCTCGCCTTCACAGAAGGACACGCAGCTACTAGCTTCACACGCGGAAGTACAAGCCTTACGGTTAGTCACGCGAGCAACCCGCTACAGTGACACACATACATGGTCAGAGATAGCACTTAGCTATCGACCATGACGGAACTCTCTCGCCTTCACAGAAGGACGCGCGGCTACTAGCTTCACCCGCGGAAGTACAAGCCTTACGGTTAGTCACGCGAGCAACCCGCTACAGTGACACACATACATGGTCAGAGATAGCACTTAGCTATCGACCATGACGGAACTCTCTCGCCTTCACAGAAGGACACGCGGCTACTAGCTTCACACGCGGAAGTACAAGCCTTACGGTTAGTCACGCGAGCAACCCGCTACAGTGACACACATACATGGTCAGAGATAGCACTTAGCTATCGACCATGACGGAACTCTCTCGCCTTCACAGAAGGACACGCGGCTACTAGCTTCACACGCGGAAGTACAAGCCTTACGGTTAGTCATGCGAGCAACCCGCTACAGTGACACACATACATGGTCAGAGATAGCACTTAGCTATCGACCATGACGGAACTCTCTCGCCTTCACAGAAGGACACGCGGCTACTAGCTTCACACGCGGAAGTACAAGCCTTACGGTTAGTCACGCGAGCAACCCGCTACAGTGACACACATACATGGTCAGAGATAGCACTTAGCTATCGACCATGACGGAACTCTCTCGCCTTCACAGAAGGACACGCGGCAGTACAAGCTTCACGGTTAGTCACGTGAGCAACCCGCTACAGTGACACACATACATGGTCAGAGATAGCACTTAGCTATCGACCATGACGGAACTCTCTCGCCTTCACAGAAGGACACGCGGCTACTAGCTTCACACGCGGAAGTACAAGCCTTATGGTTAGTCACGCGAGCAACCCGCTACAGTGACACACATACATGGTCAGAGATAGCACTTAGCTATTGACCATGACGGAACTCTCTCGCCTTCACAGAAGGACACGCGGCAGTACAAGCTTTACGGTTAGTCACGCGAGCAACCCGCTACAGTGACACACATACATGGTCAGAGATAGCACTTAGCTATCGACCATGACGGAACTCTCTCGCCTTCACAGAAGGACGCGCGGCTACTAGCTTCACCCGCGGAAGTACAAGCCTTACGGTTAGTCACGCGAGCAACCCGCTACAGTGACACACATACATGGTCAGAGATAGCACTTAGCTATCGACCATGACGGAACTCTCTCGCCTTCACAGAAGGACGCGCGGCTACTAGCTTCACACGCAGAAGTACAAGCCTTACGGTTAGTCACGCGAGCAACCCGCTACAGTGACACACATACATGGTCAGAGACAGCACTTAGCTATCGACCATGACGGAACTCTCTCGCCTTCACAGAAGGACACGCGGCAGTACAAGCTTTGCGGTTAGTCACGCGAGCAACCCGCTACAGTGGCACACATACATGGTCAGAGATAGCACTTAGCTATCGACCATGACGGAACTCTCTCGCCTTCACAGAAGGACGCGCGGCTACTAGCTTCACCCGCGGAAGTACAAGCCTTACGGTTAGTCACGCGAGCAACCCGCTACAGTGACACACATACATGGTCAAAGATAGCACTTAGCTATCGACCATGACGGAACTCTCTCGCCTTCACAGAAGGACACGCGGCTACTAGCTTCACACGCGGAAGTACAAGCCTTACGGTTAGTCACGCGAGCAACCCGCTACAGTGACACACATACATGGTCAGAGATAGCACTTAGCTATCGACCATGACGGAACTCTCTCGCCTTCACAGAAGGACGCGCGGCTACTAGCTTCACACGCGGAAGTACAAGCCTTACGGTTAATCACGTGAGCAACCCGCTACAGTGACACACATACATGGTCAGAGATAGCACTTAGCTAGCGGCCATAACAGACCTCTCTCGCCTTCACAGAAGGACACGCGGCTACTAGCCTTGCGGTCAAAGAGCAGTTAGCCAGCAGCCCAAACAGACCTCTCTCGCATCCGCTGCTACTGTTTCCACTTGGAACCCCTTCGCTGAAGAACACGCTGCAGCTAGTTTCACACACTTCCTACAAACTCAACGACCAACATACTAACCGGCGATACCAAAAGGGACACTTGCTCACTCTCACTTCTCTACGCCTGCTACGGTAATAAACCATTCTTTGTTGTGTTGTTTAAAAGAAGTTTCGTTATTCATTTGTGTGGCCCAATAATTTATAGTGTTAGAGAAATTAACCATTTCCCAAAACACTAAATACTAAAATGATATATAAGTTTTTGAGAAAAATGTGCCTATCGCCACCCTTTCCCCACACAAACAATTATGATCAAAGGTATAAAATTGCATCCTTGCAAATTGTCTTTCATCTCTCTATATTCATAGGACTTAATTTCTATATTATTAACCCATCCGACAACCCAGTTGGCTCGGGCTGTAGAATATACCAGCTTCATCTCAGCAAATGGTAAAACCCCACCCACAAACGACTGTCTTGGATATGACACAAAACTGCATCTGATAGTTAGGCTCCACTTCTGGAGTTCTTGGGAAGGTGGAGTATCTCTTCGTTGCTATTACTTCCTGTTCCCTTCTGACTCAGAGTGGTAGTACCTGTTAGGGTACCATTTATGGGTCAAATAGAACTGTTCAACAGTGTGCAAACAAATAACTCCTGTCATGGAATTCTTAGTTTTACATAGTGATGCTTGAAACTATTTAACTGTGTGCAAGCAAATAATTAATACTAAATAGAATTATAAGTGTCTGATAGGAATGCTTAAAACCGTTTGTGCGCGAAAATTGAATTATGAGTATAACATAGCAATACTTGGAACCGTTTGACTGCGTGTAATGTTGAATTATGAGTGTTAAATAACAATACCAGAAATCATTTAACTATGTGCAAATAAAACTATTTGTGTGAACAATACTCGAAAACACTTTACAGCGTGCAAACAAATGATTAATATTAAATAGAATTATTAGTGTTTGATAGAGATATTTGAAACCATTAAACTGTGTGCAAACAAATGAGCTCTGACTCATTTAAAAATATGATTACCAACAAAATAATAACTTACAAATTATATGTTTAACTATATGCAAACAAATGAGCTCTGGCTCGTTTAAAAAAGTTATCTGCAAACTATTTGTTTACAAATTATATATATATCTAATATATGTATAAACAGGATTTAAATAACCTATAACCATCCAGTCACTTAATGGTTTGGTTTTATGGCATATCGACAATTATGGGTTATTTAATTTGTTTGGTTTTATGGCATATCGACAATTATGGTTATTTAATTTGTTTTATGGCATATCGACAATTATGGTTATTTAATTTGTTTGGTTTTATGGCATATCGACAATTATGGGTTATTTCATGTCAAATCCTTTTTTATTCATAGAAAAGGTTCTATTTCAAACAATTCAGTTTAGCATAAGTACACATTTTAGTTCTAGGAGGTGTAATGGTTAAAGTGGTGGACTACGGAATCGTAGTAAGCGAGTTCGAACTCCAGTCGCGCTATTACGTTCACTTTCGGGCAAATACCTTTGGAAAAGGTATGAACCCCGTTATCCACCCAGCTATGGGTTAAATAGTACCACTACTGTTCTTTTAGGAGAATGGCTTTGGCATTAAATAACCTACAAGTGTTGATGTGGCATTATACAAAGGAACCGAACAATCTAGTTCTATTTGACCGATAGATAGGACCCTATCAGATGCTACCACTTCGGACCAGAGTGGACCTAGGAGCGATGGCATTCCACAAAGCTCCAGCATTCCTGTAGCCTCACCTTCATATGATTTCGTGTCATATCCAGGACACTAGTCGGGGAAGTCTTACCCCTCTGTAGAGATACAGTCGGTGTATTCTACAGCCTCAGCCGACTGGATAATTAATGGTTTGGATGTTTGCAGTTTCGTTCGTCAAAGAGACTAAGAATTCAGAATTAAGGTTCTGTGATTCTGACATGAAATATTTTCATGATGAGATTATTTCAGCTTTCTTTTCTTTTGCATTTTTATTTATTTATCTCTATTTGATCTAATATTCTTTATCCGTTTATCTATTATTTTATATGTTATGCCTCCTTGGCTATCACTTTGCCCAGTCAGCTGAGGCTGTAGAATACACTGATTGCACCTCTGCAGAGGGGTAAGACCCCTCCCCCACCAACGAGTGTCCTGATATGACTCTAAACAAACTCATGGTGAGGTTCCAGTAATGCTGGAGCTTTGGGGAATGCGGAGTACCCCTTTATTGTCGTCGCTTCCAGGTCCGCTATGGATCGGTGTTGTAGTACCTGATAGGGCCCTATCTATCGGTTATATAAAACTAACGGCATACTTATGCTAAACTGAACTGTTTGACTAAACTGAATAGCTTAAAATAGAAATGTTTTTGACAATGGAACCGTACTTACATTTAAACTGCATGCTTATGCTAAACTGAATTATTTGAAATAGAACTGTTTTCGTTTTTTTTACATTGAAACTCTATTTACACCAAACTGAATTGTTATATATAGAACTGTTTTGACATTTTACTGTGTAAACAAAATCTGTACTTATGATAAACTGAATTAGCTGAATTAGAACTGTTTGAATAAACTGAATAGTTTGAAATAGAAATGTTTTTGACAATTAAACTGTATATTCATGCTGAACTGAAATGTTTTAAATAGAACTGATTATTTACATAAAAATTGATTTGGCGTTAAATAACTTACAAAGGTTGATATGCCATAAAACCCAACAAACCTTGGCTATCTCTCCCTTTTACTAACTTTTCAGATGACCCTTTAAAAAGAAAAAAAAACGAATTTTTCAATATCTGCCCACATTTCTGAGATCAGGTATTATGTACGTCATTTACATTTTTTTGGACTATTGTCCTCATCTTTGTCGCCATGTTTATTACAACGTCCTCAAGGACACATGGCACAATGGATAAAGGGGTTGGTTAGATCCAGTGACATACCCAAAAGAGTGCGTGTTCAATACCCGGTGAAGGCAGTGGAGAACTTTCAGAGCGGAAATTAACAGGATATGACTGATAACTGACATCCATTAAACATGGCTTGTGGAACTAGAACAGTCTACCCCGGTGAGCTAAATAAAGGGTTAAATTCGACATTCCAACCCCCTGAAGAAGGCCGGAGCGTACAACAGCCGAAATGTTGTGATAAACATGGCGACAAAGATGAGGACAATAGTCCAAAAAACGTAAATAAAAGAATCTTTGCACCAAATTTATATACTATTTATCATATTTACCAACCCCTCCGCTCGGGCAGGATATGACACAAGATCAATTTTTAAGCGGAGTTTAACAGGTTTGAATTCAGAGTTTTCCTTCTCCTAGACTAGTCACCTCACCAAGGCTGAAGAACCTAGTCTGTCCTACTATTTACCCATAGCTGGAGGGAGAATAATTGGATTTATACTTTTCCCAAGGGTATTAGTGCTATGTAAAATGTAACCAGTCTTGTCCAGGATTTGAACTCGTGGAACTATTTTCTAATCAAATTTTGTTCATTCATTTGATACTTTCTAATAATTGAATGAATGAAAATATATAGAAAAAATGTACAAAAAAAAAAAAGAATGGATGAAAAATACAGAAAGCAATAGAATAGAAAAAGAAAGTAAAAAATGACAAAATAGGAAAAGTAAAAATATAGGGGAAAGAAGGAAGGAAGGAAATAATAAAAACGGGAAGAAATGAATAAAAAATATAAATGTAAAATACAGCTTGGCTGACAATATGGGACAAGGTGAAGGTCCCACCGTGCCGCTACAAAGTGATGCACCAGAAGAGAGTGACCTATGAACTGCATGACAGTTATTTCCGCTCGATGACGATCACATATGCCATTCCAAAGACGGCGGAAGTGACACATCCCGATCGCCAGATATCGGAAGAAATTGTGGAGGCGTGTCCATATCTCCGCGTGGGAGTTTGAAGGTAATATAAGGCCGATGAATTGAACGGAAGACTGAAAAAAAATCCGCTGTTCACGAAAGCTGGTCCCGTCGTTGTCCTGTGTGCGTTGTCTCGGCCATCGTCTACTTACATCGAAGAGTCCAAGCCTCATAAACGAACAATTCTAATTTCTCTCCTGACTGCTCCTACTTCACACAAGCGTCCGTCGAGAAAATAAATATATATTGTTATATATATTCCGTGATGTCGTTTGTTTGGCCAGAGAGCGGAACGTAACAGACAGAAAAAAAACCATAAAACGAGTATAGAAACAAACAAACAAAAGAAATAAAAATCTAGAAAGGAAGAGAAAAAAAAATTAGAAAGGAAGAAAAATTTATTGTGAAATAAACTTCTAAATTAATCAAAAGACGAAACAAGTCGCTTCACAAGATTTGAACTTGCAATGTATCCAACAGAAACTCATGATATCGGTTGTAATTTGTTGTCAAAATTTCTGAGACGAAGCTTGGTGATTTTAATTATTAAGGGTTTTCGGACTATTGTCTTCATCTTTTTTTTTTCACAACGTTTCGGCCGATATGTCCTCCGGCCTTCTTCAGGTGTTTGTCGAATATATGTTGGGCTACAATGACCTACTGAGTAGACCAAGTGTAGAGTTAAATACAATATGGGAACCGATAATCAAGAAGGCTAGATAAAATATTAAAAAAAAAAATCTGAATATGAATAAAAAATCATACATAATAGTAGTAATTCTAGCCAAAGTAAGAACATTAAGTTTATAATACACAAAAATTCACTGAATTGTCCAGCAGGACACATGGTTATAGGCGATGGTTCCCTGAGCTTCTAAGGAGACAATCATCTGGAGGTTGCAGGTTCAATCCTCATTACAGGCGAGCAACAACACAGGAATACTTAACACATGTACCCGGTTATGGATAACGGAATCAGAACGGGCGACCCCCCCCGTGGATTCAATAAAGGACGTAGTTCGAAGTTCCGCGAAGGTTCCCGAGTTCGACAACTTCGGAGGACATGTCGGCCGAAACGTTGTGGAAATAACAATAAACATGAAGACAATAGTCCGAAAACCCTTAATGATAAAAAAACAGCTGTAACATTTTACATTTACCAAAGTTTTTTTTGAGTGGGGGGTGGTGAACAAAGAAAATTTTCTTCAGCTTTTTCGCATTCAGATACGACATCAGTCAACGCGACTAGGGCCGTAGAATACACCAACTGCAACGCTACAGAAGGGATAAGACCCCACTCCAACGAGTGTCCTGTTCATGATTCTAAACCATCTGATGGTGAAGCATTAGGTAATGTGGAATACCTCTTCACTGACATTACTTCCAAGTCCAATCTGATTTGGAGTGGTCGCCTCTGTTAGGGGGAGGTCACAACATCTATAGATTAAATAGAACTATTTTATCATTTTCTATACTGAAACCATTTAAATGTGTGCAAAGAAATTACTATTGAATTGAATTATTTATATTACATACCACTTTTTGAAACATGCAGGCAAATGAGGCCTGGCTTGTTAAAAAATTATTACGTACAAATTGTTCGTTTACAACTTATATATATATATATATATATATCCAGCTGCTACCTGTACTGAAATGTAATAGCTCTTCTCAAGAATTAAGATCTCCGGGTAGCAGATAAAGTATATGTAGAACGATATACGTAAAAATTCCTTCACTTACACTAAGAATGACGATGGATCTTGGTTAAGATATCCGACTGACGTAAAGTCAGCCGGGTTTCGATCCCAGCTCGACGCATCTTCCGGGTCTAGCCATACTGAAGAGTTGTGATACAATGAAACAGTCTGTGGATGACTATATATATGTATCCACAGTCTGTGGATGACAATATATATATATATATATATATATATATTATTTTTTTTATATATAAATAATTTGGTTTTGATATGCCATAAAATACAACCACCCAACCATCAGATACAACAAATATACGAAAACAAAACCTTGATTCAGTTACCACAGGATTAAATGAGGCATTCAGTGAGAAGAGGTTACTGAATAAACCAACAGTAATATTTCTGCAAGACGTGACTGAACGTAAATAATTTAAATTTCTAAACTTAAAACGAACAAAAAATATATACTAAGTTGTCTTTGTAAAATATCAAACTATAAATATTTCTAAGTGAGTTTCTTGGTCGGTCTTTAAGCAATAAAAATAAATCCATAAATCTTTGAAGTGTCACAGACTGAAAAATATTCATGAACAGAACTTTGCAACAGAGAACATAAAATTCATGTGATAAAATAAGTTGATTGGTTGGTCGTGTTTTATGGTATATCAACCATTTAAGGTTATTTAATGCCAAATTCTGTTTAAGAAGTTGACGATACCCCGCACAAACAATTACGGTCGCGGACAACGCTGATGACATAGCGCTTCTGGTAAATACACGTACCCAGGCCGAATTCCTGCTGCAGAGTCAAGAGAAGGCTGCAGGCGGCACAGGCCTCCATATCAATGCAGATAAAACAGAATACATGTGATTTAGTCAAAATCAGAAAGGAGACATTTTCACACTAAAAGGTGGTTCTCTGAAACTAGTGGACAAGTTCACATACCTCGGAAACAGCATCTCATCTACGGAAAACGACATCAATACACGACTAGCGAAGGCATGGACAACAGTCAATAGGCTATCAGTCATAAGGAGGTCAGACCAGTCCGATAAAATAAAACGCATTTTTTCCTGGCGGCAGTCGTATCAGTACTGCTGTGCAGATGCACAACATGGACGCTAACAAAGCGTATGGAAAAAAAGCTTGATGGCAATAGCACCGGAATGCTACGAACTGTATTCAACAAATCCTGGAAGCAACATCCCATAAAGCAGCAGCAATACGGCCATCTGCTTCCCATCTCTAAATCTATTCAAGTCTGACGAACAATACATGCTGGACACTGCTGGAGAGTTAAGAACGAACACTTACGCGACATTCTCCTCTGGACACTTTCACACGGACGAGCAAGTGTTGGACGACCAGCTAGAATTTAGCTATAGCAGCTCTGTGCGGACACAGGATGTAACTTCGAAGACCTGCCGGAAGCGATGGACGGTTGAGACGAGTGGCGAAGGAGAGTTAAGGAAATCCCTCCTAGAGGCACAACATGATGATGATATATATTTTTTAAAATCACAAACTGCACACTAAAAATGAAGATGAACGTCCAATGGTCCGGGAGACCTGGGTTCTATCCCAGGTCGCGTCATACCAAAGACTTTAAAAAATAGTACTTGATACCTTCTTGCATTATAAGGTACGTATCAAGGGTAAAATGGAGCAATCCAGGGAAAGGAGTAGCACCTTCCCTTACACCTCGGTGTAGTAGCTATTGAAAAGGGAGCCTTCTGGTCGCCCTCGACAACGGTCGCCAACTTTACTTTATATATATATAATTCTTTTAATGACCTGTCCGGTGGAAAAAGCTGCTTGGTAGCGCCAGGAGTGGCAGTACCGCCTTGAGCTACCGAAACTGTGTTAATACCCCTGGTTGGCGGCTGATGTGGGCAGGGTGTCGCACGTACTTTCACACATTGTATGATGAACAAAAAACATATATAATGATTTGTAAACGAATAGTTTGTTGGCCACACTTTTGAATGAACCAGAGCCCATTCGTTTGAACACAATTAACTGGTTTCAAGTATGGAAAAAGATTAAATATTTCGATCTAAGCTGTTGATGGGACCCTAAAAGATACTACCACTCGATGTCACAGTTGACTTGGGAGTAATCGTAATGAAGGTGTATTCCACATTCTCCAAACACCAACAAATGAAGTTTATCGTCATACACAGGACACTCGTTGGAGGGATCTTACCCCTGTGCAGATATGCAGTCGGTGTATAATACAACAAACCGGACTTAGGTAAAATAAGAAATACGAGGATCATTAAATAAGGTTTCTGACTTTTTTTTCGTATAGGCACTTTTATTAATAGTACACACATGAAACTCTCGTCCCCTTCGAAGTGATCTCCTCCGGCTGCAATGCGCTTGTTGTACCGTTCCAAATTGCCCAGTTGGCAGGGGCTGTAGAATACACTGACTGCACCTCTGCAGGGGGGTAAGCCCCCCCCCCCAACGAGTGTCCTGATATGACACTTAACAGTCTGATGGTGAGGTCCCAGTAATGCTGGGGCCTTGGGGAATACGGAGTACCCCTTGATTGCCATTGCTTCCAGGTCCACTCTGGCCCGGCGTCGTAGCACCTGATAGGGCCCTATCGATGGGTTAAATAGAACTAACAGTATACTTATGTTAAACTGAATATCTTGAAATAGAAATATTTTTTGACAATTGAACCGTGCTTACATTTGAACTGCGTGCTTGTGCTAAACTGAATTATTTCAAATAGAACTGTTTTTTGACATTGAAACTGTATTTACACCAAACTAAATTGTTGAACATAGAACTGTTCTGACATGTAACTGTGTGTAAACAAAATCTGTACTTTTACTAAACTGAATTAGCTGAAGTAGAATTGCTTGACTAAACTGAATAGCTCGAAATAGAAATGTTTTTACAATTAAACTGTACTTACATCTAAACTGCGTGCTTTTGCTAAACTGAATTGTTTTAAATTAAACTATTTTTGACATTGAAACTGTACTTACACTAAACTGAATTGTTATATATAACCGCTTGAATAGTTTGAAATAGAAATACTTTTGCCAATTAAACTGTGTATTCATGCTAAACTGAATTGTTTTAAATAGAACTGATTATTTACATAAAAATGGATTTGGTGTTAAATAACCTACAAAGGTTGATATGCCATAAAACCCACCAAACCAAACCGTTCCAACAACTTCTGAAAGGCCCCATGGAAGTCCTCTTGTGTGAGCGTCTCTATGACCTTCGTCACAGTTCTTTCATCTCCTCAATTGTCTCATAACGACAGCCTCTGAGCTTAGGGAATAAGCAAAAGTCACAGGGAGCAACGGCTGGACTATAAGGAGGGCGAGGAACTGTCTTGATGCACATGTTAGTCAAATAGTCTGTGACAAGGATGGAGTTGTGGACTGGTCCATTGTCCTGCTGCAAATGTCACTGACCCGATTTGAAGAGTGCTGGCCTCTTCCGACGGAATATCTTCCTGAACTCCCTTAAAACCTCAACATAGTAACTCTAACCCTAAACTTTTGGCCAATCAACTGTGGTGTATTGACTTCCTTACTCCTCCCACACCTCTCATAATCCCTCACAGACTCCCTGGCTTCCTTGAATCTCTTATGCCACTCAAAAACTGATGCTCGATTCATGCAAGATGGTCGAAAAGCAATCTGAAGCATTTCATACGTTTCTATGGCATTGTTTCCAAGTTTAAAACAGAATCTATTGCATATCGTTCTTCCTCACGTCCAGATTGCATTTTTGAAATTTACCAGCTGTGACAATCAGGCTTTAGTAGGATGTATTCCTATTGCTGCTGTAGCTGTTCATTTGAACCTGAAATCATAAAAATTGGTCAGTCATCTCATAAGATGTATAGCAATAACATACTGAATTCTCAAGAGTCTTCGACTATTCTAAATGCTTGTACTAAAAAGTCTGGAAACTTATTGAATGCACCATGTATAATTAATTCTATTTTAGGTGGATTTAGCTTTTATAGCAATAGTTATTGTTTGGAACCATTCGGAGATAATATTTTGTGATCTTGTCAAAACTCGAAGTAAGAATTTTTCAAAGCAAAGCCAGATTTGAAAACGAGTAATGTCTTCTAAAGAAAGAGACAAGCAATCATAGTACATGACTGGGCAACTGCAATTCTAACATGACATTCTTGGCTGTTAGAAGTTGTCCCTTGTTGTTGTATACCCACGATAATCATAATGATATCACTCCAACGGTACATATACCAATTCAAAGACAGGGGAATACAAAACACTAGCGACTCCGTTGTTCAGGTACGAACGTTTATTAACTTCTGGACTTTCTTCGACACGAGGAGAGAGAGACAATTCTTAAAAAGTCTTTCGTATCATACAATGCTAACAAAACTCCCAACTGCCTGGTCGGACCCCAAATTCTCAACACCATGGTCGGACCCCAACTTCAACTGTCTGCCTAAATGGCAGAGAACGCAACTGTCTGCCTACATCGTTCAAAATCAACTCCCAACTACCTCTTTTTCAAAATCTTCAAATTCTCAGGACCATCGCTTTAGGGCATGACGTCATTCACACTCCAGCTCATTTCCTATCTGGGGTTATTATGACAATTGTGATTTCAGGTCCTCTCTGCGCGAGCATCAAGCTGTACCCAACGTCTGTGTACCTGAACTAAGAGCCGAATAGTTCAAAGCCCAACCAAACTGAATGATAAAATATAATTTACGAAAAATGATTAATATAAAAAAAATTATATAACATTGTGTTTCTTGTAAAAGTGGTAGCGAATTTCCATGTTCAAAGTTAGTTTCATTCTTTTTCAGTTTTACCCTTTCCCGGTGGTTAATAAACCTGTTTATGAATCCTAACTTTGCTTCAGAGGTTTAATTGCCGAAAGGTGTTTAACTCACAATCAGAGACAATGCATGCGTTTATCCGAAATGAACGCATCTCACAAAAGAGACAGTACAGGTATGATTGTAACTAAACATTTACAAATTAATCAAATTTCGGCATTGAATAACCCATTAGTAGTTAATATGCTGTTAAACAAATAAATCAAGCTATAATTACGGGTGGTGAGTAAATTAAAAATAATCAGTTTAATTTCAATTTTTCAAAAAAATTCTTATCAAACTGGTGTTTCCATAATTCAACAAATATTTAGGCCATCTGACATGACGGCCAGAGACCAGCTCATTGGCCAAGTGGGTAGAGGGTTCGCCAGTGGTCCGTGAGACCTGGGTTCAATCTCAGGTCGCGTCATACCAAAGACTTTAAAAATGGTACTTGATATCGCATTGTTTAACACTCAGCAGTATATGGTACGTATCAAGGATAAAGTGGAGAAATCTTGGGAACTAGTGTAGTAGCCATTGAAAAGGGAGCCTTCTGGTCGCACTCGACAACGGTCGCCAACTTTACTTACAATGAAATGAATTGTGCGATACTGGAGTCTAAACAACAACAACAAAAACAAAGAAAAAACAAAACCAAAAAAAAAAAAAAAAAAAAACATGACGGCCAGACCTGGTTACAGTCTCTTTTAAAAAGTTTAGTGCTACTGGTGGAGTTAAGGAGTCACTGAAGTGTCCATGTTAAACTATGTAGTACTCAAAGAAGAAAAATTCAGCCTGTCCACTGCAATGTTACGCGGTAATTTTGTTTTTATTTCCACCTCAAAAATTTTGGGTGACTCTTCAGGACCTTAAAGGGTCCTCTATATGAAGACTGCAATGTTTTGGGCTTGGATAAATCCCACACAAAAACGTGGGTGCAGGTCTACAAAAGTTTTGGCACGTATGAGGACCTTTATCTTTGCGTAGAAGTGTATGACGAATTCACCATCCTTGTCGTAAGCCGATCCACAAACGAGATCATGTTCAAAGGTTTTGGTGGAGGTCGCAGAAAAAAACTGTCCAGGGAGTTTGAGTGCGGTGCCATACACCATCTCAGCAGATGAACATTTTGTCATCTTTCACTGCAGTGAGAAGTTCCAGGAGGACTAAAGGTAGATGTTCAAGCCAATTTAACTGATTCATCCTACCCCTCAGAGTTGACTTGAGTGAACGATAAAATCGCTCTACTAGTCCATTTGGTTTCGGATGATAAGCAGTTTTTTAAATTCTTTTATTCTCCAAAAGCTTCATTAGTTGGTTGAATATGTCTGACTCGAACTGCTTGCCTCTGTCCGTGGTAATTACTGCTGGGACTCCGAAACGAGATACCCAGCTGGCAACAAAAGTCTTTGCTGTGGAGTACATGCTGATATCCGGCATGGGAAGAGCCTTGCACCAGCGATAAACAGTGGTCAATAAATATGATTGACACTCACATAAAGACAGTGGTCCCATCGGGTGATGGAAAGGATCCAAGGGGAGAGCATGCGTGTCTTCCCACTTTGGGCTTTCGACATGGCACACATGCTTTAACCCACTGTCGCATGTCCGCTTTCATCCGTGGTCACACACATCTATCTGAAACCAGCCGTATTGATGCGTTGACACCCGGGTGCGATAAATTAGGCAAAGAGGAAAACAATATCTTCTGTAAAGTTTCTTGCACGAAGAGACATAATCGTCCTATGCTGGTATCGCCCACAACCTCCAAGTCCATATTCGGCACATATGTCTTTGACAACTTCAATGATGTTGTATTATCTTGCAGGAGGTGCCCGTGGTGAAATGGTTATCGTCATAGGAAATGGACACGACGACACGAGTTCAAATCCTGGACGAGATTCATTGCATTTCACATAGCACTAATGCCCTTGGGAAAGGTATGAATCCAATTATTCTCCCTCCAGCTATAGGTAAATAGTAGGGCAGACTAGGTTCTTCAGTCTTGGTGAGGCAACTAGTCTAGGAGAAGGAAAACTCTGAATTCAAACCTGTTAAAATTCGCTTAAAATTGGCCTTGTGTCATATCCTGCCCGAGCGGAGGGGTTGGTAAATATGATTATCTTGCAGAGGTTGCTGTAATTGCTGGTCCTTTGTTTGTTTCTCCACAAATCGTTGGTATTCTACACATGAGTCGAGCAGGAGATTATTTATTCCACGAGACATGGCGTCTACAGGAATGGTTTCACTCTCTTTTGTAATACGGATATCTGAAGTTAATAGTAACAGATAATCGAAATATGTATTTAAAATGCGCATGTTAATGGTTGTTGTATAGTGGCTCGTACCACGTGACTTCCGGTATCGCAGAGGTATAAAAGACGTCGTGTTTCTTAAGCACAAGGGTGTTCGGCAAGATCTCGGTCAGTATTACGGCCAACTTCGGACGTAACACCCACAGCGCGAGACTTGTAATATTTGTTGGACTGTACCACTTGAGTTAATAGATAATTAACTCATTATTTCACTGTGTTTCTCTTCCTTACCACGATAAAATACTAACTCTAACCCCACACCTCCAGGACACTGGATTCAACATCAGATACAATCTAGTGTCATACCAAGGACACAAGAGAATCTTTTTCAGCCATATCGAAATACTTTTTAACTTGGGTGTTCAATAATTAGCCAAATTATTAATGATTCCTTACTGATGGTATATAACCAAGTACAATTTGTTACATATTACATGGAAATGAGATGGACATCTCTAAGTGTTGTATAGTGGCTCATACCACATGACTTCCGGTATCGCGGAGGTATAAAAGACGTCGCGTTTCTTAAACACTAGGGTTTTGCAAGATCTCGGTCAGTAGTAAGACCAACTTCGGACACAGCGCGAGACTTATAATATTTGTTGGAGGTGCCCGTGGTGTAATGGTTATCGTCGTAGAAATTGGACACGACGATACGAGTTCAAATCCTGGACGAGACTGATTGCATTTCACATAGCACTAATACACTTGGGAAAGGTATGAATCCAATTATTCTCCCTCCAGCTATGGGTAAATAGTAGGACAGATTAGGTTCTTCAGCCTTGGTGAGGTGACTAGTCTAGGAGAAGGAAAACTCTGAATTCAAACCTGTTAAACTCCGCTTAAAAATTGACCTTGTGTCATATCCTGCCCGAGCAGAGGGGTTGGTAAATATGATAATATTTGTTGGACTGTACCACTTCAGTTAATAAATAATTAACTCTTTACTTCACTGTGTATCTCTTCCTCACCACGATACAACAATGATATATTCAGTATTTAAAAAAAATGAAATTGATTAGGACAAATGAACTCACGTCTATTTCGCATGCCGTTTAAATACCCACGTGGCCCCATGATTACAACACCCAACACGGTGTTCTAACACCCCATTTGACACCAAGTTTACAACATCCCTAAAAAATTTGAACATCGAACAATATGTTCATTTAAAAAAAGGTGTTCCTGACGATGAAGTTTTTACTTTGAAATTAATTAAACTCAAATAATCATTATTTCGCATTGCAATAGCCCTCTAAATTAATTCAATGCAATAAAATAAAATGTTATTTGTTTTCCCATCATATTTTTCGGGAGAATGCCACAGACAAAAGCTTTTCGTTGCAGCCTAGTTGCTACTCTTATCTGGATTCTGGTTTCCCTTAATTCACTTTTGAAATTTACTTAGTTTTTTCTTAAACTGGTACATACACTTCAATTCCGTTCAGGAAAATGAGATGCACAAACTTATCTGGGATTTTGAGATACAAACGGATTACTCAATCTCGGCCAGAAGACCAGACCTTGCGATAGTTAACAACAACAACAACAACAACAACAACAATATATATATATATGAGGAGTGGAAGAGCATTCCAGTTGCTAACTGTGAAGCTCTGGTAAATTCCATGCCCAGGAGAGTAAAGGCCGGTCTGGATAATGATGGTAGCCTCACAAAATATTGACAATTGACATGGTGTATGTTAATATTGACAACTTTCCCTAAGGGGTGTACTCACTTTTGTTGGCAGGGGTTTAGCTTTTAATGGTTATAGTTTGTGTTATTTTGCGGGGAAAATAAATTAACTCTGTTCTATAAGCTGCACACAGACTACTTTTCATTGTGTCAAAGTATCATTTTGTCAGTGTTGTCCCATGAAGAGATATACTTAAATATCTGCAGAAATGTGAGGGGTGTACTCCCTTTTGTGATACACTGTATATATATATATATATATATATAAGTAAAGGGGAAAAAAAGAGAACCTGCCAAATAGTGAACTTAGCCGCTCTGGCTGAACATATGGTAAAACTTTATGCGTTGTTTTGTGCTGCAGTTAAAATGGATTTAGTTTCTTTCTTAAAGTTTCCCCTTCTTAGCCATGTCCAAATATTCTCCAGTGATATTTCATCAGTTTGTCGCTTGGAATATCCATACAGTTGTTTTTCTTCCCATTTCTGTTTCTTCGTTGTTCTTTTGATAGACATGCTGTTTGCTCTTTTTCTAGTTGCAGTAAATAGTCTTTTATTTTGCTCTATTTTATGTAGTTTCCGAGTCCTCATATTGACGGATAGACGCTATCTTCAACGCTGACGAGTCCTCTAGAGAACTGAGAAAAATATGGAATATGAAAGTGACGGTGGTACTAATTGTAATTGGTGCGCTCGGTACAGTCACCAAAGGACTGTTATAGGCATTGGAGGGCTTGGAAATAAGAGGACGAGTGATGACCATCTAAAGTACAGTGTTATTAAGATCCACCAGAATACTGAGAAGAGTCCTGGGGACTTTAAAAGACTTACTATCACTTAAATCCAATGAGAAACCATTAGCTAACACTGGGGTGAACAAGTCTTAAAGGAGTAAATAGTAATAAAAATAGGGATGCAATTTGTCATGGAAAAATGTGCCATTCTAATAATGAGAAGCGAACAAAAAAAAAAAAAAAAAAAAAAACAATAGCGGAAGGAATAGAGCTGCCAAATCAAGAAAAAATCAGAACGGTCGGAGAAAATCAAACTTACAAATACTCAAGAATATTGGAAGCGGACACCATCAAACAAGAGGAGTTGAAAGAAAAAATTTAAAAAGTGTATCTCAGGAGAACGAAGAAACTACTCAAAATAAAACTATATAGCAGAAATCTCACCAAAGGGATAAACATCTGGGCTATATCCCTCGTAACGTACTCGGGACCATTTTTAAAGTGGACGAGTGAAGAATTGCAACAAATAGACAAGAGAACAAGAAAATAATGACCATGCAAAAGTCCTCATTTCCGAGAGATGACATAGACAGACTATATGAGTCAAGAAAAGGAGTAAGAGGACTCGCCAGCGTTGAAGATATGGCTAAGAAGGGGAAACTTTAAGAGAGAAACTGAATCTATTGTAACAGTAACACAAAACAACATCTTAAGGATCAATTATGTTTAAGTGAAAATAGATCAATGCAACAAAATAGCAAGTGTAGGTTATATAGTGATCGAGACGAAACGATTAATCATATAATAAGCGAATGCAGAAATTTAGCACAAAAAGAGTATAAGACTAGACAAAACTGAGTGGGGAAAGTGATTCACTGGGAATTGTGCAAGAAATCAAAATTTGACCTTAAGAACAAATGATATATGCACAACCTAGAATCCGTCCTTGAGAATGAAACGCACAAACTTCTCAGGGATTTTGAGATACAAACGGATCACCGAATCTCAGCCAGACGACCAAACTTAATGATAGTTTATTAAAAAATGAGAACTTGCCGAATAGTGGACTTTGCTGTTCCAGCAAGGGTAAAACCGAAAGAAAGCATTAACAGAGATAATCCGTAGACCTTGCTAGAAAACTGATAAAAAACTATGGAACATAAAAATGACTGATACCAATTGTAATTAGTGCACTTGGTAAAGTCACCTAAGGATTGATAAAGAGATTTGAGGACTTGGAAATAAGAGGACGAGTACAGGCCATCCAAACGACAGCATTATTACGACCGGCCTGAATACTTGGAAAAGTCCTGGAGACTTGCTGTCACACGAACTCCAGTGAAAGGCCATCAGCTAATGCTGGTGTGAAAAACTCTCAAAGGAGTAAAATAAATAAGAATAGAAAAAAGATAAGACATGACTGAATGGCAAATGTAGGTTATGTAGTGCTAGAGACGAAACGATTAATCACATTATAAGCGAATGAAGTAAATTAGCGTAAAAAGAGTAAAAGACTAGACACTACTGAGTGGGGAAAGTGATTCACTGGGAATTGCGCAGGAAATTGAAATTTGACCATACTACCAAATTGTATATACATAAACCAGAATCCGTCCTGAAGAAAGAGACGCACAAGATTCTCTGGGATTTTGAGATACAAACGGATCACCTAATCTCGGCCAGACGACTAAACCTTGTTATAAGTAAAGTTGTTGGCGACCATAGTCGAGGGTAACCCGAAGGCTCCCTTTTCGATAGCTACTACACCAAGATGTAGGGGAGGGCGCTACTCCTTCTCTGGGTGGCTCTACTTTACCCTTGATCCGCACCTTATAATGCTGAGTGTTAAGCAAGGAGGCATCAAGTACCATTTTTTGAGTCTTTGGTATGACTCAACCTGGGATTGAACCCAGGTCTCCCGGGCCATTGGCGAACACTCTAACCGCTAGGCCAATGTCCGAGTTAATTAAAAAATAGAACTTTCGAATTGAGGACTTTGCTGTTCCGGTAAAACACAGAGTGAAGATTTAAAAAAAAAAGACAGAAAAAAAAAACGAAAAAAAAACGAAAAGAAAGACAAGTACTAGTGTTACATAGCCAGTTACGGCTATGTGGGAAACGTACATTTAATGTTCATAAAATATATATATATACATAGAACATAGGATCTCAAAACACGAAAAACACTTACGACTTCTTAGTTCAGGTACAAAACTTTTTATTACCTTTGAGTTTAAAGGTTCTTCGACATAAGGAGAGAGATACACATTCTTTCTATTCTGGCTTTTTCATCTGCCCACCCCCATCTCGTGCGACATCTGCCCAATGCCTCCGCGAGCAAGCGAAAGTCTTCTGCAGAGGCAGAACTCAACTCAACTGACTTTTTCAAAATCCCCCAAATCCTCCGCGCGCTTCCGGTGCGTGACGTCCCCTGCACACTGTAGCCCCGTCTCCCATCTGGACTATTGTGACATCTCTGAGTGACACGTCCGCTCCGCTCCGCGCGCGTGAACACCTGTGTTAATGTTGCACCTAAGTAACCCATGCACTGAGCCGAAAGGTTCTCAGCCTAACTAAACCCAAAGGCATAAAACGAAATCCCTCGGCCATTATATTACATTAGGACCTTGCTAGAGATCTGAAAAAGCTATGGAACATAAAGGGGACGGTAATACTAGTTGTTATCGGTGCACTTGGAACGATCCCCAAAGGCTTTGTAAAGGGGCTGGAAGAGTTGGAAATTGGTGGATGAGCCGAGACTATCCAAACTACAGCATTGTTGAAGTCAGTCATAATACTGAGAAGAGTCCTCGAGATCTAACGAGACTTGCTGTAACTCAGACTCCAGTGAAAGACCATCAGCTAATCTTGGTGTGAAAAACTTGCAAGGAGTAATTATAAAATATAACCATACTATTAAATGGTATGTGCACAAACCAGAATCTGTCCAAGAGGTTGGTTAGTTGGTTGGGTGTTTATTTTACGACGTATAAAATCTTTTCGGGTCATTTAACGCCGAATTAAATCATTTTGATAAAAGTTTCAAACAATTCAGTTAAGTATAAGTATAGATTTTTTTGTTTACGTATTGTTTAATGTCAAAACAGTTCTATTTCAAACAATTCAGTTTAGTATAAGTATAATTTTTTGTTTAATTTGGTTAAGTGTAAAAACAGTTAATTTCTAACTATTCAGTTTAGCATTAGTACTCAGTTTAGTTCTATTTGACCCATAGATAGGACCCTATCAGGTGCTACCACTCGGAACCTCAATGGACCTGGGAGTGATGGCAATGAAGGGGTAGTCCGCATTCCACAAAGCTCCAGTATTACTGGAGCCTCATCATCAGATTGTTTAACGTCGTTTGGGGAATCTTACCCTTCTGCAGAGATAAAGTCGGTGTATTCGGCAGCCCAAGCTGGCTGGGCCCCCGTCCTTGAGAATGAGACGCATAAAATTCTCTGGGATTTTGAGAAACAAACGTATCACCCAATCCTGCATGGAAGGCCAGACCAAGTATCAATAAACAAGTAAAAAAAACCTTGTCATTTTGAGGATTTTTGTCGTTTTGCCGGACCACAGGGTGAAATACTTCGACCTTGCCTGAAGAGCTAAAAAAGCCCGTGGAACATAAAGGTGGCAGTGATACCAGTAGTAATTGGTGCACTTTATAAAGGTCACCGAATGTTTGGAATGAAAAGTGAGGGAATTGGAAATCAGTGAAAAAATCAAGACTCTCCAAACCACAGCATTATCAGGATCGACCAGAATACTGAGAAGAGTCCTGGAGACCTGAGGAGACCTGCTGCCTCTCACACTCCAGTGAACGCTGGTGTGAAAAACTCACAATGAGTGAAATAATATAAATAATGATAATAATGAAAATGTATAATCAGTTATAAAACCAGGCCATGGGCCAAATGAGTAGAGTGTTTGTAAATGGTTCGGGAGACCGGGGTTCAATCCCCGGTCGAGTCATACCAAAGACACAAAAAATGGTACTTGATACCGTCTTGCTTAACTCTCGGCATTATAAGGTAAGGATCAAGGGTAAAATGGAGCAATCCAGAGAATGGAGTGACGCCTTCCCCTACACCTTATTGTGGTAGCTATTGATAAGCGAGCCTTCGGGTCACTCTCGACTAAGGTCACCAACAACTTTATAATCAGTTATAACCGCAAGTAACGATTCTTAATACAAATAACTTGTACAAAATTATATGGTTTCAAGTATTCTTATCAAACACCAGTAATTTGCAAGCAACCGCATAGTTTCAAGAAACTAATTATAATCCCTAGTAAACAATCATAGCTTCAAGTAACAATTATTAATACAAATGATTTACAGTTATATGATATCAAGTATTCCAATCAAATATAAATAATTTCCAAACATTGGAACCAGGGATGAGACGATAACAGGTAGAAATCAAAAGAGTTGGAGAAGAAATGGGAGAGAGCGAAAAAAAAAAATGGGAAGGAAAGGTAAAAGAGAAAGAAAGTAGGGTGGGCAAGATCTGAGAGAGAGAGAGAGAGAGAGGGGGAGAGAGAGAGAGAGGAAGAGAGAGAGAGAGAGAGAAAGAGCATAGAAGGCAAGATCTGAGAGAGAGTGAGAGAGGGAGAGAGAGAGGAAGAGAGAGAGAGAGAGAGAGAGAGAGCATAAGGAAGGTAAAAGAAAAAAGAACCGCAAAGAAGAGAGCGAAAAAAAAATGGGAAGGAAAGGTAAAAGAGAAAGAAGGTAGGGTGGGCAAGATCTGAGAGAGAGAGAGAGAGAGAGAGAGAGGAAGAGAGAGAGAGAGAGAAGAAGAGAGAGAGAGAGAGAGCATAAGGAAGGTAAAAGAAAAAAGAACAGCAAAGAAGAGAGCGAAAAAAAGAGTGGGAAGGAAAGTTAAAAGAGAAAGAAGGTAGGGTGGTCAAGATCGGAGAGAGAGGGAGAGAGAGAGAGATGGAGAGAGAGAGGAAGAGAGAGAGAGAGAGAGAGAGAGAGAGAGAACATAAGGAAAATAAAAGAAAAAAGAACCGCAAAGAAGAGAGCGAAAAATGTGGATATTGACTCATTTTGGCTTCGTCTGACGCTATGTGAAGATCGAATATACTAATAACTGGTTGCGAGCACAACTTGGTAACCAGTACTCTATGGCAGGCGCCGGAAGAAAAGGATATGTAAAACAAACAATTTCCCAATTATTTGCAAATAAAGAAAAAACGTGAGGCAAAAAAAAAATGCTAACCAGAAATCAGCAAAGGCTTTTCTTTCTCTGCTCACACACACACACACACACACACACACACACACACACACACATATATATATATATATATATATATATATATATATATATATATATATATTGTGTGTGTGTGTGTGCATTAAAAAACTAATGTCAAGAGAAAGAAATGAGTAACAGAGAATCGAAAGGTTATTTCTGAATTCCAAGCAGACACGTTAGTACCAATTTCCTTGTAATCGGATCCTTGTAGCAACGCTATCTGCAATAAGGTTTATGGCTTTTACGCCAAGATGGAGGCCCGGCTTTGCACACGGGCCGTATTGCGAACTTATTACACACTTACACGCCGAAGAGCTCCCAAAAGGCCGATAACTGTGAAACTGTGAGTCGCACTCGACGTGACCAGCATGCATCTCAGATAGTCGACGGGATGCGCCCGGCGTTGTCTTAGGGAATAGATATATATTTGGTCGGGACGGCGCGTTTCCCACAGTCCATTTTTTTTTTTTTTTTTTTTTTAGACTGGGAATTACAGTAAAACGATTGAAAATGAGGAAAAGACTGAGATTGGCTGGGAAAAGAGAAAGACAATGAAGGATTGAAATGAAAGCGACGTAAAGATTGGATGAAAGAAATGACAAAAATAAGAAAGAAAGGGAAAAAGCGATTTGGATAAACTATTACAAAAAACCGAAAAAAAAAAAAAGAGACAGATAAGTTGAAGCAAAAGAGCAGAAAGGCAAAAAAAAAAAGAAAAAAAAAATAGAAAAAAGAAAAGACAAGAAAAAAGAATTTGAACGATAAGGAAAGAATGAAAAAATTGTTGACAAAAGAAAGAAGTGAGAAGTGTTGAAATGAGGAAGAACCGGAGTGTTTAACGAACGAGCGAAGCAAAGAAAGAAAGAAAGAAAGAAAGAAAAAGAAAGAAAAAGAAAGAAATATAGAAAAAGATATGAAAAAGAAAGAAAGGAAATATGAAAATTGGAAAATGAAGAAGCGAGGTGGGAAAGATAAACGAGAAATAAAGTTGGGGAAAAAAAGAAGGAAAGAATAAAAAGTATGAATAAATCGAAAAAGAAAGAAAGAAAGAAAGGCGGAAAACATCGGAAGAAAAATAAAAGAAAAAAGAAAAAGGAGAAAGATCATGTTGGAAAGAAGTAAAGTTTGAAAGAAAGAAAGAAAGAAAGAAAAAGATGTCAAAACAGAGGAAAAAGAAGGATGATAGAAAGAAAAAGAAAGAAAGAAAGAAAGAAAGAAAGTTGGGGAAAACATCGGAAGAAAAATAAAAGAAAAAAGAAAAAGGAGAAAGATCATGTTGGAAAGAAGTAAAGTTTGAAAGAAAGAAAGAAAGAAAGAAAGAAAGAAAAAGATGTCAAAACAGAGGAAAAAGAAGGATGATAGAAAGAAAAAGAAAGAAAGAAAGAAAGAAAGAAAGGCGGAAAACATCGGAAGAAGAATAAAAGAAAAAAGAAAAAGGAGAAAGATCATGTTGGAAAGAAGTAAAGTTTGAAAGAAAGAAAGAAAGAAAGAAAGAAAAAGATGTCAAAACAGAGGAAAAAGAAGGATGATAGAAAGAAAAAGAAAGAAAGAAAGAAAGAAAGAAAGGCGGAAAACATCGGAAGAAGAATAAAAGAAAAAAGAAAAAGGAGAAAGATCATGTTGGAAAGAAGTAAAGTTTGAAAGAAAGAAAGAAAAAAGATGTCAAAACGGAGGAAAAAGAAGGATGATAGAAAGAAAAAGAAAGAAAGTAGATCAAGTAGAAAAGAAAGAAAGTTGGGGAGAAAAAGAAGAAAGAATAAAAAGTACGTATAAAATCGAGAAAGAAAGAAAAAAAGGAAAAAGGAATGAAGAAAAATGAAAAAGTCTGTATACGCCAAAAAAGAAAAAGGAAAGAGAATTATGTAAAGCCTGGGGAAAAGAAAAAGAAAGAAAACATAACATTTTATGGAAAAGAAATAAAGATTGGAAAAGCAAAGAAGAAAAATATAAAGTATGTACACAGCGAGGAAGAAAGAAAAAAAGAAAGAAAGAAAATACCAAAAATCTATAAAGATTTAAAAGGAAAGAAGGAAATTAAGAAAAAAAGAAGAAAGAAAAAAGAAAGAAATGAAGTAGAGAAAATAGAAAAGAAGTTCTAAAAATCTGAAAAGAAAGAAAGAAAGAAAGAAAGAAAGAAAGAAAAAGAACAAAGAAAGAAACATGTAAGGGAAAATAGAAAGGAAATAAATAAAGAAAAAAAGAAGCTATAACCTTTAAAAAAGAAAAAAAGGAAAGGGAAGAAAGACAATGAATAAAGACAGAAACAAATAAGAGAAAGAAAGAAAGAAAGAAAGAAAGAAAGAAAGAAGCTCTAACATTTAAAAAAGAAAAAAGGAAATTGAAGAAAGAAAGCCAAAGAACAAAGAAAGAAACATGTAAGGGAAAATAGAAAAGAAAGAAAGAAAGAAAGAAGCTCTAACATTTAAAAAAGAAAAAAGGAAATTGAAGAAAGAAAGACAAAGAACAAAGAAAGAAACATGTAAGGGAAAATAGAAAAGAAAGAAAGAAAGAAAGAAGCTCTAACATTTAAAAAAGAAAAAAAGGAAATTGAAGAAAGAAAGACAAAGAACAAAGAAAGAAACACGTAAGGGAAAATAGAAAAGAAAGAAAGAAAGAAAGAAAGAAGCTCTAACATTTAAAAAAGAAAAAAAAAGGAAATTGAAGAAAGAAAGTCAAAGAACAAAGAAAGAAACACGTAAGGGAAAATAGAAAAGAAAGAAAGAAAGAAAGAAATTCGGAAATTTACCAAAATAAAATAAAACAAAGAAAGAAAGAATCAAGTTAGTGAAGAGAGAGAGAGAAAGGAAAAAAAAGGCAAAAATGTCCAAACCAACGAGAGAGAAACAGTAGTTAGAAGAGAGAGAGAGAGAGAGAGAGAGAGAGAGAGAGAGAGAGAGAGAGAGAGATATTGGTGCGAGTGATATATCGAAATAAAGAGATGAGATCATATAGGTTGGTGATAATGAGTGAAGAAAGGGTCAATTTGAGTATTGATAGCAGGACGGGAGTCTAAGCGAGCCTTATACATACAAAACCTTAACGGAAATCAGAGGAAATCGAAACGTAACCCTTTTCTCTTTCTCAATTTCATAATTTACAAATGACACTTGATCTTGCGAATAATAGCCGAGGCTTTTGGCTCACCGCTATTGTAATAATTGGCCTGGACCGAAGCAGTGTCATGGATGTCTTGCTCCGTGGCAACCACCACCACATCCTCGTCCGGTCCCATATCCCTCCTCTCACTGGCTCGGCTTCCTCCCCAAGGGTTACAAGCGCTCAGAACTCTGGTCACGCCCCGGTAATACCGCAACGTGCCGATGCAGCTCGTTGGGAGGAAGGTTTTCAAAAAAAAAAAAAATGTAAAGAAATAAAAAGAGGCAGACAAACAAAGAAACAAAAAACAAATAAAAAAAAGCAAGAAAGAGAATGAAAGGAAAAATAAAAAGGTCCGCACTTGCGGTAATTATCCCAGGATGCTGTCTTCGCCTATGGCTTAAGGCTACGTAATCCGTAAACGTAGTCCTGGGGTTGTGAAGGCTTTCTCACTTAATGGACGGATGAGGAGACGATGATACGAGAAAGCCGAGCCGAGTGATTTGACGGAACAATTAACTTCATTGCGCCGACAAATCTAATTCGTTTGGTTTTCCCAATTCACGACGGACTTGGCAGATCTTTTCTAAATTTGCCGCGTCATTTTCTCGCTCGTCAGTCTATTTTTTTTTCTTATTATTTAGATTTTCTTTTATTTTTCCATATTGATCAATTTTCTTTAACAATTTGTTTTCTTTCTTTCTTTCTTTCTTTCTTTCTTTCTTTCTTTCTTTCTTTCTTTCTTTCTTTCTTTCTGTCTCTTTGTTTCTTACTTTTCAAATTCTTTCTCTTCATCATGCTCTGTTTTGTGTTTTCTTCCATTAGCACCTTTCTTTCTTTCTTTCTTTCTTTCTTTCTTTCTTTCTTTTTAAAAGAATTTATTTTGTGATCGTCCGTTTGTCGTCATCAAATTCGTAAATGCCTTCATGCTTCAAATGGGTAAACTGTTCCTTTTGATTCTGTAAAACACTTCCCGTACCCACCCCACATATACATATTTATGTTTGTGTGTGTGTGTGTGTGTGTGTGTGTGTGTGTGTGTGTGTGTGTGTGTGTGTGTGTGTGTGTGTGTGATGTGTATATTTGCATTTGTGTTTATATATGTACGACTGTTTATATAAACACATGCATTTCTATGCACATATGAAATAGACGGACCCCCCACACACATACATACATATATGCATATATACATACTACAACGCATTATATCACACGCGCATACATACATACATACATATGCACTATATCACACACACACACACACACGCACACACACACACATTAAATCACATGAATATATTCAGGCAAGTTAGAAAATAGGTACACACACACACACACACACACACACACACACACACACACACACACACGTATATATATATATATATATATATATATATATATATATATACAAGGCATTATATCCCATTCACACACACACATACACGCTCACAAACACACATACAACCATACGTACGCATTATATGACAGACACACAAACACACATAAATATATTCAGGCCAGTAAGAAAATAGGTATACATATATATATATATATATACGTACATACATATAAGGCATTATATCCCGTTCACACACACACACACACACACACACACACACACACACACACACACACACGAACTCACATAAATATATTCAGGCCAGTAAGAAAATAGGTTTACATATATATCATTTTACATTTATTTTATGCAATGAATATTTTCACCTAATCTTCAATAACATTGCACTTATTTCGGCAATGAATATTGATGTCATAGATTGTATTGAAAATTTCAGATAAAAATCAAGATAATAATTACGCAAACAGATTTATTGATGAACCCCCCCCACAGACATATATACACATATTGGCATAATGGTTAGAGTATTCGCCAATGGTCAGGGAGACCAGGGTTCAATACCAGGTCGAGTCATGCCACAAACTCAAAAAATGGTACTTGATGACTCCTTGCTTAACATTCAGTGGATCAATCAAGGAAAAGGATTTGCGCCCTCCCTTACATCTTGGTGTAGCAACTATTGAAAAAGGAGCCTTCAGGTGGTGTACTGGTTGGCATGCTGGACAAGCAAACCTACACGAGTGAGTTCGAGTTTCATTGAGCGCCTCATTCATACAGCCTTGGGCCACATCCCAGCAAAAAAGCTTTATAAGGGTCGGTCATCTTACAATTTACTATGTATCTATATTTATATATACTAAGATAGGTTGAATTTTCACTTTAAAAATTTACCTTTGGATAAATCGAAAAAGTTAGGGTTCAATATAATAAAAACCGACAACCAAAACTTAGATTTTTAGCTTGTATATAACAGCTGAAAATCGTCTTCTCAAATGCATATCTCCACTCCCAAATAAACAATAATAATAATAAAAAAGAACTTTGTTTTAGTAAGATTTAGTAAAAAAAAAGTGGAATTTCAACTATAAATCCCCCCACACAAAGTTCTTATTTAATTTTAAGATATGTCATAAAAAATGTTATTTGGATTTGATCAAGATTCATCTGAGCTAAGAAGATAATGGCTGAATATACCCCCTTACACACACACTCATACACAAAGAAACAAAGCAAAAACAAATAAAAAAAAACTTTACATATTTTTACCGGCAAGAAAACAATCTTATTTTTTGTGCGCCAATCTAAAAGACAACATACATATTTACCAGCCCCTCCGCTCGGGCAGGATATGACACAAGGTCAATTTTTAAAGCGGAGTTTAACAGGTTTGAATTCAAAGTTTTCTTTCTCCTGGACTAGTTGCCTCACCAAGGCTGAAGAACCTAGTCTGCCCTACTATTTACCCATAGCCGGAGGGAGAATAATTGGATTCATACCTTTACCAGGGGTATTAGCGCTATGAGAAATTGCAATCAGTCTTGTCCTGGATTTGAACTCGTGTCTCCGTGTCCATTTCCTACGACGATAACCATCAAACCACGAGCACCTCCACTCTTAAAGACAACATAGAAGCGTCAGTTCTTGAAGCTCAAAGGAAGCAGAAAAGTTAAAGAAGCTGTCACTTGATCTCCAGTAGTGAAAAAAATGTACAAACACATACTTTCAGTTTTGTCACTACGTTAATCATTTTAAAAAATCTGACAGAAATTTTGTGGGTCTTCAATCTCTCAGTAAAAAGAGAATTTTTTGGATTTTATTAAAGTCTATATTGGACCCTTTCCATCTTGATGGGATCCTTATCGTTAAGAAATCAAATCCTAGAAGTCTGCTCCGTTCATTCGTCTGAAAAGAAACTATTAAAACCATGAGTCCACTTTCGAACCGTGTTTCAAATCAAGGTCAGTTTTTGACCCCTTCCTAAAACACCCATACCAGTACTCGCGCTGACAGCTTAGGCGGTAGTAAGTTAAGTGGGAAGGCCATCATATAACTCAATTTTACTTGATTAAAACACATCTTTTCGAACCCAGCAAGCTTCAGTTGACATACGTCTCAACAGAAACGGGCAGGGTTCTTCAAGATACGTTTTAATCAGTTAAAATTGTTGGTTTAAGGATCAAAATGTGCACAAATTGTTGCGTGAAAGAAAACAGGGAAATTAAATAGGGAAAGTCTTGCACATATAAGATCCGTGGGAGTGTCAGTTTCGAACTCTGTGAGTAAAAGGCTCAATTCCTGAGGGAGGGTCAAAATCAATCCCTGTTAGTGGCTGGGTTAATCTCTAGGAGTGTCAGTATCCCTTTCTGGAATTGTCCGGCACAATCTCTGTGAGTATCAGGGTCAATCCCTGGTAATGTCAGGATCAGTTTCTGGGATTGTCTGGGTTGATTCTTGGGTGTATCAGGATCAATTCCTAGGATTGTCAGACTCAATGCCCGGGATTGTCTGGGTCAATTCATGGGATTGTCTCTCTTAATTCCTGGAATTGTCAGAATCAATCTCTGGGAGACTCAGGGTCAATTCCTGCTAGTATCAGTATTAATTCCTTGCAGTGTCAGGGTCAATTCCTGGGATTTTCTCTCTCGATCCCCAAGATTTCATGGGATTATCAAGATTCATCCCTAGGAATATTTTGGTCAGTGTTTGGAAGTATTAGGATCAATTCCTGGCAGTGTTAGGCTCAATCTCTGTGAGTATCAGTCAATTCCTCGGATTGTCAGGATAAATCCTTCAGAGTGTCAGAATTAGTTCCTGGAATTGTCAGGGTCAATTCCTGGGATTGTCAGAATCAGTCCATGGGATTGTCGCTCCTAACTCCTGGGAACGTCAGGGTCAATTTTTGGGAGTTTTAGGATCAATTTCACGCAGTGTCAGGCTCAATCTCAATGAGAATTTGGATTAATTCCTGGTATTGTCTGAATCAGTACCAGGAAGTTTCAGAATCAATCCTTGGAATTGTCTGGGTCAATTCCCGTGAGTGTTGGGATCAATACCTGGGGTTATTGGTCTCAGTCTCCGTCACTATCAGGGTTAAATCCTAGGAGTGTCAAACCCAATCTCTATGAGTATCTATGAGTTAATTCTTGGTATTGTCAGGATCAATCCCAGGAGAGTTAGAATTTTTCCCTGGGATTGTCAGGATCAGTTCCAGGGATTGCCAGGATCAATACCTTGGAGTACCAAGATCAATTCCTGGGGTTATGAGGATCAATCTCAGAGAGTGTCAGGATCAGTTCCTGGGATTGTCTGGGTCAAATCCTGGGAATGTCAGGATCAATTCTTTGGGATTGTCTGGCTCAATCCCTGGGAGTGTCAGGGTCAATTTCTGGGATTGTTACTCCCAATCCCTGGGAGTGTCGGGGTCAATTCTCTGGGATTGTTTGACTCAATCCCTGGAAGTGTCAGGATCAATTCCTGGGATTGTTAATCTCAATCCCTTGGAGTGTCAGGATCAATTCTCTGGGATTGTCTGACTCAAACCCCTGGGAGTGTCAGGGTCAATTCCCGGGATTGTTACTCTCAATCCCTGGGAGTGTCGACGTCTCTTCCTGAAGTATTCGCTTTTGTAGTACGCTGGAGAGGAGGAGGAGGCTGATTTATGATTGAGTGTACGTTTCGGCTACCAAGAAGGCAAACCTCCTTCTACGTTTTAAATATCTAAAGAGTTTTACTCTTTCGATTATCATCTTAATTTCTTCATTTTCTTTTTTTAACCCTCAGTTTCCGATTTCTTATCTACACTTATTTCTGTCCGTTTATTCAATTCACAATATTCACGTTTTTTTTATAGCTTCTTTATTTTTCTTTGCTTTCGCTTCTTTTTCTTTTCCCTTCTTTTCTTCTTTCGAGCTTTTTAATTCTTTAGATTTATTTTTCTTCTTTTTTTTCCTTTATTTTTTGATTCTATTATTTTCATTGTTTCTTTTCTTTCTTTCTTTCATTTATTTGTTTTTCTCTATTGTTTCTTGCGTTCTTTCTTTTTTTTTTCATTTATTCGTTTTTTGTCGTTTTTTTTTGTCTTTTGTTCTCTCTCTATTATTTTTATTTCTTAATTTTTATTGTTCAACGCTATGACTTTTTTTCGTGTTCTCTTTGTTTTTTTTTCTTTCTTTCTTTCTTTCTTTCTTTCTTTCCATTTGAGACAGTTAATTTTATTCTTTTTCTCATCCCTCCCCATCTTTTATTCTCACCCCTCTCTCACATCTTTACTTCTATTTCTTGTTCTTAACTCTCACTTCAACCTCCTCGAATGATTGCGCAGGTGCAGAGTCTCAATTAAACATTTGCAGTCTGAACAAATACGAAACCGAATCTTCAAATAGTATTCGCCAATTTAACGGATTGTGTCCGTGAAGAGGCATTTGCATGTGAATTTATTCAGGCGGGAAAAGTAATGAGAACTTCTCAAAGGGACAGAAGAGTATTGGACTAGAACATTGGAGATTGAGGAGGGCTCAATGCCTCGGTCGGCATAATATATATATATATATATATATCTTGTTTGGAAGATATATATATATATATATATATATATATATATATATATATATATATATATATATATATATATATAAGTATCACCTCAAAAGCCAGAAAATTGTCCATGAATAAAATTAATTAAACTAATACATAGTTTCTATCGTCTTCTTCGAAGTAACCCTCTTTTAGTTTGTATATAGCGATTTTACAAAGATTACAGCTGAAAAAGTGAAGAGGCAAAATTTGCAGTAGCCATATATATATATATATATATATATATATATATATATATATATATAGTTTAAAAAATAGATATCTGGTATAGAGTCATTATATAGTTAAATGAATTTTATAAATTCCTCATTGTTGAGTGGAAAATTGTAAGAAGAGTGAATATGTTTAGAACAGGTACCCGGAAATATGGATTGTTTTTGGTGGAAAAATTAAACATCTTTTTTTTTCCCAAATAAGATAACTTCTTTAATAAAAAATCAAAGCTTATTAGTAAGTGAAAAAATAATAACAAGTACAGTTTGAGTCAAAAAGCTGCCGAATAAAATTAAAAATTGGAGAGAAGGTTTAAAAAAAGTGTAAATATCTATATTTTTGCAAGAACCGATCGTGACTGTTACAACCTCCTTAAAAACAGGGTGTGTGGTTACAGTCGTCAATATCAAATTAACGGAAAACATTTACCTATACAAGCTTTTGACGACAGTGATTTTTAAATGTTTTCCAAACGTTTATTTCAGAAGTTTCTTAAAAGTAATTTTTAAACATTGGTTAACATACGAGGTGCCTACGATAAGTTTCCTGACTTTTTTCTTATGGGCACTTTTATTGATAGTACACACATGAAACTCTAGTCCCCTTCCAGGTAATCTTCTTCAGCTGCAATGCACTTGTACTGTTCCAAAACCTTCTGGAAAGTCCCATGGAAGTCCTCTTGTGTGAGCGTGTCAATGACCATCGTCTCAGCCTCTGTCATCTCCTCATTTGTCTCATAACGACAGCTTCTGAGCTTAGAGAATAAGCAAAAGTCACAGGGAGCAACGTCTGGACTATAAGGAGGGTGAGGAACTGTGTTGATGCCCATCTTGGTCAAATAGTGTGTGACAGGGATGGAGTTGTGGACTGGTGAATTTTCCTGGTGGAAATGCCACTGACCCGATTTGAAGAGTGCTGGCCTTTTCCGATGGAATCTCTTCTTGAACTCCCTTAAAACCTCAACATAGTAACCCTAACACTAACCGTTTGGCCAATCAACTGTGGTGTACTGACTTCCTTACTCTTCCCACACCTCTCATCATCCCTCACAGACTCCCTGCCTTCCTTGAATCTCTTATGCCACTCAAAAACTGATGCTCGAGTCATGCAAGATTGTCCAAAAGCAGTCTGAAGCATTTTATACATTTCTATGGCATTGTTTCCAAGTTGAAAACAGAAATTTATTGCATATCGTTCTTCCTCACGTCCAGATTGCATTTTTGAAATTTACCAGCTGTGACAATCAGGCTTTAGTAGGGTATATTCCAATTGCTGCCGTAGCTGTTCATTTGACAATTGGTCAGTCATCTCATAAGATTTATAGCAATAACATACTGAATTTTCGAGAGTCTTCGACAATTGTAAATGCCTGTACAAAAAAGTCTGGAAACTTATTGAATACATCACGTATATTGTCGTTGGCTGTTTCGTGGAATCACAATTCTTCAATGTGACTAGACACGCGAGACGCTTCAATCTAGGATCGAAACCCGACTGACGTAAAGTCAACCTGACATCTTACCCTAGAACCATCGTCATTCTCAGCCTAATTGAAGGGATTTTTTTACGTATAATCTCTACTTATACGTCATCGGCTATCAGGAGTGCTCAATTCTTGCGAAGAGCTATTGCATTTCTGCTTATGTAGCAGACAGCAAATATCCCCCCAGAGTGCTCAATCCATGGGGGGACCTCTCTCTCTCTCTCTCTATATATATATATATATATATATATATATAATTTGGTTTGCTATATTTGTAAATAAAGAGTGTTCAGTATCGGTTATAGAGCATATGCAGATGAAAGTGGGGATGGCGAAGACGGTTCTTGCTGACTGTAAGTTTCTCGCTTTTGTGATCACATCATGGTCTGATGATCACTTAGCACAACCCCCATATATATATATATATATATATATATATATATATATATATATATATATATATATATATTCTCTTAAAAAACCAACAATCGGTCAAATTAAGATAATAAATTTATTTCCATTCTGTTAAAAGCATTGATACAAATCAATGCTCTAAAAAATTAACAGGAATTCTTCAGATTAAACAATATATATATATATATATATATATATATATATATATATATATATATAAAAGTGAATTTGTCTACGAAGAGATTTGTATTCTCTCTTTGGACCTACATCGAAAATTTATTTTACATATATATATATATATATACATATATATACAGAATCCCCGTGGTGTTGTGGTTAACGGCTGGAATTTGATATCGTCGTGAGTTCGAACAACAGTCGCGTTGTTATGTTTACTTTTGAACTAATATCCTTGGTAAAGGTATGACCCCCTTATTTCTTCCGCCAGCTTAAGGTTAAAGAGTACCACAACTGTTCTTCTACAAGGATTACCTTGGCATTAAATAACCCATGAAAGTTTATATATATGTATATATTATAGGCATAAGTATTTAGCAGGGACAAGTATTCCACGGAGTCGCTCAGGCATATGTCTGAGGGCAGGAAGGTTGGTATGGAAAAGCAACACGAACACTTACTAAAATTACTAAATAGTAATTTTCTTTAGTGTTTCCAGTTGGCTCGCTACCGTGAGTTGTCCGACAAGAGAGAGAGAGAGAGAGAGAGAGAGAGAGAGAGAGAGAGAGAGAGAGAGAGAGAGACTGGTTTATATTTTCTATTTAAAAAGGTGCGCCATCTCTTTGGACAAAAGTTAGGCCCGAATATTTTTCCTTGCCGGCCATTTGGGTTCTCCAGTTTAAACCGGGGTCGCCTCCTCACTTCCACCAGTTGTGTCGGGGGGAGGAGGAGGGGGAGGAACATATCCGTTTCCTGTGGTTCCACAACTGCGCAGAGGATTGGAACTCCCAGTTTATTTTTCAACTCATTTTTAATTACCGTTGTGATTAACCGTGACTGGTTGACCTGACTCATTCAGGGATCAACTGGCCGTTCGTAGACTGTCTGCTTTTTCTTATTTAAATATTTATTCATTTATTTATTTTTTCAGTTTCAATTTTCTGTGAACCGTTCAATTTCTTTGAATGTAGACCTGACAAAGATGTTCAAAATAATAGCTATGTTAAGATTTTGCTTGTTTGTTGGTTTGTTAGTTTTTTTTTGCATATCAGCCCTTGTAAATTATTTGATAACAAGTCCAGTTTTTAAATATATAGTGGATTTGCAAGTGAATAGTCTGAAGGTAAACAAGCTAGAGCTAATTTATTTGAATACAGTTAAATGGTTACAAGTATTGCTATATAACACTAATTACTCTATTCAAGTCTATTAATTCATTTTCATACAGTCAAATAGCTCCAAATATTACTATGTTGTACCAATAATTCAATTTTTGCATAAATTAAACGGTTTCAATTATTCCAATTCAACACTAATAATTCTATTCAACATTTGTTTGCAATCATTCGTTTTTACAGTCAGATGATTTCAAATATTGCTATTTATAACCAAGTATTCAATTAAACAGTCATTTGTTTACACACAGTTAAATGATCAAACAGTTCTATTTCTAACAATTCAATTTAGCCTAAGTCATTTTTTTTCACGCACTTTAAATGTCAAACAGTTCTATGTGACCCATAGACAAGAACCTATCCGGTGTTACCACTCTGGATCTGAGAGCTATGATAATGAACGGGTGCATCAAATTCCCTTAAACTCCAGGACTGGAGCCTCACTATCAGATTGTTTAGTTTTATATCCAGGATATTCATCACGAGTTGGGGTGGTGGTCTGCAGAGGTGTAGTCGGTGTATTCCACAGCCCCAACCGACTGGGCTGAGATGGTTTTGAGTCATATCCAGGAAACTCATTGGGTAGAGTCTTACCCCTCTGCAGAAGTGCAGTTGGTGTATTCTAGACAAAGTTAGGTTTTTAGTTAATGTAAGAAAAATCGGGTTGACCCCTAAAGTTTCTCATTATAGTTACTCAAGTTCATAAAATAATGAAAAAGAAAAAGAAAAAAAAATGGAATTAAATGTTAGGCAAAAAGTAGAACAAACGATATTCGAACAATTTTCTTTACTCTCTAATTCACAGTTGTTACTCCATACCAGAAAAAAACAACAACAATTATTGTCTTGTACTAGCAGTAGTAGTAGTAGTAGACATAGTGTAGTAGCAGTGGTAATTAGTTGATTGACTGATCTAAAGGGTATTCTATTTTATGACAACTGGTTAGGGAATCGCGTTTGCAAGTGAACAGGATTTCCTTTTATCTCTTACCGAGAAAATAACACAGAAATACTTTAACTTAAAGAATAACGAAATTTCCCGTTTAATTTGCTGCTGAAAGATAATTTTACGGAGCCATTTGATTGGTCGATTTACTGATTGATTTTAATGGCATATCAACCCGTGTAGAGTTATTTCATGGTGAGAGGTTTAGGAATGGCGTTCATCTTCACATTTTTGTGTAGTTATTTTTTAAGATATTTTTTGCAAACAGCCCAATTAAATACTAATAAATTTATAAAGATTACATGTTGATACCCACATTGTGTTAATTTTTTTACGTGATATGGAAAGAATTAACCCATTATACCCCAAGAAAAATCTCATTAAATACTTTTCCCCGTGGGTTAGGGCTGTAGAATACACTGACTGCACCTCTGCAGAGGGGTAAGACCCCCCACCCCAATGAGTATCCGGGATATGACACTAAACAGTTTGATGGTGAGGTTCCAGTAATACTGGAGCTTTGAGAAATGCGGAGTACCCCTTCATTGCCATTGCTCCCAGGTCCGCTCTGGCCCGGCGTTGTAGCACCTGATAGGGCCCTGTCTATGGGTTAAATAGAACTAACAGCATACTTATGCTAAACTGAATTGTTTGAGTAAACTGAATAGCTTGAAATATAAATGTTTTTGACAATTAAACAGAAATTATATTGAAACTAAGTGCTTATGCTAAAGTGGATTATTTGAAATAGAACTGTTTTTTTGACATTGAAACCGCATTTACACTAAACTGAATTGTTTAACATAGAACTGTTTTGACATTTAACTGTGTGTAAACAAAATCTGTACTTATACTAAACTGAATCAGCTGAATTAGAACTGCTTGACTAAAGTGAATAGCTTGAAATAGAAATGTTTTTCACAATTAAACTGTACTTACATTTAAACTGCGTGCTTATACTAAACTGAATTGCTTGAAATGTAACTGTTTTTGACATTGAAACTGTACTTACACTAAACTGAATTGTTATATATAGAACTGTTTTGACATTTTACTGTGTAAACAAAATCTGTACTTACTCTAAACTGAATTAGTTGAATTAGATCTGTTTGACTAAACTGAATAGCTTGAAATAGAAATGTTTTTGATAATCAAACTGTGTATTCATGCTGAACTGAATTGTTTTAAATAGAACTGATTATTTACATAAAAATGGATTTGGCATTAAATAACCTCAAGGGTTGGTATGTCATAAAACCCAACCAACCAACCAATCATTAAATACTTACATTTTGGTTAATTTAATGTATACTTTTCATAACTAAAATTTATATCTACAGAAATAAAAGTTTCAGTATGTTTACTATTCGTCTTATGTATCTCCTTAAAATAATTTCATTGTAATTCGGAAAATTAAAAATTTTAATTATACTGGTTAAAAGAGATGGATGATATAGACAATGTGTACACAAGTAGAAACTGCAAGAATGTAGAATGTGAAGTCATTTCAAACAAACATCTGAACTGTTCCATTTGCGGTTGATGTGGATCTTGTCCAGAGGTCACAAATACGCGGACAATAAACAAATTTTTGACTAACTCTTGAGCAGACGAGTCTCATTCCAAGGAAGTAATGTCCATTTTGATTCCTTGATTTCAAGACCCCTGATCTAGTCGATCAGTTAATGGCTGTCTTAAAGCATGTAACTCGTTGGATTGGAGTTCAACCTAAAGGAAATGGCCATTCTTTTTCAATGTGCCCACAAACTGAAGTAATAAGCGTTTTACAACGACATCGTTTTGACAAAGCTGAGGACTTCATCTCGCTCCAGTTGAATCCTACTCTCAGATTCCCTTTCAATGTGCCTATAAACTGAAGTAATAAGCGTTTTACAACGACGTCGTTTCGACAAAGCTGAAGACTTCATCTCGCTCCAGTTGAATCATATCCTTTGATTCTTTTTCAATGTGCCCACAAACTGAAGTAATAAGCGTTTTACAACGACATCGTTTCGACAAAGCTGAAGACTTTATCTCGTCCCAGTCGAATCATACCCTCAGATTCCTTTTCAATGCGCATAGAAATTGAAGTAATAAGCATTTTACAACTCCATTGTCTTGACAATGTGGAAGACTCCATTTAATTCCTGTTGAATCATATCCCTAGATTCCACGCACCATGAAATAACAGACAACCGACAAACCAAGTTTTTGGCAGACAATATAAACATGTCTGGAAAAACCTCAGGATATAGACAAAATCAAAATAGTTTGGTTTTCGCATCACAATGAGTTCTTCTGTTTCTGGGTGCTAATCATCATCATGATGACGTGTCATCAGCACAGATATCCCTGATCCTCTCTCGCCACCTCTCCCAATCGGCCATCGCTTCCGGCGGATCCTCGGGGCTACATCTCATATCTACACAGAGCTGCCGTATGTATGCACGAGCTGGTAGCCCTGCCTTTGCACGGCCATGTGAAGGGGTCCACAAGAGTAAAAAAAACATAAAAATGAAGTACTTTTATAAATTTGAAAAAAAAAAGAAAAAAATAGTCGTGGACTTTAACTAAGTTAAAACTTAATGATGAAAAACAGACCCCCCACCAAAAGATTTTCTCGAAAACCATGGGAAGCAGCATGGTAGATGTAAAGACAAGAGGATATACCCTCTGACAGCTCAGCAAAATGCCTTACCTGGTCCTGAGCGTATGAACCCTACGGATCATCGATCTGGACCGATTAGTTCGATCGGGGAACCACTGCTGCTTATCTATAAGGGAGGTTTCTGTAAATGAGAATAAAAACAGCTATCGAAAGATAACCATGAGTGCAAAGATAACCATGAGTGTGATAATGCATATAATGCAGTAATGTATGTAATGCAATAATACATATTAATGTAGATGCAAGTGTGTCTATATGAGTATTCATGTGTAGCGGATAAAGGAGCAAATGAATGAATAAAAATCCGATTAACAAATTCATAATTTTGTTTCTTTGAATTGAGTGAAAAGTTTGCTGAAAAACTGTTAGTTGAGTAGGCATAGACAAATCCACATTTACTGAAGACATATCTATTTCTTCGCTTATATATACAATTTCGGTAGTCTCGAAATAAGCTTAAAACGTTGATGATTTATCAGTGATTCTAATTGGCTTAGAAATTGTATTTTTAATATTCTTGGAGGGAAAAGATTTCTAAAATTATTTTGTGCTTTGAGTCTTCAATTTTTTTGCTGCCAGTCAAATATTGTCATCTGCGAAGTATCTTGAAATTTAAAATCTTGCTCGAATACGCCGATTGGTCGATAAATGCAAAAATATAATTACAAAAATTACAGCTTATTGAGGGTTTTTTGTACAAAAAATGAGCTCTATTTTTAGGTATCACTTGAGTTTCCGTAAATATATATAGGCGTAGCAGATATATACGAGGGTGGGCTGAAAAGTTCATAGGCTGAAAAGTTCATATGATGACGTCATATCTGCTGTTGATGACTTTTTTGACCAATGAGATCCAAGCACTGCAACACCAATGGAAAAGTGTATGGGCCACAAAGTGGGGTGCGTTGAAGAATAAACATCATTTGGTCATATTCCATGAGACGATCTTGGTTTACCTCTGAACTTTTCGGCCAACCTCGTATGTATATGCATGTGAATGGGTGCGTTTCTCTACGGCTGTGTCTGAACATAGGTCGCGTGTATATGTATTTATGTCTATAGGTGTGTGTGTGTGTGTGTATAATAGTATCAAAAGGATAACTAAAACGAGTAAAGAAGACGGAGCAGATTTTAATTTACAATAAAAAAGAAAGAGAAATATTTCTCGATGGGGATGAAAGGGCTTGGTTTTTATTTATTGTAGGTCATAAACAGGGGTCTTTGGCGCTAGTATGATTAGAGTTCAATAAACAAGAGTATATATTTTTTAGATACTTTAGTCGGATGGTTTGCGCGGGAAAAACGGGCAAAATTCTGCGAACCACTTGAGGGCGCTAATTGCAGCGATAAGGGCTGAATTGAAATCAGTAATATATTATTCAATACAGTGAGAGAACAGCTCATAACGTTAGAGGAAATTAGAATTAAGTCCGAAAAAGATGACTTTATCATAAAAACAAAGAAGCAAATAAGATTTGAAGAAAAAGATATTAGTGGAAGTAACACATTTTCATAATGGAATAATGTACTTAAGTACGCCGAAAGAATTGAGATACCAGCTTCGTTGCAAAAACGTATTCTCAAAGAATTTCACGTTGGACATCCAGGATTTTCTAGGATGAAATCTTTAATGAGAAGTAATTTATATGTATGCATGTACATGGATGTGTGTTTAGTAGTATCAAAAGGATAGCCAAACAACTTAGGTCGGCAGATTTTAATTGATGATGAAATAAAAAGAAAAAATATTTCTTGAGGAGGACGAAAGGGTTAGTTTTGATGTCCATTATCACATCAAGACATTAATGTCCATTATCACATCAAGACAGTCAGAGATCAGCAGAGAAGGGTATCGTTTTCTAAAGAACTTTAATTGTAGGGAAAGGGGACTACGTTAGAGGTGGGTTTCTTTTCCGAAAATCCGGATCCCATATATAAGGGAGCAATCAGTAGTTAGATCAGTGGCAGCACAGGGGCTTGACGGTTTCGTTCACTTCCACGTCAAAAACATAGACGAGTTGGAGCCGAGAGCTGTCCAGAGGACGGCTTCTAGATTTAGACTCGTACAGACCTCTAACCGAGTATTCATCTTCGAGTATCCGTCTATACTAGGATTGTGAGGGACTAGTAATATTGCAAAGGGTCATACGTCCTCCTGTCTCCAACCAGGATAGACCACAAGAGAAATTGTTATTAGTTTAGACGGTCATATTTGTCTATTCTGAAATTCGTTTTTTTTTTTCTTTATAAAACTCACCCTATGGCTTGTACAATTTTGATCAAATCCGGTAGCCGTACCCTTTTGTTTTTGGAAACAATCACAACGTGGGAGGAGGTGAGACATAGGTTAGCCGGCAAGACTGGCCAGAAATGGACGAAGACTGCCACATTTTCAGTTTCTTATAGAAATCTTGAGTCACACATCGGCTTCATCGAATGCTATCATCAATGCTGCTTTCTCATTAGTTTCAATATTCCTTCGGCTGTATCAGCACTCTGGACTTTGCTTATACTTGTATCCTTTATGTGACGATGGCCCAGTCAACTGTAGCTGTAGAATACACCGACTGTATCTTTGCACAAGGGTAAGACTCCTCCATCGAGTGTACTGGATATGACACTAAACAGTCTGATTGTGAGGCTTCAGTAATACTGGAGCTTTGGGGAATGCGGAATGTCCATTTATTACCATCGCTCCCAGGTCAACCGCAGCTCGAGGAACAAATCCTTCCAGTTGAAGTGATCACTGCTTATTAAGAAAGAATTTCTCTTTGGTGCCAGGAAGCCCCTCCTTTCAGGCATACGTGGAATTCGCTTCCTGTCAGAGGCCTTCTTGGAAAAGTGGTACTTTTGAATTTATTTATTCTATTTATCTATTTTTTAAATCCCAACAAGACAAATGAGGTCGAGAATGGGTTTCTGGACTACCATGTGACACCCGACTATAGACACGCTCAATTTTTAATGGAGATAATTATTTATTGTCTCCCTATACCAATTTGGTCTTGTTGCTTAAGGTGAATAAAAAAGAAAGAAATTTCTTTGGAAAAGAAAAGGAAGGAAAAAAAACATACGGATCTTGCAATTTGCTTGAAAAAAAAAAAGAAGATATTTGAATATTGTACTTGCGTTAAATGTCAAAATAAAACGAGTTAGTAAATCAAACGAAAAGAGAAGAGACAAGTTAAATTGTTTGGCAAACAAACATTCTCTAACGCAGTTGGCATTGAAATGTTTCTTTCTTTTCTTATATTAATTCTATTTGGCTTTGTTTTATTTATTTATTTATTTATTCATTTATTTATTTATTTTTACCGAGCTTTGGGTTACAAGATTCGATCTGTTTGGGAAGTTTTTACTTACAAACGTTTTGGAAATAATTCCGTCGGCAATGAAAAGTTACACGACAGATATTCTTGTCTTTAAGACGCTTGTTTTTTTTTCTTTTTTTGAATTGTTCATTCAACAACCACACACACACACACACACACACACACACACACACACACACACACACACACACACACACACAAATAAAAACAACCAACATCAGAATGAAATAGCAGTAAAAAGGAATACCGCAAGAAAACAAAAGAAACATTATTATCTTCTTCGTCGTAAAAAACCCGAAAGTCCAAAACAACACAAAACAAATACACTGATTTATAAAGATGACGTTTATTAAATATTTGGCTATTTAAGCATACAGAAAATTCTACACAGATAAGTAAATCTCTCTCCCCTCGGTCTTTTCATCTGTCACTTTCTCTATCTGTCTCTGTCTCTGTCTCTCTTATTCGCAGTCTTTTTCTATCTATCTATCTATCTATCTATCTATCTATCTATCTATCTTAGTCTGTTTCTTTCTCCCTCCCAACATCTATCTATCTATCTATCTATCTATCTATCTATCTATCTATCTATCTCGTTAAGTATGAGTAAGCCTTTATCGTTATAAGAGTCTTTTTTGTCAATGGAGGTGCATCCAATGGTCGATGCAGCTAAACAAAAAAAATTGTTTTCTTTTTCGTTTTTTTTTTTGTTTTCGCCTTATGCAGATATAAGAACGCTCCTCTGTCTGTAAAAAAGCCGGGACGCACATTCCAGAACGTAAATTATGGTAATGATGTTATAAGTCCCGGTAAGAGTATATCTAGGGGTGGAGGGTAAGGTTTCCACAGAACGATAAGCTCTTAAAGAGACGCATGAGGCAGTGGCGGGGGGGGGGGCTAAGAAAGTGGACATCTACTTTATGAGGGTCTCAAACGGGGGAGCGTATTATTTGTTTACTTACGTATGTGAGTGTATGTGTTTGTGTAGGGGTACTTAGTGGTGTTTGGACGTAACAAGTGCAGCGGAGAAAACTGTGATCCGTTGCTATATAAATATACTGTTTTATGCAAATGTTCAACCCCCATTAACACGTACACACACGTACACATAACGACACACTAAAACACACGCACCTATCACACACGTATGCATATTGATAAAGAGCCAGGTGTAACATCACACATGTTTATATATAGGTAATATATATCTTTACCCTCAGTTTCTATCTATCTATCTATCTGTGTGTGTGTGTGTGTGTGTGTGTGTGTAAAGCAGGTGAATGAAAAAGTGGAAATAAATCCCACTGTATGAAAATATACGGTGATGAAAAAGCACAATGTCTTTAGAGCATAATCTTATTTGTAGATATATTTACCAGCGTTAAACGTTTTGGTTTTTAGACCTTCATCAGGGTGAGTTAGTTATTAAAACCGAAAGATTTAACGATTGCGAATATTTGAACAAACAAAATCCTCCTTTGAAGACATTGTACCATACATTTTAACACACACACACACACACACACACACACACACACACACACACACACACACACACACACACACACACATACGAGGTGCCTACGATAAGTTTCCTGACTTTTTTGTATGAGCACTTTTATTGATAGTACACACATGAAACTCTAATTCCCTTCCAAGTAATCTCCTCCGGCTGCAATGCACTTGTTGTACCGTTCCAACAACTTCTTCAAGGCCCCATGGAATTCCTCTTGTGTGATCGTGTCAATGACCTTCGTCACAGGCTCTTTCATCTCCTCAATTGTCTCATAACGACAGCCTCTGGAGGTGGGAAGAAGAACAAATAAAGTTCTGCAAGATTTCGGTCAGTCGTAAGAGCAACTTCGGACGTAACACCTACAGCGCGAGACTTATAATATTTGTTGGACTGTACCACTTCAGTTAATAAATAATTAATCCTTTATCTATTTAACTGTGTATCTCTTGCTTACCACGATACAACACTTATATCAACTTTTAAAAATTTTTTACAAAAACTTTCTAAAAAAATTTTTCTCAAAAATTATTCCTTACGATGACCTATGATCGAAACTACTCGAAAACAATTAAAAAATAAATTGTTCTAAGATATTATTTGTTTTATCACTTTTTCATATATATATATACGAGGATCATTAAATAAGTTTCCAGACAATTTTTTCGTATGGGCATTTTTATTGATAGTACTCACATGAAACTCTAGTCCCTTCCAAGTAATCTCCTCCGGCTGCTATGCACTTGCTGTACCGTTCCAACAATTTCTGGAAGGCTCAATGGAAGTCCTCTTGTGTGAGCGTGTCAATGACCTTCATCACAGTCTCTTTCATCTCCTCAATTGTCTCATAACGACAGCCTCTGAGCTGTGGGAATAAGCAAAAGTCACAGGGAGCAAGGTCTGGACTATAGGGAGGGTGAGGAACTGTGTTGATGCCCATCTTGGTCAAATAGTGTGTGAAAGGGATAGAGTTGTGGACTGGTGCATTTTCCTGGTGGAAATGCCACTGACCCGATTTGAAGAGTGCTGGCCTCTTCCGATGGAATCTCTTCCTGAACTCCATTAAAACCACTACATAGTAATCCTAACCCCATCCCTAACCGTTTGGCCAATCAACTGTGGTGTATTGACTTCCTTACTCTTCCCACACCTCTCATTATCCCTCACAGACTCCCTGCCTTCCTTGAATCTCTTATGCCACTCAAAAACTGATGCTCGATTCATGCAAGATTGTCCAAAAGCAGTCTGAAGCATTCCATACATTTCTGTGGCATTGTTTCCAAGTTTAAAACACAATTTTATTGCATATCGTTCTTCTAAAGTGTCAGATTGCATTTTTGCAATTCACCAGCTGTGACAATCAGGCTTTAGTAAGGTGTATTCCAATTGCTGCTGTATCTATTCATTTGAACCTGAAATCATAGAAATTGGTCAGTCATCTCATAAGATGTATAGCAATAACATAGGGAATTTTCAAGAGTCTACGACAATTTTAAATGCCCATACGAACAAAGTCTGAAAACTTATCGTATGCACCTCGTATATATATATATATATATATATATCTGTAAAGTTGGTGATTGTTGTCGAGGGTGACCTGGAGGTTCGCTTTTCAATAGGTACTACACCGAGAGGGCGCTACTCCTTTCCCTGGATTGCACACCCTTGATCCGCACCTTATAATGTTGAGTGTTAAGCAAGTACAATTTTTTTAGTTTTTGGTACGACTCGTCCTGGCATTGAACCCTGGTTTCTCGAGCCAATGGCGAACATTCAACATTAATCTATGAAGTTTTGCTTAATCTGTCATAAGGTCTAACGATGCATACAGCAATTGGAATCGACGAGCAAAGACTAACGCAAACTTCGTCAAATGCGTACACACACACACACACGCACACACACACACACATACATGCAAACACATATTCCTGAGTTCACGCATACATATAAGGAAACACGCACAAACACATGTGTTTTCTTGCATTAAAAAGGTAGGGTTTCTAATTTTGGATTTTAATGTTTCCAAGACGCAAAACACTCTTAATCTTCTTTACTTTTAGCCGTGTGCCATACTAGACTCAATATCCATATATCTACCTATCAATCGTGAGATCGGGTATGCGAAGAATATATATATATATATATATATATATATATATATTCCCTTTGACTCGAAATCTTTCTCGATAAACAAACGTAACATAAATTCTATACAATATTCCTAATAAGTCAAATGACGTAATTTAAAACAACAAACGCTGATTCACCAATTAAACGGCCAATTTTTTTTTATTATACAAACTTTCGCCAAGGATTTTGTATTTTGCATTTTTCAACATCCATCGTTATCTTAACATCGCTAATATCACCCCTCATGGTCCTGATGATGGTTCAGTAGAACTGAAACGCTGTTGTGTCGACTTAATAAATCTCTTCTTCCTCTCGTATTACCTTGTTATCAGTTTTTCTACACACACACACACACACACACACACACATATATATATATATATACCTTTAAGAAAAACAAAAACCGGTCACATTAGGATTATAAATTTATTTCCATCCTGTTATGGGTATTGATATGAAAAAATAACTGGACTCCTTCAGATCTAATGGATATCCATTAGATCTTAAGCGTTCCTGTTTTTCTTAAAGAAATTATTGCTCTGTGATGTCAGTTACATTGAGCTCTTTACCAGGAAAATTTAAGTGTTCAAAACGGGGGACATCTCCACTCTAGAAGGAACCCCTCTTAAACTTGTAGACAAATTCACATACCTAGGAAGCAGCGTCGAATCAACCGAAAAGGACATCGAAACCAGGTTAACGAAAGCATGGATAGCTATCAATAGGCTATCGATTATATGGAAATCAGACCTAACCGATAAAATGAAACGCAGTTTCTTCCAGGCAGCGGTCACATCGATACTGCTATATGGCTGCACAACATGGACTCTAACAAAACGGCTGGAGAAGAAGCTAGACGGCAATTACACAAGAATGCTACGTGCAATCTTAAACAAGTCCTGGCGGCAACACCCCACAAGACACCAACTGTACGGCCACCTGCCCCCTATCACGAAAACTATTCAAGTTAGACGAACCAGACATGCAGGACACTGCTGGAGAAGCAGGGACGAACTCATAAGAGATGTACTCCTATGGACCCCCACACATGGCCGTGCAAAAGCAGGACGACCAGCACGAACATACATTCAGCAGCTATGTGAGGATACGGGTTGCTGTCCTGAAGACCTACCTAGGGCGATGAACGATAGGGAGGAGTGGCGAGAGAGGGTCAGGGATATCCGTGCTACCAGCGCGATATGATGATGATGATGATGATTGTAAATTCTAATAGAGGCACACACATGTCTAATCATAGACACATGAATATATATACACAATATATTTTAGTACGAAAGATTTTCACTATTTTATGCACGTTTTACATGCATGTGTATGTTTGGGAATATTTATGTATGTAACGTCCATATTTTTTACATCGTTTTATATATAAAATAGTCTGTGCTGTAGTTATGCCTGTATATACGTGCCTGTATGTATGTATGTATGTATGTATGTACGTAAATTGTGTGTGTGTGAGAGAGAGAGATAGAGAGATAGAGAGAGTGTCTGTGTGTGCATGTGTGTGTTTATGATAGAAAAAGAAAGTTAATGTGTATGTTTGTGTAAGATAGACAAATAGATAAATTGAGAGAAAGACAGAGAGTGAGATTAAGAGAAGGAGAGTTTGTGTGCGTGCATATGACAGAAAGAGAAAAAGATAATGAGAGAGAGAGAGATAGTGTGTGTGTATGTGTATGTGTGTGTGTGAGAGAGAGAGAGAGAGAGAAAGAGAAAGAGCGAGAATGAAAGAGTTTGTGTGCATGTGATAGAAAGAAAGAGGGAGAGAAAGAATGAGCGACAGGCATAGAAAGAGTGTGAGTATAAGTGTTTGTGTGAGTGCGTGTGATAGATAGATAGATAGATAGATAGTGAGTGTGTGTGTGTGTGTGTGAGTGTGTGTGTGTGAGAGAGCGAGAGATAGAGAGCGTGAGACAGAGAGAGTGGAATGTAGTGTGTGAGTGTGTGTGACAGAAAGAGAATGAGAGAAAAAATGATATATATATATATATATATAGAGAGAGAGAGAGAGAAAGAGAGATATATATAGAGAGAGTATGTGCGTGTGACAAAAGGCGAAAGATAGAATGAGAGAGTGAGAGAGAGAGAGAGATTGAGTGACAGAGAAAGAGATAAAGAGAGAGAGAGAGAGAGAGAGTGTGTGTGTGAGTCCATGCGTGTGACGGAAAGAGAAAGAGAGAATGAGAGAAAGAAAGCGATAGATAGATAGATAGAGTAAGAAAGAGAGAGAGAGAGAGAGAGAGAGAGAGCATTGTGTTTGTACGTGTGTGCGTGTGACAGAAATAGAGAGAATGAGTGAAAGATAGAGAGATAGATAGATAGATTGATAGATAAAGAGAGAGAGAGAGAGAAAAGAGAGAAAGTGAGTGTGTGTAAGTGCGTTTGACAGAAAGAGAAAGAGAGAATTAGTGAAAGAATGAGAGAGAGAAGGAGAGTGTGTGTGTGTGTGTGTGTGTGTGTGTGTGTGTGTGTGTTCGTATTATTTCCCTTTAGTTACTATCTTTGAGATATAAGACGCCATTGGGTACCGTTTTAAAGAGTCGTAGAAAAAGTATTGTTATTTCAGATAAGAGCCGAGCAAATCTATGGCCTCCAGTGCTTCTAACCCTGATCTATTGGTCACAGCTTTCTCGGCCAGGAACAGCAGCGGCAGCAGCGTTGATCTGCGTCTTTAATGGTGTGAACAAAGGTCCACTTCGTCACCCGTTTCACCCAGCCTCTCACCCGCTGTACGAACCCTAGGTAAATATGCGCCGTTTTCACTCACGCTCTCTCTCTCTCTCTCGCTCGCTCTCTGATTGTCGCTTTCCCTCTCTCAGGAGTCTACTTCCAATCCTGTCGGTCGATAGCTTGAGCGAGTCTCGCCATCAGCACGCAACACACGTAGGCTACTTGGAGTTTACTGTTCTGTAGGGAGCTTTTCAATTTATAATTGGACACAAGAAGCTATGGTTTGGCAAGGTGTAAGACATCGTTGGTAGATATTCAGAGAAAGCGGGAATAAAGAGGAAGCGTGAGTGGGTGGGTGGGGGGAGAAATGAAAGATGTGGAGGGGAGGTAAGTGTCGAGGCTGAGAGGATGAGGAGATTTGTCTTCGATGACTTTGTGGTTCGGAGAGATTTGGGAGAGTAGGTTGAAACAGATAAGGCGAAAGTCAATGCGGGTAAGAGTCTGAATCAGAGAGAGAGAGAGGGAGAGAGAGAGAGAGGGAGAGAGAGAGAGAGGGGGGAGAAAGAAGAAGAAGAAGAAGAAGAAGAAGAAGAAGAAGAAGAAGAAGAAGAAAGTATTTGCAAAGAATGCAGGCGAAGAGAAAAAACAAAGTCTTAATTAAGAAACCCGTAATTTAAAGTAATTACCTCCCCCTCCCCTAAAAAGCAAACAGCAAAAATTCTATATTTTCTTCGACCACGAAAATCGGCGTGTAAGGAGTTTAATTAGCGATTACCTCTCTGTCAGCAAATCTTAGAATACGTCGACTGTATACCCGTCAGAGGGGTACTCCCTACTCCCCCCCCAAAAAAAAGAAGCGTCCTGGGTATAATACTAAACTGTATCTGGTCAATAGGCTCTAGTTCTGGATCTCATGGGAATTTGAAATACCTCTTCATTGCCATTACTCCCAGGCCCACACTGTTCAGGGGTGGTAGAACCTGTTGGGAACCCATCTATGGGTCAAACCGATCTGTTTGCAAATTATTTTCTTTAGACAGGAATACTTGAAACCATATAACTATGAGTAAATTATATGTATCAAGAATAGTTACTTGAAGCTATAATTGTTTACTAAGGATTATCATTAGTTACTTGAAACCTTTTAACTGTGTGCAAACAAATGACTATTTCTGGAGAGAAATAATTACTTAACACCATATTAGGATTAGATAGGAATACTTGAAACCATACAACTGAGTGCAAATTATTTATGTTAGTTTGGTGGGTTTTCTATGTTTAATGGTATACCGACCTTCGTGGGTTATTTAATGCTAAAGCCATCAGTAGTGGTACTATTTAACCTATCGCCGGTATTTGTATTAGATAGGAATACTTGATACCGTATAACCGTGTATACTCCCACAAGAAAAATTTGTAAGAAAATACACAAAAAAAACAAACAAATATAAGTGTACAATGTACGCAATTCCCTAACCTCTTAGCATAAAATAACCCCAGACAGGTTGAGAGGCTGTTAAAATTAATCATAACAAGGAACTACATATTCATTACCATCTAATTTACAAAAACCTGGATGAATAGATGCGTACATAGATAGGTACGTATCCTTGAACCCCCTAATTCTTCTGGGGGTGTCTTCGTGGTGTAATAGTTAAAGCGATGGGCTGCGGAATCGTGAAAAGAGAGTTCGAACTCCCTCGCGCTATTGTGTTCACTTTCGGATAAGTACCCGAGGGAAAGGCATGAACCCTCTTATTCTCCCAGCTATGGGTTAAATAGTACCACTACTGTTCTTCTAGAAAGATGGCTTTGATATTAAATAACCTACAAAGCTTGAATGCCATTAAACAGAGAAGCCAAACCAAACCAAACCTACCCACCTCAAGTAAGTAACTAAAGTTGGCGACCGTAGTCGAGGGTAACCCGAAGGCTCCCTTTCCGATATCTGCTACACCAACGTGTAGGGGAGGGCGCTGCTCCTTTCCCTGGGTTGCTCCACTTTACCCTTGATCCTTACCTTATAATGCTGAGTGTTAAGCAAGGTAACATCAAGTTCCATTTTTTTAGTCTTTGGTATGACTCGACCCGGGATTGAACCCAAAGAGTGTACGCCAAAAAGCCGGGAGACCGGAGTTCAATCCCAGTTCGTATCATACCAAAGACTTAAAAAATGGTACTTGATACCTTCATGCTCAACACTCAGCAATATAAGGTATGTATCAAGGGTAAAGTGGAGCAATCCAGGGAAAGGAGTAGCGCCCTCCTGTACACCTCGGTGTAGTAGCTATTGAAAAGGGAGAGTTCTGGTTGCCCTCGACTAAAGTCGCCAACAACTTAACCCCCACTTGATATGGGTTGAATAGTACCATTACTGTTCAACAAGAATCGCTTTGGCTTTATTTAACCTATGAAAGTTGATATGCCTTTAAACAAAGAAATCAAATGCATATCCTCATACACTCTTAGTGTGACGGTTAAGATACAGAATCATCGGCCAGAGTTCAAATTCAGGTTGAAGCTCTATTTTACTTCGCACTGATGACCTCCCCCTGCTATGGATAAATTATGGGGCAGAATGGGTTTTGTAGTTTTTATAAGGTAACCAGTTTAGGAGAAGAAAAACTGAATTCAAACCTACCATAGTCCGCTTGTGCCAGATTCTACTTGTTACAGAGGGGTTAGGTAAATATATCTCCACACACACACACACACACACGCACAGACAGACACACACACACAAAAACACAGACGCACGTGCGCACACACACACAGATACACACACACACACACAGATACACACACACACACACACACACACACACACACACACACACACACACACACATACTGAAATAAATGATTATTTATTTTCACGGAAACAATAACAAACATTGAGGAAACCCCAACATAGTTAGATAGAGCAAGTTTTCAGCTACAAGGCAACATGTATTTTCGCCTCTCTTTGTAAAATCTGCTATAGCAGAAACAACCCATTTTCCCATAGAAGCGATGAAGGCATAATTGTAAGGAAAATGATGTTCGTGTATTTCATCTTTCATCGGCCCGATTTGCAAAGATGAACTGATCGAGATGCTCCTCATTTCATAGGTTGGCTCAGATCACGACCGCCCCTACTGAAGCATTATCCACCGCTAAATTATGCTTGATTTGGTTTCTGTAAACGTTCATAGACGTCGATGAATGCCAGTAGGTGCAATTTTTCCGCATGACTAAATTCAATGAAACACCATCCTTATGTCAGACACTATCTTGCTCGTCTACAGCTCAGTTGCTATCTTGTAAAATGAATATATATATATATATATATATATATATATATATAGGTAACTGAATAAATGGGCACGAAGATAAATTTTGAAATTAAAATTTTAAATTTAAATTTTGAATTTAAGATAAGTATTACTGTAATCTTTGCTTATGGTTAAAAGGAATAGTTGTAATTCCTTAAATCATTGTTAAATCTGAAGAATTACGTTAAAATGAAGGTTAAAATGTAAGTTAATTTACTGTAGAAAGTGAATAAGAACCTACGTCTCGTTACTTTATTATGATTCTGACCGATAACAAAAGAAAAACCGGAAGTGGGTGAAATGGAGAGGAAACTCTTTACTCATCTTCAACCCCCACCCACCCTTCACTCCTGTGTCCATTCTGGTTGTATTAATTATATCCATTAGATCTGAAGAAGCCCTGTTAAATTTGGTGTTATTGATTCATATCAATACTCATAGCAGGATGGAAATAAATTTATAATCCTAATGTGACCGGGTTTTATTTTTCTCAAAGAAATATATATATATATATATATAATTTAAGCAAATTCAAATCACAAAGCCTTCTGTGTATTGTGATTGACAGACTGCCTGCATTTATTAATTTGTTCATTCCGGTTGGTGAGGCTCAGAATATCTGACTGGATCCCCTGCATAAAAGAGTGCTTTGGTTTGGTTTTATGTGATATCAACCATTGTAGGTTATTTAATGCCAAATCCCCTTTATATATATATATATATATATATATATATATTAGATAAAAATGGTTTGTAAACACATATTGTTGATAACATTTTTAAACGAGCCTAAGCTCATTCTTTATTATACATAGTGGTGTAATTGTTATCGTCGTAGGAAATGGACACGGCGACACGAGTTCAAATCCTGGACGAGACTTATTGCATTTCACATAGCACTAATACCCTTGGGAAAGGTATGAATCCAATTACTCTCCTTCCAACTATGGGTAAATAGTAGGGCAAACTAGGTTCTTCAGCCTTGGTAAGGCAACTAGTCTAGGAGAAGGAAAACTCTGAATTCAAACCTGTTAAACTCCGCTTAAAAATTGACCTTGTGTCATATCCTGCCCGAGCGGAGGGGTTGGGTAAATAGGATTATACATAGTCAAATGTTTTCAAGTATTGTTATGTATCACCAACAATTCAATTAAACATCAGTCATCTATTTACACATAGTTAAATGATTAAACAGTTCTATTTCAAACAATTCAATTTTAATATAAGTCATTTGTTTGTACCCAGTTTAAATGTCAAACAGATCTTTTTGACCCATTGATAGGACCCTATCAGGTGCTACCATTCCGAGCCAGATTGGGCCTGGCAGTGATGGCAATGAAGGGGTACTCTGCATTCCCCAAAGCTCCAGCATTACAGGAGCCCAGCCATCAGGATGTTTAATATCATATCGAGGACACTCGTTGGAGCGGGGGTCTTACCCCACAGCAGAAATCCAATCGGTGTATTTTGCGACCCCCGGAGTTGGAGTGTCCTGGGTATGACACGAAAAAGCATCTGGTGGTGAGGTTCCAGTTCTGAAGATCTGAGGAGTATGTAGTACTGATATCATATAACTTTGCACAAAGACTCTTAAGAAACAACAACACAAAAAAATGTGAATATAAATGATTAATGAACGCGGTTTCTGACCTCTTGGCATAAAATATCTCTGGATGGGTTAACATGCCGTTAAAATCAATAGATTAATTAATCCTCAATAGAACGAAACTTTTAACCAAAACTCATTTAGTTTATAAAACATCTATCAGAATACATAAGAGAACAAGAAAATTAAGTATGAAGCTTTATATATATATATATATATATATACCACCCATCACTACCACCCAATATATCTAAAAGAACAGGCAGAATACATACAAAATCAGATAGATAAGATTAGAGACTCGGTGGAAGATAGACAATCCAGGATAGCCTGGCAAACAATAAACGAAGTAAGTAGAAGGAAGAGCACAGCCAAAGCAAAATTGAAAGCTGCAAGCCAACAAGAAAGAGTAAAACTGTGGGAACAGCATTTCAAAAATCTACTAGGAAACCTACCAGAAATAACGGATGAACCGATCACCAGAATTATTAGTAAGCAATTAGACGTTAAACTAGGTCCTTTCACCAAAGAAGAATTCGACTCAGTTCTCAGAAGAATTAAAAATAGGAAAGCTGCAGGGCTAGACGAGATCCCCCCAGAAGTGTGGAAGACTAGACAATTCGACGATATACTGCTCCGGCAATGCAACGCAGTCTATAGTCAAAATAGGAGAGAAAGATGGACGAAGGGATGCATCCTTCCTTTCCCTAAAAAAGGCGACCTCGGACTAGCCAAGAACTACCGAGGGATAACACTTACATCCATATCAGCCAAGATCTACAATGCCCTACTACGAAACCGCATAGAACCTAAAATAGACAACATCCTTAGGAAAAACCAAAATGGCTTCCGGAGAAATAGATCCACAACCTCACAAATACTGACCATCCGTAGAATCCTTGTAGGCGTTCGGGCAAAAAACCTTCAGGCGACATTACTATTTGTCGACTTTACCAAGGCCTTCGATTCCATACACAGAGGGAAGATGGAACAAATCCTACTAGCATACGGCCTACCAAAAGAAACCGTAGCAGCGATAATGATTCTCTACAGAAACACCAAAGTGAAAGTACGTTCACCAGATGGAGACACGGAATACTTCGACATTGTTGCAGGAGTACTACAAGGAGACACGCTAGCCCCGTACCTCTTTATCATCTGTCTTGACTATGTGCTTAGGACTTCGATCGACAAAATCAGAGAAAATGGCTTCGAGCTGACCAAGAGAAGAAGCAAAAGGTACCCCGCAAAAACAATCACGGACGCCGACTACGCTGATGACTTGGCATTACTAGCGAATACGCCTAATCAAGCAGAGACACTACTGCATAGTCTGGAACGAGCCGCAGCTGGCATTGGCCTCCATGTCAATGCGCACAAAACTGAATATATGTGTTACAACCAAACGGGCAACATTGCCACACTAGACGGAGCCTCTCTGAAACTAGTAGACAAATTCACCTACCTAGGAAGTAGCGTCTCATTAACCGAAAAAGACATCGACACACGACTGACGAAGGCATGGACGGCTATCGATAGGCTCTCGATCATATGGAAGTCGGACCTAACCGATAAAATGAAACGCAGTTTCTTCCAGGCAGCGGTTGTGTCGATACTGCTATATGGATGCACCACATGGACGCTAACAAAGCGGTGGAGAGGAAACTAGACGGAAATTACACAAGAATGTTGAGAGCAGTATTGAACAAGTCCTGGCGACAACACCCCACGAGACACCAACTATACGGACACTTGCCCCCTATCACGAAAACTATACAAGTTAGACGAACCAGACACGCGGGACACTGCTGGAGAAGCAAGGACGAGCTCATAAGCGATGTACTCCTAAGGACCCCCACATATGGATGTGCAAAAGCAGGACTACCAGCTCGAACTTACATACAGCAACTATGTGAGGACACAAGGATGTAACCCTGAAGAACTGCCGGAGGCAATGAATGATAGAGAGAGAGTCAGGGATATCCGTGCTGGCGGCGCGACATGATGATGATGATGACTACCACCCATCACGAAAACTATCAAAATTAGACGAACCAGACACGCGGGACACTGCTGGAGAAGTAGGGACGAGCTCGTGAGTGATGTACTCCTATGGACCCCTTCACATGGACGAGTAAAGGCAGGACGTCCAGTTTGAACCTACATACAGCAGCTCTGTGCCGATACGGAATGTATCCCTTGAGATCTGCCGAAAGCAATGGACGATATGGAGGTGTGGCGAGAGAGGGTCAGGAATATCCGTGTTGATTGCGTGACATGATGATGATGATATAATAGAAACAAGTGGAAAAGTGGACAAATCAAACATTTGCAACGGGTTTAGTGGTAATATTTCGATCTTTATTCACTGAAGAACGTCTTCAGTCTCTGTGAATAAAGAACGAAATCTTTCCACTAAACCAGTTGCAAGTGTTTGATTGATTCACTTTGCCCCTTATTTTTACCATTTCTCCATATATATTGTCATCCACAGACAGACTGCTTCGCTGTATGACAACCCATCAGTGTGGCTAGACACGTTAGATTCCCGAAGCTGGGATCGAAACCCAGCCAACTCAAACGACAATCCATGATTTTACCACTCAGTCACGAGGAAACCAACGCAAGCGAAGGAAATTCAAACGCTTAAGTATCACATTTGTTTTGTTTACACATATCCGCTTAACGGCTCCTGAGAGCTCAATTCATTTTAAGAGCGTGGTTTACGCTAGTGGCAAACATTACTTCCCTCGCTAGAGAGCTCAACCCTACAGGGGTAGGGGAGCATATATATATATATATATACACATATATAATGGAGGCGCTCGTAGTGTAATGGTTTTCAATGTCGGAAATTGACACGGCACCCGAGTTCAAATCCTGGACAAGGTTGCTCGCATTTACCATAGTACCAATACCATGCAAGTATTCCTCTTCCATCTATGGGTAAATAATAGGGCTGACTGGGCTATTTAACCTTGGTATAGTGACTGGTTTCGGCAAAGGAAGGCTTTTAGAAATTACCCTTGTTTCACAACCTCCGTGTGTTGAGGAGTTGGTAAATGCATATACATATATAAGTAATAAGTAAAGTTGTCTCCCTTTAGTCGAGGACGACCAGAAGCCTCCTTTTCAATAGCCACAACACCGAGGTGTAGGGGAGGGTGCTACTCCTTTCCCTGGATTGCTCCACTTTACCCTTCATACGTACCTTATATTACTGAGCGTTAAGCAAGGCGGTATCAAGTACCATCTTTAAAGTCTTTGGTATGATGCGACCTGGGATTGAACCCAGCTCTTCCGGACCATTGGCAAACACTCTACCCACTAGGCCAATGAGCCGGATATATATATATATATATATACATATATATGGCAGATTCTCTTGTTGGCATGTTTTATAACAAATGGCCAACGAGAATTTAGGGTTTAGGTTTTGTTAGTGACGAACGAAAAATGGCGTCTATGGTTTCAAGTGGACATGATCATCATACAAACATATTCATTATGCAAGTGTAATGGTGTGTGTGGACGCACAGGTCATTGGTGCCGGTTTAAAAGGGTAAAGATGGCAGCTAAAGATCACGTGACTATGAATCCACCAAGCATGTAGAACTATGCACCAACGTCAGATGCATTTTAAAACTCCTGCTCGAAAGTTAAAAGGGATTTTATTGAGTGTCGGACGTCCATTTTTTATAAATATCGCTTCGCATACATATAGTCGTTTTTTGCAGTTAATGCCATATAATATTCTTCTATTCTCAGCAAGAATCTTTCGAATATTTGTGAAGGTGTCATAGCCCTCAAAGATCAGAATCAATACAGCACTTCACAACACGGTAATACCCTCGTCCTCTGCAATGATCAAGGGTCGTAAGTACCCATACTCAGACTACACTAACAAAAACATGAGATAGTTTTTTAACTGCAGTTGTAACATCTCGTTCACCAACAAGTCAAGCTAAATGAGAAAAACTTAACACTAAACCCTTTTCAATATATATATATATATATATATATATATATATGCAGGTCACTATTGAAGAAGCAAGGACTAACTTATGAGCGACATTCTCTTGTAGACGCTCTAGTGTTGGCCGACCAACAAAAACTTACATGTATCTTCTCAGTGCGGACACTGGATGCATTCAAGAGGACCTGTCAAGAGCGATGAACGAGAGGTATGGATGGTGATAGAAAGTTAGAAAACTCCATAATATCAACACGACTTAAAGATATATATATATATATATATATATATATATATATATATATATATATATATATATATATATATATATATATATATATATATATATATATATATATATATATATATATATATATACTTTGGCGAAGGAATTAACGGTTGTCACTCACGTAAAGCAAATTTCTAGCGAATTAAGCTCGATGGTCTCCGATAGCGTAAAATATAGACAAAAGGGAGTTAGCAAATATACGTCAACTGCTGGCTGTGAGGTTATGTTACCAGGCTAACTTTCCGTCAGCCTGATTTCGATCCCGGCTTAAAGCCTCTCGAGTGTCTAGCCATACCAATGAGTTGTGATACAAACGGTCTGCTTGTGGATGACAATGTATGGTTTGAATCTTAAATATATCGAGGTAGTCTTTGGGGCGTTGTAGCTAATGTCCTGCACAGCAACATTGTAATAAGCGAGTTCGAATCCCAGTCGAGATATTACATTCACTTTCGAAGTAATACATTTGGGAAAGACATGAACCTCCTGATCCCCGCTCCAGCTATCGGTTAAATTGTACCACTATCGTTCTTTTTCAAGGATAACTTTGACATTGAATAACCCACGAAGGTTGATAGGCCGTTAACCCCCCCCCCGAAAAAAAACCTTTACATATCTTATATCTATAGATACAGTTAGTCTTGTCGACAGCGCATCATTCTCCTCTTTTCCCGTCCCCAAATCAGATTGATCATTCACTTAAAATAAATTTTTGAAAATTCAAATCAAATCAAAAATCTAATTAAGAAAAACTTTAAAAGATGTCTAGGTTAGTTGTCGATGATCGGATGGGCTGTGGGGTTTCATGGCATATCAAACCGTGTAGGTTATTTAATGCCAATACACACACACACACACACACACACACACACACACACACACACACACATATATATATATATATATGATTTGTAAACGCATAGTTTGTAGATTACATTTTCAAACAAGCCAGAGCTCATTTGTTTGCCGACGGTGAATGATTTCAAGAATTTCTATTAAACACAAATAATTCTAATTAATATTAATCATTTTTTGCAAACAGCAGTTAAATAGCTAAATGGATTCAAGTATTGCCATATAACAGTAACAATTCAATTTAACATCCATCATTTGTTTGCACACACTTAAATGGTTATACATATGATTTGGAAGAGAATGGTTTGTCTGTGATCTAATTTTAAATGAATTAGACCTAGTTTATTTGCACACAAGCACTGCTATTTTTTGCACACAGTTAAATGGTTTCAAGTATTGTTATTCAACGCTCACAATTCAATTTAACACCCATCATTTGTTTGCACACAGTAAAATGGTCAAACAGCTTTTGGTCAAACTGTTCTATTTGACCCATAGATTGGACCCTAATAGGGGGAGAGTGGACGGGAGTAATGGTAATGAACCCAAAAACTCTTACCCTTCTCCAGAGTATTCTAAAGCCCCAGCCCCCTCAGCTAAGTTGTCGATGAGTCATAAACTCCGTTTATTCATTCTTGATTCATTTGTGAAGTTTTTGTCGCATAGAAAATAAGCTTCAGTTTTTTTTTTAACTTCTTCCCAGAAGTACACGTACACGATTTATTCATTTTTGGATGAAGAAAATGTCAACGTTTGAACTTAAAGAAAAAAATCTTGAGACTAAAAACAGACAAGCTGACTCAAAGATGGAATTATACAGGCTCAAATTACAAATCAGGAATCAAACATTGATCCTTTAAAAAAAAAGAGGGTTTCAGAATTAATTTCTTTTTATGCTGTGTCACGAAATCATTTGCCACCGATGGGTCAGTGGTTCGCCAAATTCTTAAGATTTTTAACAACACAAGAAAACAAAATTAGATAAAACAAATAATTCTTTGATAGCTTTCGTTTATTTGTTTAATGGCTTATCAACTCCTTATGGATTATTCAATTCCGAAATTAGATTAACTTGCTAATATTTGATTACAATCATGACTATATTTTAGATATCCCGTTACACTTTTTTTAGTCTATAATAATAATAATAATAATAATAATAATAATAATAATGGACGTGGCTAAGAAAAGGAAACTTTAAGAGAGAAACAGAATCTCTCCTCATAGCAGCACAAAACAACGCCATAAGAACCAATCATATCAAAGCAAGAATAGATAAGACTCAACAAAATAGAAAATGTTGGCTATGTGGTGACAGAGACGAAATGATCAATCACATTATAAGCGAATGCAGCAAATTAGCACAGAAAGAGTACAAGATTACACACGAAAGGGTGGACAAGGTGGTCCACTGGGAAATGTGCAAGAAATTTAAATTTGACCATACGGACAAATGGTATATTCACAACCCAGCATCTGTCCTAGAAAATGACACACATAAACTCCTATGGGACTTTGACATACAGACGGATCACCTAATCACGGCCAGAAGACCAGACCTTATAATAATCAACAATAAAAAAAAAGAGAATTTGCTAAATTGTCGACTTTGCTGTCCCAGCTGACAACAGAATAAAACTGAAAGAATGTGAAAAGAAGGATAAGTACCTCGACCTTGCTAGGGAATTGAAAAAGCTGCGGAACATGAAGGTGACGATTGTACCAATTGTGATTGGTGCTTTTGTCACAGTAACAAAAGGATTACTAAAGGGCCTGGAGGACTTAGAAGTTGGCGGCCGAGTGGAGGCTATCCAAACGACAGCATTATTGAAAACGGCCAGAATATTGAGAAGAGTCCTGGAGACTTGAGGAGACTTGCTGTCACTGAAACTCCAGTGAAAAACCATCAGCTGAAACTGATGTGAAAAACTCTAAAGGGGTAGTAGTAGTAGTAGTAATAATAATAATAATAATAATGACCATAGGGTAATACTGAAAGAAAGCGAAAAGAGAGATAAGTACCTTGACCTTGCTGAAAAAACTATGGAACATGAAAGTGACAGTGATACCAATTGTAACTGGTGCACTCGGTACAGTCATCAAAGGATTGAGACCATGCAAACTACAGCATTGTTAAGATCGGTCAGAATACTAAGAGTAGTCCTGGAAATTTGAGGAGGCTGGCTGTCACTGGAAAACCATTAGCTAACGCCGATGTAAAAAACTTTCAAAAGATTAAAATGATAATAATAATAATAATAATAATAAATCCAAAGAAATTAATTATTGCGTCAAGTAAGAATTTTTACAAGAAATAGTTTGCTCACAGTTATATGATATAAGTATTTCTATTTGATACAAATAATTAGAATATAGATCTATTTGACCCATAAATAGATCTCTATATCTGATTTCGAGTGGACCTGGGAGTAATGGCAACGAAGAGGAGATTCAGAAAATTGTTATTTACTAAGTTTTACTTGTTCAGGAAATGTGGAGCACACAATGAGAATTGAACTCACTTAGTAACGATGTGCAAGTCTAGTTCGCTAGCAATTGCACCATGAGAAATAAAACCGTTTTCAATCAAGCTTGCAACCGAGTGATAGGTTTGTTGAGTCTGCATTCATTCTGAACATCATCTTTTTAATCATCAAAATTCTCGCAATAACGGAGATCCATATGGAATGTTAATTAGCACCCATTTATAATCCTAATTAATATTCCATTGTAATTAAAAAAAAAATTAATATCATTATGGACCACTGTTGAAAGATGAAATCAGTTGGTTCGATGTTTGTTTAATTTTTTTTTGGATTATTTTCCTTTCATCTTATTTTGTCGCTCGTTTACAGATCGTAGGATTTGTAATAATGGAACCGTCGATCCTAGTTCAAATCCTTGACGGAATTGTTTGCATTTCACTTTGCGCTAATGTCCTTCGGAAATGTATGAACCCATCTCTTCTCACTCCAGCTATGGGTATATATATATGATTTCAATCTGCTGAATCCAGTTGATGAGACACTTCTGCCGGCCGTGGTGTCAGCGGCACAGATCTGGTCGGGTGTGTCTCGTTACTGGACATATCTCGAGCCTCAGGGGGCGGTCCTCCTAGGTTTTAACCCTCTTTGGAGGGGTTAGGTTTATCGCCTGAGGCGCCCTTTTTTAGGAGAATGCTGGAGGGACCTGAGGCATTTTTGAGAATGCCGGCGGGGCCCGAAGCATTTTTGGGAATGCCGGGCGCGTCTGGGCTACGGCCATGCGCACGGACCCACCTAAAAAATTCTTGTGCCACACTCGTCTGGTTGATGGGACAGCCGACGAATACTACTATGGGTATATAATATGGCAGATTGGGCTCTTTAACCTTGGTACAGCAACCAGTCTAGATTCTTAGTTTCTTTGTTTAATGGCATAACAACCTTCGTGGTTTGTTTAATGCCAAAGCCATCATTGTAAAAGAACAGCAGTGATACAATTTAACTCATCGCCGGGTGAGGGATAAGGTGGTTCATGCCTTTCCCAAGGGTAAAAATCCGAAAGTGGACGTAATAGCGTGAACCAAGAGCATCGGGTGGTGTAATGGTTAGCGAGCTAGAGCAGCAAAGCTTCATGCGTGAGTTCGAGTCTCATTGGATGCCTCATTCATAGGGCTTTGAGCCACATCAAAATAAAAAGCTTAGTAGTTTAGGAGAAGGAGAACTCTGAATTCAAACTAATTTTATCCTGCGTAGAATTGACCTTGTGTCATATCCAGCTTGAGGTAGAGGGGTTGGGTAAATATATACACTGAAAATTTTAGTTGTATATATAGATGAATGTTATTAATTGTCTTACGTTTGAATAAAAGTTTAGATTATCATGCCGAAATTTGTGCATGCGCCCACTCTTGTGTGGTTGTGCATGTGTCTTTCCGAGGATCACCTCATCGCCACACTGAAAGTCCAAGGAACCTAATTTTCAATGTGGATATTGAATTCACTTTTGAGGTCATTTACGATCAGTGAAGGTCATCAAATGGTGACCAGTGTAGGAGAAGGAAAGCTTTGTATTCAAACCTGCTGTACTCCTCTTAAAAATTGACCTTATGTAAAATCCTGCTACTGGTGGATGGGTTGGATGAATACACACAATATTTTTGCTAATATTTGTTTATAGTTATTTTATTACTCTTTCATATTTCGTAGAAGTAGTAGTAGTAGTCGTAGTTTTAAGTTATCCGTGATAGCTTTGTATTTTTTCCGTTGACCAGAAGTTGACCAGAAGTTGACCATTGTGTCTGATTTGCGTTGTTGTCAGTTTAGTGTTTTGTTTCTATCTGTTCAACGTGTTCATCGAGATGTTATTTATAGTTTTCGGCGCCAAAATGAATCGACGGGAAAACAGATAATGGCTCGGACAATCCCCACGTGACAGAAGATAAGAAGTAGTAACCGACAAATTAATGAGTGTGTCAGTTTTAGTGCGTGTTTGTGTGTGCGTGCAAGTGTGTGCGTGCGCGTGCGCGTGTATGTGGAGGTCTTCATAGCTTATTTATATCTAAGTCTATCCTGTCAGATCTATCTATCTATCTATCTACTAGTTTTAATCTATCTATCTATCTATCTATCTATCTATCTATCTCATTCTCTTCATACCGTTATCTCACCGTGTTCCTATCTATCTATCTATCTATCTATCAATTACTAAACTGCATCCGATCGTGAGGCTTCAGTTCTGGAGCTCTGCGGGATTTGAAGTCACACCTTGTTTATCATTACTCCCATGTCCTCTCTGACCCTTATTGAGAGTACATGTTAGGATCCCATATATGAGTTCAATACATCTGTTTGAAAGTTATTGGTATTTGGTTGGTGTACTTGATGGCCTAAAATTGTGTGCAAATTATTTGTATGAACAAGTTTTTTGCATCTACAATTGTGTACACATTTTTATTATTTTTAGTTTCTTGAAACCATAAAACTGCTTGCAAAAAAAGAGATTGATTCGAGTATTAAATAACCCAACAAGGGTTGGCATGACATAATATCTATCTCTCTATCTATCTATGTTTATTCCGCGTCAAAATAAGTTTATATAACCTCCTTTTTTATTTCATCTCGTACGCAACTTTCTTTCTCTCTCTCTTTCTTTCTTTCTTTCTTTCTTTCTTAAAGATTTCAGTTTTTGAAACAAAATTTGGTGTCGGTATTTAATATTCGACCCCTTTTGAAGACCAACTTTTAAAAAAAATTGTTTAAATGACATGCAGTCGTCCCGGACGACGCAATTACATCGTACATTGATATTATAGGATACACATTTTTTCTAGTCTTAAAATAAGCTATAAAAACATACTTAAGAACATTCTAGAAATTTAGGATCAAAACTGCATTAGCATTTAAGTTATATTTTTATATTTTTCAACCAATCAGCTAAAAACATAGAATAGAACATTCTAGAAAAATAGGATCGGAAGTGAACTAACAGAAAATATTTAGGCTCGAAAATAAAATAGTAAAATACAAATCTGATTGGTCAATAAATGTCTACGCGCCAAAATTTTAGGACGATTCTTTGATCCACCAGTAGGATATAAATAACACAGAGTTAGGGAGCCATTAACTTACACACAGACTTACACGAAGACTAAGACGACACCACAAGCCACTAAGCCAGTAATGCAGTAGCCGATACTGTGTCCGACAAATTCCTTTCCTTCCTCAACTAAACTAACCTAACTTAAAATAACCTAACTTCAGATGGCCGCGAATCACATTCAAAAGAAAACCCCGACAAACTTTCTTTCATCAACGCGACACGCTGTCGCCACAATCATAAAACCCGCTATGAACTTAATGTAAGTAAGAACGACTTATTTACGGACTCCGTTAACATGAACATACACACATCTTTAAACAAATTTATTTTCTCCTTGCCAAACTTTATTTTCTAAAAGGCCATTTACACATCATGTATTTTATTTGTTTTCATATTCTGTTATATGCATATTAAATTGTTTGTTGTTTAATGTTCGTTGTGTTCTATTCCATTTCTTTTACGCGATTGTAAAGTTTTGTGTTGTATTTGTGGTGGGAATAATTTAGAGAGCAATACCCGTAAATTACGGACGCACATCTACTGAAATAACCAAATTACATACAACCCCCACAATATACAAGCAAAATCCGCTTTACGTCAAAAGCCTTTCGTAATGCTGATTCGTCGATATCTTTTGTCCTTATTTTTAAATAAAATATTTAGATTCACTTACATTTTCCTTTGTCGTCGTCGACCGGATCCCGAAGTGAAAAAAAAAAGTTCGGAGTTTTAAAAAAAAATCATAAACAAAAACAAAAACTATAACAAAAACAAAAAACACAAATTCTAAATCAATCACACAGTTTTAACCGACCGAACATTCCCACCCAGAAAAACCCAGGAAAAAGGGGCAAATCCCTGCAAAAAAGACCCTGAAGATGGAAGATTGTATATGATCATTACTTCATCTCGTCTTTTGTCGCCGCAATCTTTCTTCATTTTAGCCCAGTTGGCTGGGGCTGTAGAATACACCGACTGCACCTCAGCAAAGGGGTAAAACCCCACCCCAACGAGTATCCTGGATATGACACTAAAAAATCTGATGGTGTATTTCCAGTAATGCTGGAGCTTTGGGGAATGCGGAGTACCTCTTCATTGCCATCGCTCCCACGTCCACTCTGTCCTAGAGATGTAACAGCTGATACGGCCCAATCTATGGGTCAAATAGAACTAACCAAAGTTGTTAGGCTAAACTGAATTACTTGAAATAGAACAGTTTTGACATTTAATGTGTGTGGACAAAAACTATACTTATACTAAACTGAATTTGTTAAAATAGAAATGTTTGACTGAACTGAATTGCTTGAAATAGAAATGTTTTTGACGATTAAACTGTGTGCTCATGCTAAACTGAATTATTTGAGATACAATTGTTTATTTGTATAAAAATGGATTTGACATTAAATAACCTACAAAGGTTGATATGCCATAAACCAACCAACCAATTGCCCAGTCGGCTGGGGCTGCTTCTCTGCAGAGGAGTAAGACCCCCCCCCAACGAGTGTCCTGGATATGACACTAAACAATCTGATGGTGAGGTTCCAGCAGTTCTGGAGCTTTGGGGAATGCGGAGTAACCTTTCATTGCCATCGCTCCTAGGTCCACTCTGGTCCAGAGTGGTAGCACCTGATGGGACCCTATCTATGGGTTAAATAGAACTAACAGCATACTTATGCTAAAATGAATTGAGTAAACTGAATAGCTTGAAATAGAAACGTTTTTTGACAATTAAACCGTACTTACACTTAAACCGTGTGCTTATGCTTAACTGAATTATTTGAAATAGAATTGTTTTTCAACATTAAAACTGTATTTACACTTAACTGAATTGTTACATATAGGTGCTTGAATAGTTTGAAATAGAAATGTTTTTGACTATTAAACTGTGTACTTATGCTAAACTGAAGTGTTTTTAAATAGAACAGATTATTTACATAAAAATAGATTTGGCGTTAAATAACATACAAAGGTTGATATGCCATAAAACCAAACAAACCAAAAAAAAAAACCCAAATCAAACCAACCAACCAACCAACCAACCTTCTTCAATTGTCAGCAACATCATAAATCATCATCATTAACATCATCATCATCATCATCATCAAGACGTGTTGGGAACAAAGATTATCTCGACATCTATTCCTATCGGTCATCGCCCTGGGAAAGTCATCAAGACAGTATCAAGGGTCCGTACAGAGCAGATGAATACAAGTTTTTGCTGGTCGGCTAACACTGATATGTCCATGTGTAGGAGTCCATTGGAGAATGTTGTTAATGAGTTTGTTCTTACTTCACCTGCTAATCACAGAATGTCTTGCTTGACATGGTTAGCAAGATGGGAGATGAGTGGCCATAGAGTTGCTGTTTTGTTTGGTGATTCTTCCAGGATTTTAAGAAAACTGTACGCAGCATCTTTGTGTAGTTCCCATCTAGTTTTTTTTATCCAGTCATTTCCTTAAAGTTCTACTGGCGCAACTATACAATAGAACTGAAAAAGTCATAGTTCGGAAAAATCTCCTTTCCCTTTTATCAGTAATCAGATTTCCACATGGTCATTGACCTATCAATAGTTGTCAATGCCTTACCAATGCTTTACCATTTCCACATAGTCGTTAACTTGTCAATATCATTCTATGCCTTACTTTACTTTCAATAGATGATATATTGCTACCGATGTATATGCATTGCCCAACTAATTTCAGAAGCTTGTCATTTGATTAGTTGGCACCATCTTGATTAAATCACATTAACAGTTTTATCTGAGTTTATATAGAGACCAGGGTTTTTTGCTGTCTGATCCAGGCTAAATTGTATTGATTCGACTTGAGCAGTCTACCCAATGTGAAACATTTGCTTGCCTCGAAAATCAGCATCTACAACTCTCCTTTTAGCTTTGATTGAACACTGACGGCTGGATCCAGGGTCGAGGAATATATTTTTCTCCTGTTTTACCCATTGAGCACAACCCATGAAGATTTTAAAACAGATTGATGAACTACTTGATATAAATCACAGACTTTGCTATTTACATCTTGCTTCCGTCGAATAAAATCGTCCTAAAGTGGCCATTGAGGGCTTTTTGTCTTTAGTTAGAAGAAGAAAGGCAACCTCTCAGATGAATGGGCGGCCGACGAAAGAAACCCAGTCACGAAGTGGGGAAAAATAAACACAAGAAACAAAAGAAAAAGAAAAAAAAATAACAGACAAAAGAAAACAAAAAATATCGAACAGAACACAAAGAATATTAAAAAAAAAACACAGAAATTATGGATAATCACTTACGAAAGAATATTTTAAAATGTGGAACGAGAAAGTGGGGGATTTTTGCTGGCAAATAAGCCAAGTTAAAAAGCAAGCTAAAGAAATCTAAAATGACATATAGCCACTACAAATGTACAGAAAGGTTTTTTTTCAGTAGATGGTAAGGAGGGGTTCGTGATGTAGAGCAGAGCGGGGGAGCCCTAACGTAGGGGTGGGTGAGCTGATGTGAACATTACGGGAGTTTACATTTTAAAATGATTTGTCGTACGTGCGCACACACTCACACACGTACTCTTATACGAATTGACGGAAGTACACGTGCGTAGACAGAGTGGTTTATAGATGTGCGCACCCCGGAAATTTATCAAGATAGTCATTTAGGAAAAGCAAGAGAATAACTTTGTAGTTCGAGTGTTGTTGGCTTTGAATACAGTTGTCAGTTGGAGTGGAAGACAAGTGAACGAGAGACAAGCAGCATTCGGCTTTAGAGTTTTAGTTGTTTGTTGGTTGGTTGGTTTGTTATTTAGTTGAATGTTGTTTTTTTTTTTTTTTTTTGCTTTTACAGAATTTTTATCAGCTTGTTTTCGGTAAAAATATTAAATAAAGAAGAAGAAGAAGAAGAAGAAGAAGAAGAAGAAGAAGTGTGTGTGTGTGCATGTATGCGCGCGCGCGTGTGTGTGTGTGTGAGAGAGAGAGAGTAAAAAAAGAGGTGAGAAGAAAATAGATTAGAGGTACTACCAGAAGACTACATAAAAATTGAAGATAGATAGATAGATAGATAGATAGATAGATAGATAGATGGGGGGGGAGAAGAGAAAAACATATAAAAGTAAGGAAAGTAGAGCATACAAAGGATGACAGGGAAGATATACTAATACTACTACCACTAATAATAAGAAGAAGATAAAGAAGAACTATGAGAACAAATTATACGGAAGAAGAAGAAGAAGAAGAAGAAGAAGAAGAAGAAGAAGAAGAAGAAGAAGAAGAAGAAGACTGACAGGAAATCATACAGAAGAAGAAAATATGAAAAAAGAATAAAACAACAAGAAGAAGAACTATGACATCAAATTATACAGAAGAAAAATGAAAAACAAAAATAGAAGAAGAAGAAGAAGAAGAAGAAGAAGAAGAAGAAGAAGAAGAACTACGACAGCAAAAAATACGGAAGAAGAAAATGTGAAGAAGAAGAAGAAGAAGAAGAAGAAGAAGAAGAAGAAGAAGAAGAACTATAACAGCAAATTATCCAGAAGAAGAAAATATGAAAAACAAATATATAAATGAAAGAAGAAGAAGAAGAAGAAGAAGAAGAAGAAGAAGAAGAAAAAGAAGAAGAAATATGAGATCAAATTATACAGAAGAAAATATGAAAAACAAAAGAAGAAGAAGAAGAAGAAGAAGAAAAAGAAGAAGAAATATGAGATCAAATTATACAGAAGAAAATATGAAAAACAAAAATAGAAGAAGAAGAAGAAGAAGAAGAAGAAGAAGAAGAACAACAACAACAACAACAACAACAACTATGACAGCAAATTATACAGAAGTAAATATGAAAAACAAAAATAGAAGAAGAAGAAGAAGAAGAAGAAGAAGAAGAAGAAGAAGAAGAAGAAGAAGAAGAAGAAGAAGAAAATTGCCGTGTGTTCTATTCGTCGAGGCGTAAAAATAAGTTTTGATGAATCACTAACAAAATGGACGCAGCTAAAAAAAATATATTCATTTTTCTTTTTTTTTGTGTATTTTTCACTAAAGTTTTTGCCATTCATCAACAGTTTTCTTTCTTGATGCGTGTTGAGCAGTAAAAAGACATTTCTTTATTTTGTGATGACAACGAGTCAGGATTTGATCAAATGACGTTTCTAGTTAATCGAAGCTTTGAACATTTATCGTTCTCACACAACATCATTCACATGTGTGTGCAGCGAATTACAAAGCCTTTCGATGCTGAATTCAGGGAATATTGAAATTCCTCACAAAGAACACATAATATCTTTTTTGCAAATAAACCAACTGGCGGTAGACGCCCTTGAAGATACTTATATACACAACCATATCCCTTCAACAACCTCTGCATAGGGGTAAGATTCCCCTAACGACTGTCTTGGATATGGTATTAAATAGTCAGATGGTGAGGCTCCACGCTGGAGCTTTGGGGAATGCAGAGGGTCTCTTCATTGTCATCACTCTCAGGTCCACTCTGGTCCGGAGTAGTAGCACCTGATATGGTCCTATCTATTGGTCAAATAGAACTAAACTGTAATTATGCTTAACTGAATTGTTTCAAATAGAACTGTTTTTGACATTAAAACTGTGTATTTATGCTAAACTGAATTGTTTGAAATAGAACAGTTTATATGTATAAATATGGATTTGACATTAATAACCTACAATGGTTGATGTGCCATAAAACTAAACCAAACGAAGCTAGACCTTCAACAATAACAACAACAAAGTAAACAAACAAAAAAATGAAAAAAAGAAAAAGAGGCCCTACGGTACTGAAGTATCGTGGTGTAATGGTTTTCTTCTTAGAACAATGAACACGGCGACCCAGTTTCAAATCAGAGACGAAGATATTTGCTTTTCACATTGAGCTAATTACCCTTGGGAAAGGTATGAATCCAATTATTCTGCTTCCTGCTGTGATTAGATACTAGGGTAGACTGGGCTCTTTAACCTTAGTATGGCAACCGGTCTTGGAGAAGGAAAACTTTTACACGAATGTGGCTGGGGACTATCTTCGGACATGAATCTTCGAAAGACTCCACCCATGAATACACGTGAGGGAGCCGACTTGACCCGCTTCGAGTAAATGTCGTCATACACATATTGATTCCAAATATGGCATGTTCAACTTGATTAAAAAAAAGATGATAGATGTCTTTTATTTGAGAATTAAGGACGTGTAGCTTCAGAGAGAGAGAGAGAGAGAGAGAGAGAGAGAGAGAGAGAGAGAGAGAGAGAAGAAACTCCGTGGTTTCTTGTACGACTTGATGTTATTATAAAGAAGATCTTTTCCAGCTATTCTACTAATTCGTGAAAATTATGACTTGAAATTCAAAATCTACTAAAAACCCATTTGTAATAATTTTTTTTCATACCACAACAAAATAAAACCTTTGAATATGCATAATATTTTATCTATGAGCCCTTAAGATATGTAGTCTAGGACACTTACAACAAAAAATGTACTTTGAAAATATATGGTGCATTCAATAAGTTTCTAGTCTTTTTTTGTACAGGCATTTAAAATTGTCGTAGACTCTTGAAAATTCAGTATGTTATTGCTATACATATTATGAGATGACTGACTTTATGATTTTTGGTTCAAATGAACAGCTACAGCATCAATTGGAATACACCCTACTAAAGCCTGATTGTCACAGCTGGTGAATTTCAAAAATGCAATCTGACACTTTAGAAGAACGATATGCAATAAAAATTCTGTTTTAAACTTGGAAAAAATGCCACAGAAACGTATGCAATGCTTCAGACTGCTTTTGGACAATCTTGCATGAATCGAGCATCAGTTTTTGAGTGGTATAAGAGATTCAAGGAAGCCAGGGAGTCTGTTAGGGATGATGAGAGGTGTGGGAGGAGTAAGGAAATCAATAGACCAGAGTTAATTGGCCAAAGGGTTAGGGTTAGGGTTACTATGTTGAGGTTTTAAGGGAGTTCAGGAAGAGATTCCTAGGGAAGAGGCCAGCACTCTTCAAATCGGGTCAGTGGCATTTCCAGCAGGACAATGCACCAGTCCACAACTCCATCCTTGTCACAGATTATTTGACTAAGATGAGCATCAACACAGTTCCGCACCCTCCCTATTGTCTAGACCTTGCTCCCTGTGACTTTTGGTTTTTCCCTAAGGACAGAGACTGTCGTTATGAGACAATTGAGGAGATGAAATAGGCTGTTACAAAGGTCATTGACACGCTCACACAAGATGACTTTGATGGGGCCGTCTAGAAGTTGTTGGAACGGTACAAGAAGTGCATTGTAGGCGGAGGAGATTACTTGGAATGGACTAAAGTTTCATGTGTGTACTATCAGTAAGAGTGTTCATATGAAAAAAGTCTGGAAACTTATTTAATGATCCTCGTACATTTAAAATTCTAAATTAATTTCATCTATTCCCACTCAAAGCTAGAAATGTCGATAATAAAGAATGTATATGAAAAGAAATGTATATAAAATTGTTTGTTGTAGGTCCAAAGAAAGAATAAAAGATATATTTTAAAATAGGTAGGTCCACAATTCAAAAAGATACAAATCTCTTCGTGGACCTACCTATTTTTAAATAAGAAATGTATATAATTAAAATGTATATCATAAAATATTTGTATAATAAAAAATGTATATCGTAAAAAACGTATGTAATGAAAAATACACGAAATGGCAATGTATATAATAAAAATGTATATTATAAAAATTGATCTAATAAAAAAATATATATAATAAATAAATGTATATAATGAAAAATGCATATTTAAAAAAATTATATGAAAGAAACTGCACATAATTAAAAATGCATATAATAAAAAAAATGTGTATTATGAAAAAGACATGTAATAAAATATATATAAAAAGGCATATAATAAAAAAAGTATATGATGAAAATACAAATGAAAAATGCATATGATAAAAATGTATATAAAAATGCATTTAAATGTATGTGATAAAAATGTGCATTATTAAAAATTTCTATAATAAAAAATGTACATTTATAAAATTTTCTCTAATAAAAATGCACATATTTAAAAATTTCTATAATAAAAAATGCACATAATTAAAAATATCCATAATAAAAATACATATAATTAGAAATTTCTATAATAAAAAATACACATATATAAAAATTTCTATAATAAAAAATGCACACAATTAAAAATTTCTATAATAAAAAATGCACATAATTAAAAATTTCTATAATAAAAAATGTACATATTTAAAAATTTCTATAATAAAAATGCACACAATTAAAAATTTCTGTAATAAAAAATGTACATATTTAAAAATTTCTATAATAAAAAATACATATAATTTTAAATTTCTATAATAAAAAATGCACATATCTAAAAATTTCTATAATAAAAATGCACACAATTAAAAAATTCTATAATAAAAAATGCACATAATTTAAAATTTCTATTATAAAAAATGCACATATTTTAAAATTTCTATAATAAAAATGCACACAATTAAAAATTTCTATTAAAAAAAATGCACATATTTAAAAATTGCTAAAATAAAAAATGCATAAAATTAAAAATTTCTATAATAAAAAATGTACATATTTAAAAATTTCTATAATAAATATGCACACAATTAAAAATTTATATAATTTATAATTTCTATAATAAAAATGCATATGATTAATAATTTCTATAATAAAAATGCAAATAATTAAAAATTTCCATAATAAAAATGCATATAATTAAAAATATCTCTAATAAAAATGCACCTACTTAAAAATTTCTATAATGAAAAATATACATAATTAAAAATATCCATAATAAAAATACATGTCATTAGAAATTTCTATAATAAAAAATGCACATATCTAAAAAATTTTATAATAAAAAATGCACACAATTAAAAATTTCTATAATAAAAAATGCACATAATTAAAAATTTCTATAATAAAAAATGTACATATTTAAAAATTTCTATAATAAATATGCACACAATTAAAAATTTCTATAATAAAAAATGTACATATTTAAAAATTTCTATTATAAAAATGCACTCAATTAAAAATTTCTATAATAAAAAATGCACATAATTTAAAATTTCGATTATAAAAAATGCACATATTTAAAAATTTCTATAATAAAAAATGCACACAATTAAAAATTTCTATAATAAAAAATGCACATATTTAAAAATTTCTATTATAAAAAATGCATATAATTTAAATTTTCAATAATAAAAATACACATAATTAAAACAAACAAACAAACCAAAACCAAAACCAATCTAAACCATCTCAACATGAATATATAAACAAACAACTCCAGAACAAAAAAAAAAAAAATAGAATCAACAAAATAAGATATAACACGTATTCCTCATTTAAAGAAGAAATTTACAAAATAGTCTTTAAAAAATGTCCTCTTCAAACAAAAATGAAAAAAAAAAAAGAAGAAAAAGACATTGGAGAAATTTAAAGAAATCATAATGAATCAACGATAATAAAAAAAAAAGATTTTAAAATGAACAACACACTTTATGTCACGGTACACCTGTTATGTTTTGCATTTTTGATCCGGCCAAAAATGCCATTCAAGGTGATGCACCGGAAGGAAGTGACACATTCTAATGGCAGTTATGAGAGGAAATCGCGTGGGCGGAAATTAGCTGATGAAATGGGACGAGGTAAAAAAAAATCCCATTATACTCTCATAGACTGACGCACCGGAAGAGAGTGACCTCTGAACTGCATGACAGTTATTTCCGCTCGATGACGATCACACAGGCCATTCCAAAGATAGCGGAAGTGACACATCCCGATCGCCAGATATCAGAAGAAATTGCGGAGGCGTGGAGGCGTGTCCATATCACCGCGTGGGAGTTTGAAGGTAATATAAGGCCGACGAATTGAACAAAAGGAGTACAGTGGAGTTCGAATGCCAGTTGGAGCCGAGATGTGGTAGGGAAAGCCACACCCGGCCGAAGGGGCTCTCGGGAGCCCTGATTGAATTGGGGTCCAGAGGAGAACGAGAAAGACACAACGTTGCCGACCATAACTTTGGGGTCAAAATATTTCAGTTATGTTCGGTCTCCAGCTCCGTCTCACAGTAAAACCCCACACAACCTTTTCGAACCCTTGCAATAAAGTGAGAGGTAAATATTTTGTTAAAGAAGTCTTCCTGCGTCTTTATCATTGCGTCGGTTTATTTATTGTGTCGTTATGATACGGCACATGAGAATATAACACACCACAGGAACACCTATGACCTTTATGCTGATTTAAGTAACGTGACTCTTGTAATAATAATAATAATAATAATACAAACCAGCGGTAAGTGCACAACCCGGAACCCGTCACGAAGAATGCGACGCACAAAATTCTCTGGGATTTTGAAACTCAAACAGATCACCTAATTTCGGCTAAACGACCAGATCTACTGCTAATTAACAAAAAAGTTCATCCTTACTTTTCCGGGAGTGACCGGTACTGATAAAATATAACGGGATTTCTTCCAAATTGTGGCTGTGTCAATACTATTTTGCCGTCCTGTAGACTACAGAGTAAAATTAAAAGAAAGTGGAAGGAGAGATAAGTACCAAGACCTTGCTAGAGAACCTAAAAATCTATGGAACATGAAGGTGACGGTGATACCGATTGTAACTCATGCACTTGGAACAATCCCCAAAAGCTAGGTAAAGGGACTTGGAAATTAGAGGAAAAGTGGAGACCATCCAGACTACATAATTATTAAGATCGGATACTGAGAAGTGTCCTGGAGACTTGAGGAGAGTTGGTAAATCTCAAACTCCAGTGGACTGACATCAGTTAACGCTGGTATGAAATACTCTCAAAGGAGTAAGATAATAAAAGACAGTGTTAAGTTTTAAAGTAAGTTCACTGATCCATATTTTTTACTATGTATTGGTTTGGTTTCTTTTTTTAATGGAATATCAACCTTCATGGGTTATTTAATGCCAAAGCCATCCTTCTAAAAGAACAGCTGTGGTACTATCTAACCCATAGCTGGGCGGATAAGGGGGTTTATACCTTTCCTAAGGATATTTGTCCGAAAGTGAACGTAATAGCGTGACTGGAGTTCGAACTCGCTTGCGACGAAATCGCAGTCCAACACGTTAGCCACAACTCCTTATAAGGAAGTAGAGTCGACTACGGCTTTCTTTTCCTCTATTTCCCTCTCCTGTCTCTTAAATTCCTCCTATCTGTCGGTCTCTTTTTTCTCTTTCTCTCTTCCTATTTCCTCTCTCTCTCCCACACACACACACTCTCTCTCTCTTTTCCCTTTCTCTCTCATTCTCCACTCTCTACTTTTATCTCTCATTTCTATCTTTAGTCTCTCCCTTCTTTCTCTTTCTCTCTTCCTCCATCCTTTCTCTTCTCTCCCTCTCTTTTCCACGATTTCTTTTTTCCTCACTTCTATATTCCTATCTCCCTCTCTCTTCTCCCTCTCTTTCCTACTATCTACTTCTTTCTCTGTCTTTATTTTTAGCGCTTATACACGAGTAATAATTTTGTAAGGTTGAAATTAAAATACAATAGTACTGAAAATTAATTCTTTAATATAATATTATGTTTCTTTTTTTAATGGCATATCAACCTTTGTAGGTTATTTTATGCCAAAGCCATTCTCCTTGAAGAACCGAAGTACTATTTAATCCATAGCCGGAAGGATAAGGTGGTTCATACCTTTCTCAAGCCCGAAAATGAACGTAATAGAGCGATTGGAGTTCGAACTCGCTTACTACGACTCCGCAGTCCATCGCTTTAACCATTACACCACGAGGACGCCCACTTTAAAATAACCTGTTAATTACCATAAATGAAGTGTCGACCTATACACGAGTGATAATACATACTAGAAAGAGCTAGGAGAAACCCTAGAATTAAAAAATAATGATTTCGATGCCATAAATCAAAGGTCGACCCAGGCATAAGGTCGACTGATACTTGAGTATATACGGTACAATGTGGAGGTGCCCGTGGTGTAATGGTTATCGTCATAGAAAATGGACACGGTGACACGAGTTCAAATCCTGGACGAGACTGATTGCATTTCACATAGCACTAATACTCTTGGGAAAAGTATGAATCCAATTATTCTCCCTCCAGCCATGGGTAAATAGTAGGGCAGACTAGGTTCTTCAGCCTTGGTGAGTCAACTAGTCTAGGAGAAGGAAAACTCTAAATTCAAACCTGTTAAACTCCGCTTAAAAATTGACCTTGCGGTTGGTAAATATATATACGGTACTACCATGAATAAATTTAAAAACGTATATTTCGTATAATTTTCTTAAAACAAAAGACGAGGAAGAAGTAGAGTCCCCACGGCGTAGTGGCTAAAATGTTGGGCTACAACCTCGTAGTTAGCAAGTTCGAACTCTCGTCACGCTCACTTTCAAGCTTGGAAAAAGTATAAACCTTCTCATACCCGCCCCCACACAACTATGGGTTAAATAGTGCACAACTGCTCTTCTAGAAGGATAACCTTGGTTTTACATAACCCATGATGGTTTATATGTCATTAAACAAAGAAACCACACCAAAGATCAAGCAACTTAGAACTATATTGCTTGTATATACGCATCTGAATTGAATACGTCTTTTTGTCTATTGCATCTAGATTTATGTTCGACTTATACATGAGTCCTCTCAGCTGGGTATACCTGCGGTGCAAGGCATGTAGAATCATTGCGTGTTCTCTTCGCTTACGACACGTTATAGCGCCGCTGCCGAGAGCTGTACGCAAAGAAGTGTTAAGTGATTTCAAGCCTTGATTCATTACCACCCTCTAAGGCTAGTTTTCTTCTTCCCGCATGTGTTCCTCACCCCAGCCACCGCCGCCGCTTTCACCGTCACCCTTTCATACGGGCTAACATAAATCAAGAGGCAAATACGACATAATTACATTCCTAATTGACCTTGACCGGAGAATCTTCACGGAAGAGACCCCTTTTCGTTAGGTGTCGTTTCTGTGACCACTTTTCCAAAAGCGTTCGCCATGAAACACAGTCAATCATCAGAGCTCGACTTTCATCAAATCTGGTTAGTTGCGAGCTGAGAGTTTCGGTAATTTCCGGAAACGTATGGGCGAAACACTAGTTCATGAAACAAAAAACAAAACACACACACACAAAAAAATAACACTTGGTAAGGCCAATATAGATATTAACATTATACAAAAATCTTCACTTCTGAGATACTTGTTTGGATGGTTGTTTTTTAAGGCATATCAACCCTTGTAGGTTATTTATATATATTTATATTTACCCGCCCCCGCACGGGCAGGATATGACACAAGGTCAATTTTTTAAGCGGAGTTTAACAGGTTTGAATTCAGAGTTTTCCTTCTCCTAGGCTAGTTGTCTCACCAAGGCTGAAGAACTTAGTCTGCCCTACTATTTACCCATTGTTGGAGGGAGAATAATTGGATTCATACCTTTCCCAATGGTATTAGTGCTATGTGAAATGCAATCAGTCTCGTCCAGGTAATTTAATGCCAAATCCTGTTAAACACATTGCGTTGAAAGAATTTTGGAACGAGCCTGAGCTCATTTTTATTTGCACACAGTTAAATGGTTTCACGTATTGCAATACAACAGTTACAATTAACATTAGTCATTTGTTGGCACATATTTAGATAGATATACATATATGATTTGTAATGGGTAATTTCATTTTTAAATGTGTTACGACTAATTTGTTTGGACGCTAGTATTGCTTTTGTTTCTACACAGTTAGATGTTTTCAATTATTGCTATCTAACACTAATAATTCTATTCAATACAAATCGTATGTTTGCAGAGAGTAAAGTGTATTGCGATGTAATATCAATATTTCAATTTAGGCACGTAATCAAATGTTTCCAAGTATTGCTATTTAACACTAATAATTCTGGTCGACATTACTCATTTGTTTGTACACAGTTAAATGGTGTTGTATAGCCACATAATACATATACATCTGCATGCAGAATCATAACGACGACACAATAAAGACGAGCGACACAGTTCTTAGAAAAATATACCTCTCACTTTATTTGAAAGGGTTGTGTGTGAGAGGGAGTTGGAGACCGAACAGAACTGCAACATATTGACCCCCACTCTATTGCCATAACTGCGTTTCTTTCCCGTTCTCCTGGGCTGCTCAACCAGAGGCCTTGGGGCCCACTCTGTTGGGTGCTGGTTTTCTCTACTGTATCTTATCTCCAACTCGTCTGATCCTCAACCGACTGAATTTCCTGTGCACTGAGTTATATAATAGTTCATCGTCCACCTTCTTCTTGTGGGCATCACAAATCCCACTCATTCAACCCGTCCACGGTCAAGGTTATATTCTGATATTCCTCAACCGGATGCACCTGTTATTTACACAGGTGCATTTCCTATTTTGACAGCCTGGCCGGGTCGGAGGTCAATATACAGCAAATGGTTCCAAGTATTGCTATGCATCACCAACAATTCAATTAAACCTCAGTCATTTGTCTACGCAGTTCTATATCTAACAATTCGATTTAACGCAAGTCATTTGTTTGCACACTTTAAATGTCAAACTGTTCTGTTTGACCCATAGATAGAACCCTATCAGGTGCTATCACTCCAGGCCAGAGTGGACCTGGTAGTGATGGCGATGGAGAGGTAGCATTACTGGAACCTCACTATCAGATGCAGTTTAGTGATATATCCCAGACGCTAGTTGAGGGGGAGAGTTAGACCTCTGCAGAGATGCAATCGGTGTATTCTATAGCCCCAGCCAACGGGGCTTTGCTGAGATGTGTGACGATTGATGAAGAATTGTGTGTCTGATGAAGCAAAGCTTTGTAAACTGCCCTGTTGGCAGGCACTAGAATATGCTGACCGTAGGGGTGAGTCGAGTATGCACTTAAACTGCATCTGGTGGTGTGGCTCCACTTATTTAGATCAGGTGATTGTGGGGAAACGGTTCATTGCCATTACATCCATGTCCACTCTGATACGAAGTAGTAGTACCTGTTTCGGTTATATCAAATAGATCTGTTTAAAAATAATTAGTATTGGTTAAGAATACTTGATATCATGTTACGGTAAATTATTTATAAGAAGAAAAGGTACTTGAAACTATAATTGTTTACTAAGGATTATTATTTGTTAATTGAAGTATATAACTTTGGTTTTATGGCATATCAACCGTTGTAGGTTATTTAATGACAAATCTTCTTTGTACTTATATATGAGATTCATATGGTTTGGTTTAGTTGGGTTTTATGGCATATCAACCATTGCAAGTTATTTAATGCCAAATCCTATTTTTACATATATATTGAATATTTATAATATGGTTTAGTTGTTTTTTTTTTGTGGCATATCACCCATTATAGGTTATTTAATGCCAAATCCAGTTTATACATATATATTAAATATATATGATTTGGTTTGGTTGGGTTTTATGGCAGATCAGCCCTTGTGGGTTATTTAATGCCAAATCCTCTTTAAACATATATATTAAATATATATGATTTGATTTGGTTGGGTTTTATGGCATATCAACCATTGTAGGTTATTTAATGCCAAATTCTCTTTATACTTATATATTAAATATATAGGATTTGGCTTAGTTGGGTTTCATGGCATATCAGCCATTGCAGGTTATTTAATGCCAAATCCTGCTTATACATCTATATTAAATATTAGATATTTATAATATGGTTTAGTTGGTTTTAATGGCATATCAACTATTGTAGGTTATTTAATGCCAAATCCAATTAACACATATATATCAGATATATATATATATATATATTAGATATATATGATTTGGTTTAGTTGGGTTTTATGGCATATCAACATTTGTAGGTTATTTACTGCAAAATCCTCTTCATACATCTATATTATATATCGTTTGGTTGTGTTGGGTTTTGTGGCATATGAACACTTGTTGGTTATTTAATGCCAAATCCAGTTTATACATATATATTAAATATATATGATTTGGTTTAGTTGGGTTTTATGGCATATCAACTATTGTAGGTTATTTACAGCTAAATCCTCTTTATACATCTATATTGAATATATATGATTAGTTTGGTTGGGTTTTGTGGCATATCAACTATTGAAGGTTATTTCATGCCAAATCCAGTTTATACATATATACTAAATATATATGATTTGGTTAATTTGGGTTTTATGACATATCAACATTTGTTGGTTATTTACAGCTAAATCCTCTTTATACATCTATATTAAATATATATGATTTGGTTGTGTTGGGTTTTGTGGCATATCAACACTTGTAGGTTATTTAATGCCAAATTCTATTTATACATATATATTAGATATAAATAGGATTTGTAAACACATTTTAGAGATAATATCCTTAAATGAGCTTGAGCTCATTTTTTGGACACAGTTTAATGGTTTTAAGTATTGCTATACAACTGTCACAATTTAACATCAGTAATTTGTTTGCACACAGTTTGTTCTATTTGACTTATAGATAGGACCCTATTCGGTACTACTACTCCAACTCAGCATAGATCTGGGAGCAATGGCAATGAAGGAGGTCTCCTCATTCTTCAAATCTCCAAGGCTGGAGCCTCACCATCAGATGGTTTAATGTCATATCAGGACACTCGTTGAGGGTGAGTCTTACCCCTCTGCAGAGATACAGTCGGTGTATTCAACAGTCCCAGTCGACTGGCCACCGTATAACTTTGTCCCATCAAATCATTATCATTAAATAGAAATAATTACTTGAAACTGTTAGTGTTATATAGGAATACTTGAAACCGTACAGAGGGAGTTCGCGTGGCCTAGGGGATAACGTGCTAGACTGCGACAACATTGTAACATTGTAAGTTCAAACTCCAGTCGCAGAATTACGTTTACCTTCAGACTAATACCATTGGAAAAGGTATGTACACATCCCCCCTTGCAGCAATGGGTTAAATAGTTTAATTATTTAATAAGGATGACGTAGACATTAAATAAACCACGAAAGTTGTTAAGCCATTAAAAAATCAAATATGAAACCATACGAAAGTATTCCAATTATTTCCAAAAGTTAAGACTACTTGTCGTCGTATAAGTAAAGTTATCGAGGGTGACCCGAAGGCTCCCTTTTCAATAGCTACCACACTGAGGTGCAAGGGAGGGCGCTGCTCCATTCCCTAGATTGCTTCATTTTCTACTTGATCCTTATTTTATAATGCTGGATATTAAGCAAGGCGGCATCAAATACCATTTTTTGAGTCTTTGGTATGACTCGACATGGGACTGAACCCCTGTCTCTCGGACCATTGACGAACTCTCTACTCATTTGACCAATAATTGTGTGCAAAAATCATCTAAAAAAACAATTGCACAAATATATATATAACGTGGATGTACAATGAATGCAATTCTCTAACCTCTCAGCATAAAACAATCCCTGACGGGTTGACATGTCGTTAAAATCAACTAAAAATCTATCAATAAAATAACCCACCGGAAGTTGATATGCCATTAAACAAATATACCTTAATCTGAATCTCAAGCTTTGTGCCTCGCATGGTGCATAAATAATCTAACACATCTCAATGGCAATTAATATCAAGAACAATGAAAACGACAGTAACGTAACAGAATCTTATACATACTTTCATAGATATACGCAATATATTCGAGTTCAAATCCTGAACGAGGCTGTTTGCATTTCACATAGCGCAAAAAACCATGGGAAAGTTATGAACCTATCACAGCCATGGGTAAATAGTTGGGCAAACTGGACTCTTTAATCTTGGTAAGGCAACCCATCTAGGAAAAAGAAATCACTTAAAAATCTGATCTTGGGTCATATCCAGCCAAGCGAGGCTGGGCTCTTTAATCTTGGTAAAGCAACCTGTCTCGGAGAAAAAAAAAAGGGTTTAAAATTTGTCATTGGATCACAGCCTGCCAGAGGAGCAAGACACTTTAATCTTGGTAAAGTAACTTGTCTAAGAGAAAGAAAACAAAAATCTGACCTTAGGTCACATCCTGCTAGCGGCACTGGGTTTTTTTAATCTTGGTAAGGCAACCCGTCTAGGAGAAAGAAAACGCTTAAAAATTTGACATTGGATCACATCCTGCCAAAGGGGCTGGACACTTTAATCTTGGTAAAGTAACCCGTCTAGGAGAAAGAGAACCAAAATCTGACCTTAGGTCACATCCTGCTGAAGAGGTTTGCTAAATACATACTCAGCCGACAAAAATAGATTGAATGATTTCCCATGTGTTCAACATCATTGGTCAACTGATTTTTAATCAGAGTAACCAACCTGAAAAATAGAAAATAAAAATCTGTATCATTATATTGTAAGCCGACTTCTTATGTGACTGTGTGTTCGTGCAAGCCTACGAACGTGTGCGTGCCAGGTAGGCTTGAAAAGCCACCCTCACTAAGACAACAACGGACATGCGCATTCCGTTGTCACGTCTCTTTACGTTCTACCCTCATCTCGTCCCAGTTAGGTTTGCGATTTATAGCAGGCTAAGTACAGCGTCGGCGTATGAGTAGAATTTATCAACCCACCCTTCTCTTTCTTTGTCTAAGACCAATCGCCGTCCCCCTCGACTCTTACCTTTTCGTCCATATGCTGCATGGACGCCAGACACCCTCCACGAAGACTAACAGCATCACAGGCGGTTTAGGTGTCGCTCGAAACTATCATTCCCCACTCCCACAAGAATGGGTGGCATCTATTAGGGGACATCGTCGAAATAAACGGGTCATTTGTCACTCACTGCAATGGCTTCGTCAGCTGTCTGTTTTTGCTCGTCTGCTAAAATCAGAGCGGTATTTTCTCTCACGGCAACTGCCATACACAATTTCAAATTGTAATCCGCCTCTAAATTATTTACCCAAAGCTTTCGACACAGTTTAATCCTCTTAGATTGAAATTTTCCTTCTTATTGGTTGGTTGATTGGTTTTACGGCGTGTCAACCCTTGTTAAATTTTAAATATGCCCAAGTAATTATTCACCCAACCCAACCCAACCCAACCCTTCCACCAGGGGCAGAATGTAACACAAGGCCTATCTTTAAATGGAGTAAAGCTGGTTTGAGTTCGATTTTCCTTCTCTTAGAGTGATTGCCTAAACAAGATTGAAAAGCACAGTCTTCCCTACTATTTGCTCATAGCTGAAATGAGAACAGATTGACTCGTACCTTTTCCAAAAGCATTAGCGTGAAGTGAAATATAAACTGCCATGTCTAAGATTTGAACACTCGTCTCTGAATTCATTTCCAAGGACGGTAAACGTTGCGCTAAGAGAGCTTTAGAATGTTTTCTTTTGTGATCAGTTATTCCTATTTGAAAATAATTATCATTTACAAACAATTATCGTTTCAAGAAATGATTTCCCCTTTGCGCAAAATTTCAAATATTTCAAGTAATTATAGTGTTATTTATCTCTGCCTCCCACCAAATAGGATTTTTTGCAAGGTCTTTTTTAATGTGAGGATTTAGGGAAGGGGAGGTCAGGCAAAGCCGAGACTCGAACCCTGCTGGACTATGCTAGTCATTGGATCACTAGGTGCAATGTGAACTATACAAGCCTTTGCTAAATCTCCTGGTACGTATACTAGGTGACCTTGCTGGTCATAGCTTCAACTAGACTCGTAGGTTTAGTGCTATGCTAGTCAATGCTTCTTCGGTCACCCGAATGTGGTTCAGCTGGAGCTGAATCTCTCATTGACTTGATACCCCATCCGGCACGAATGCCAGACGGCCCAGCTAAAAAGCCGGGGTCAGCAATTATATAGTTTGAATAATTAGTAACATTCATTTATAAACCATTATAATTTCAAGTTAGCGTTCTCAGTATTAATAATTGATTGAGTGATTGATTTTTACGGCATGTCAGTTCGTCTGGAGTTATTTTATGCCCATATTTACCAACCCCTCCCCTCGGGCAGGATATGACATAATGTCAATTTTTAAGCGGAGTTGAACTGGTTTGAATTCAGAATTTTCCTTTTCCTAGACTAGTTGCCTCCCCAAGGCTGAAGAACCCTGTCTGCCCTATTATTTACCCATAGCTAGAGGGAGAATAATTGGCTTCATACCTTTCCCAAGGGTATTCCTGCTATGTGAAATGCAATCAGCCTTGTTCAGGATTAGAACTCGTGTCGCCGTGTCCATTTCCTACGACGATAACCATTACACCACGGGTACGGGAGTTATTTTATTCCGAAAGGTTAAGGAATCATATATATTGTACGTTTATATGTATGTTTTTGTGCAGTTAGTTTTAAAAAAAGTTTTTTTGCACACTGATACGGGGATCATTAACTAAGTTTCCAGACAATTTTTTTCGAATGGGTACTTTTGTTGATGGTACCCACATGAAAATCTTGGCCCCTTCCAAGTAATCTCCTCCGGCTGCAATGCATTTGTTGTACCGTTCCAACAACTTCTGGAACAAGGGTCTGGACTATAGGGAGGGTGAGGAACTGTCTTGATGCTCATCTTGGTTAAATAGTCTGTGACAAGAAAGGAGTTGTGGAATGGTGCATTGTCTGGTGGAAATGCCACTGACCCGATTTGAAGAGTGCTGGCCTCTTCCGACGGAATCTCTTCCTGAACTCCCTCAAAACCTCAACATAGTAACCCTAACCCTAACCCTTTGGCCAATCAACTCTTGTCTATTGACTTCCTTATTCCTCCCACACCTCTCATCATCCCTCACAGACTCCCTGCCTTCCTTGAATCTCTTATGTCACTCAAAAACTGATGCTTGATTCATGCAAGATGGTCGAAAAACAGTCTGAAGCATTTCATACGTTTCTGTGGCATTTTATACGTTTCTGTATTATTTTTCCAAGTTTAAAACAGAAATTTATGGCATATCGTTGGTCAGTCATCTCATAAGATGTATAGTAATAACATACTGAATTTTCAAGAGTCTACGATAATTTTAAATGCCTGTATGAAAAAGTCTGGAAACTTGAATGCACCACGTATATATATAGTCTATTTGTCTAGTGGGTAGATTGCCCGGGAGACCGGGGTTCGATCCCAGGTCGAGTCATACCAAAGACTCAAAAAATGGTTCTTGATGCTGCCTTGCTTAACACTCAGGATTATAAGGTATGGATCAAGAGTAAGAGGAGCAATCCAGGGAAAGGAGTAGCGTCCTCCCCATATATGTCAGTGAGCCTTTGGGTTGCCCTCGACTACGGTTACCAACGTTGCTTATATATATATACATATATATATATATATATATATATATATGCATCATTTTCTCTTTTAAACTTGCTTCGTATCTGCCTATTCTGTGATCTGTTCAAATGTTCAAGTGTTCGTATGAGTCATTTGACTTTGGGATGGAATAAATTTAAGAAGGCACCGTATGTTTCCCGGGTACTTTCACACCCAATTTTAACGAATAATTAAATGATCAACACAATGACCAATCATATATATTTACGTAAAAGTAGTATATATATATATATATATATATATATATATTCTCTTCTCTGACCCATTCAGGAAAACCTTTGAACATAGTATTCTACTGACCGATCACTATCTCCTTGCCGGCATCTTTCTTCGGGAAACTTCTTTCCTCCTCAAAGTTCCATCATGAAATTAGTAAATGATTGCCTTTTCCAACACTTCTCTTCTTAAAGCAGAGCGTCTTAGATTTTCGGTCATAAATTCCCGCCAAAAATATTAACTTCCCCTTCGAGCGAAATCTCGCTCACTTGCGGCGGCTGAAATTGATAACTAAATCAGGTGAAGAAATTTGGTTTTATTGTCTTTCTTATGATATCGGACGTTGAATAATAGCTCAGTAGTCACAGCGCTGGGTGACTAACGTCGAGGAGTAAATCCAACATGTTCACTGCTCGTAAACAATGGGTAGTCTCCAATATCTTTTATTGATTTGTTGCTTTGTTTTAACAGCGCATGAACCTTCGTGGGCTATCTAATGCCAAAGCTATCATTGTAGAAGAACAGCTATGATACTATTTAACTCATAGCTGAGGGAGATATGACCGGATTCATACTTTTCCTAAGTGTGGACTTAAGAGCATGACTGGAGTTCGAACTTGCTTACAAGAAGGCCACGTCCAAGCACGTTAACCATTACGCCTCGAGGATTCCCCCCTTTTTTATTGTATCAACCTCAAATATCATTGAAAAACTTAGAAAGAACCCTTGAAATTGGTAATAGAATATGTATATATCTTTTTATTTTCACACAAATAACGTAAATAATGACAAAAAAATGTAAATACGAACTTACAATGAGCGCGATTCTCTAACTTCCAGGCATAAAATAACTTATGATTTCATCCTTGTTTCTCCAGTGGTATCCAGCATGTCTTGTTCGCCTTACTTTGGTGGTCCGTGAGATACGAGGCTGGTAGTCGTACAACTGCTGTTTTGTGGGGTGTTCCAGGATCTTATAAAAAAACAGCACGTAGCATTATTGTGTGGTTTTCATCTAGCTTTTTCTCCAAGCGTTAGGGTTACTATGTTGAGGTTTTAAGGGAGTTCAGGAAGAGATTCCGTCGGAAGAGGCCAGAGGAGATTACTTTGAAGGGGACTAGAGTTTCATGTGTGTACAATCAATAAAAGTGCTCATACGAAAAATTGTCTGGAAACTTATTTAATGATCCTCGTATATATATATATATATATATATATATATATATATATAATGAAAAAGTGATAAAACAAATAATATTTAAGAACAATTTATTTTTTAATTGTTTTCGAATAATTTTTGTAAGGAATAATTTTTGTAAGGAATAATTTTTGAGAAAAATTTTTTTAGAAAGTTTTTGTAATAATTTTTAAAAAGTTGATATAAGTGTTGTATCGTGGTAAGCAAGAGATACACAGTTAAATAGATAAAGGATTAATTATTTATTAATTGAAGTGATACAGTCCAACAAATATTATAAGTCTCGCGCTGTGGGTGTTACGTCCAAAGTTGGTCTTACTACTGACCGAGATCTTGCAGAACTTTATTTGTTCTCCGTCCCACCACTGGACAAAAACGGCATAAGGCCTTTTTTGATGTGGGTCCGAACGCAGGGCCCCAGCCCACACGCGTCCGGCAAAATCTAAAAATATCTTCGGCCCCGTCGGCATTCCCCCAATGGGGCGCCTCAGACGCCAGGAAATAAAACAGCAAACAATTGGTAAAACAATTGGTGAATTGCAGAACTCCTGTGCTTAAGAAGCGCGACGTGTTTTATACTTTCGCGATACCGGAAGTCACGTGGTACGAACCACTGTACAACAATAAGAAAACGAAAAACATGATCAGGTGATGTAGCTTATCAATTCGTTGAATGAAAATTATTTTCTGACATCCAAGTGTTTCTAAATGATTTTTATATGATCTTTTCTCTCGTTGACACCTCGCACTGAGCTCTATTTGGGAGATATATATAAAGCATGGGGAGGCTGTGTTTCAAATTAGCCGTGACTGCTTGGTTTTATTCATCTAGGTATTGATGTGCCTCCCCAAATCTGTTCATACTATTTCAACATGCTACGTTGTGGATCATTCAGTTTGATGTTAAAGCCGTTTGGAGTCAGTGTTTGCAGACGTTTCATCTATTTTTCTTTGTGTGTTTCTATTAATGCCGTGACATAATCCAATGTATTGTTTTTTCCATTCTTTCTTTGATGGAGAACTTTACATCTCTTAAAATCGTTGCTATTTGAGTGGTATTGTTGTTCTGCTTGTATTAGTCTGTTGTTATGAGTAGATTTAATTCTATGTCGGTAAATATTTAGTCTAAAGAAAAATACCCATTCTGACTTTGCAATAATGAATTGTTTACACCCCCCTCTCTCTCTCACTCTCTCTCTCTCTCTCTCACACACACACACATACACATCTATATATATATATATATTTATACATACAAAAGTAGATGAGTGATAACTTTTATTGAGAGAAGCAATATAAGATACCTACATATATACACACAAATATCTATTGATAGAAAAACATATTTTAATGTATATATATGATTAGATAGAAAACATACTAAGATATGTATGTATATTTATAAATATATATATATATTGAAAGAGAGAGAGAGAGAGAGAGGGGGGGGAGAGGAGGAGGTAGGGAGAGAGATACTTGGAGAGATAAAGAGATAGGTAGAACTTGACTGCTACGGATATGTAAATGAAAGAAAGAGACAAAGGTTGAGAAAGAAAAAGAAAGAACTTATGACATGAAAAATGAGAAGAGTTGATACAAGAAGAAGAAGAAGAAGAAGAAGAAGAAGAAGAATGGAAGCAAGACTATTAAAGGGATAGAATTAAGAAGGAAAGAGGAACGCAGCTCACTCACGGATCAAGAGACAGGGGAGCCAACAGTGAACGAGGTTCGTTTACAAGAGGGAATTGAAAGGAAAGAGAATAGCCAGGTAGGAAATTAGTTAATAAGCGAGTAAGAGTGAGAAAGGTAGAACAGAAGGCGGTTCCAGTGACTAGAATCAAAAGAGCTGTTAATTCGGCCGCTGTTGGCAACAGACCAAAATGCAAGCATTACTGACCAACGTGCTTCCAATGAAAACATTACCACAGTAGCCGGCTGGTCGTATTACCAGTATGCGGTTTGGCCCGAAGCCCGCCTTGACGATTTCTGGGGGTGATAGTTTTATGTGGGGACCCAGCTGTGATTCAGATTCCTCTGGGTTACTAGTTGAATACAGATCAAACATCAAGTGCTAACTTGGTATTTGGCAGGGTGAGATTTAAGCCAGGGCATCCTGTTGTGCTTCCCACTTCGCCACCAGCCTCGGTAAGAAGGGTTCTCATCTCTCATAGAAACGACTTTTGCAAGTCATGCTTTGGCGAGGCTTACCAAAATCGGAAATTTATAGATACACCTTTTGATATGAGGAGAAAGTCCATAAAGTATATGAGAAAGAATAACATGCCGGAAATTCTTTCCTGAATTATTTGGACTAGTATTTTAAATCTTAATTCAAAGTTCAACTGAAACAGCTTACAAGTGAGGAAGGTTAGAAAACCATCTGACTGAAACGTAACGATTTTAAAATGTAAGGTGAAGATGCTAGTCCGAATAACTCATAGCATGACTGTTCGTCAGAATGACCATTATAGAACAAGTGATGGTCCATGAAAACATAGATCTTTAATTATGAGACGAGGTATTAACATTCGAAGAGTTAAAGTTGAAAGAATAAATAAATAGCTTAACTAATTCAGTACCTTAATAAACTTGAGAAGCCAATGTTTTTTTATTGAATGAAAAGTTTGAGAAGAGTCCCAAAATTGCCTGTTGACTGGTGACATTGTATTTATTTAACTAGCTCCTTATTCCAAGGGCATGAAGTGACACAAAGATAATTTTTTGGAGTAGAGTACAGCTATGATTTTGTTAAAGTGGGGTTATTGAATGAAATAGTTAAGAAGAGTCTCCGAAAATCGTTTGTTTATAGCTAACACTGTATTAACCTACCCCTCCGACTAGGAGGTGACACAAGGTCAGTTTTTAAGTAGAGTATAGGTGGCTTAAATTCAGAGTTCTTTTTTCTAAAATGGTTGCAGTACCAAAACTGAAGAGTTCAGTCTATCCCATTTATGGATAGCTGGATGAAGAAGAGGTGAATTCATATCTTTTCCGAAAGCATTAACGTGAAAGGAATCGCAAACGCCTTCTTCAAGGATTTGAATACGAGACGCCGAGACTCTTTTCCACGACGATATACAACTACCTATACACATACCTTCAGATATGACACTGAAAATAGGTTTGGTTCCTTTGTTTAATGGCATATCAACCTTTGTGTGTTGTTTACGCCAAAGCTATCTTTATTGACACACAGCAGTGGAAATTTACTAAGCTTTTTGCTTAGATGTGGCACAAGGCCATATGAAAGGGGCACCCGATGAGACTCGAACTCACTCGTAATTGACACACAGCAGTGATAGTATTAAACCTCTAGCTGGGGAGGTAAAGGAGTTGAGGCTTTTCCTGAAAGTGAACGTAATAGCGTGATTAGAGTTCGAACTCATTTACTACGATGCCACTGTCAAGTACGTTAGCCATTACGCTACGAGGGTGTCCTCATGGTGTAATGGTTAAAGCAATGGACTACGGAATCAAAGTAAGCGAGTTCGAACTCCAATCAAGCTATTACGTTCACTTTCGGGCAAATACCCTTGGGAAAGGTATGAACCCCCTTATTCTTCCAGGTATGGGTTAAATAGTACCACTACTGTTCTTCTAGGAGAATGGCTTTGGCATTAAATAACCCACGAAGGTTGATATGCCATTAAACAAAGGAATCAAATCAAACCACTACGCCACGGGTACTTCAAACATATAACTTTCAAAAGTGCGTATTTTCAAGAGTAATGAAAAAAGTCCATAGGGATGTTCAAAATTTGATTGTGTGAGTTTTTTTACTGTATCTATTTAAACTTGGAACATCTAGTTCCTTATATACGAGGATCATTAAATAAGTTTCCAGACAATTTTTTCGTACGGGCACTTTTATTGATAGTACACTCATGAAACTTTAGTCCCCTTCCAAGTAATCTCCTCCGGCTGCAATGCAATTGTTGTACCGTTCCAACAACTTCTGGAAGGCCCCATCGAAATCCTCTTGTGTGAGTGTGTCAGTGACCTCCGTCACAGCCTCTTTTATCTCCTCAATTGTCTCATAACGACAGTCTCTGAGCTTAGGGAATAAGCAAAAGTCACAGGGAGCAAGGTCTCTGAACTATAGGGAGGCTGAGGAACTGTCTTGATGCCCATCTTAGTCAAATAGTCTGTGACAAGAATGGAGTTGTGGACTGGTACATTGTCCTGATGGAAATGCCACTGAACCGAACTGAAGAGTGCTGGTCTCTTCTGACGGAATTTCTTCCTGAACTCCCTTAAAGCCTCAACATCGTAAGCCTGACCCTAACCCTAACCGTTTACACTCTGGTGTATTGACTTCCTTATTCCTCCCACACCTCTCATCATCCCTCACAGACTCCCTGCCTTCCTTGAATCTCTTATACCACTCAAAAACTGATGCTCGATTCATGCAAGATGCTCCAAAAGCAATCTGATGCATTTCATACGTTTCTGTGGCATTTTTTCCAAGTTGAAAACAAAATTTTATTGCAGATCGTTCTTCCTCACGTCCAGATTGCATTTTTGAAATTCCTCAGCTGTGACAATCAGGCTTTAGTAGGGTGTATTCCAATTGCTGCTGTAGCTGTTCATTTGAATCTGAAATCATAAAGTTTGGTCCCTCATCATAAGATGTATAGCAATAAGATACTGAATTTTCAAGAGACTACGACAATTTTAAATGCCTGTACAAAAAATTCTGGAAACTTATTGAAGGCACCACGTACAACTTACGTGGAAGTTAGTGACAGTTTTGCTTAAAAGTGGTTCAAATGATTTATAAAAAGTAATTACTTGAAGATGAAATTCGCAAAAGATGCCCGGTAAGTGTTAATTATGACAAATTGAGAATGTGTGTTGGATGTAATTAGCAAGAAGCGTGTCAGATATTTGTATAATGGACAGTTAAAATCCTGCATTCTATTCTTATTTATCTTGCTTGTGTATAAATACCACTGTTTAGGGAGGAGTTCTCATGGCGTAGTTGTTAAAGTAGAGGTCTGAAGCTTCAGAGTAAGCGAGTTCGAATTCCAGTTGTGCTATTTCGTTCACTTTCCGACAAATACTCTTGGAAAAGGTATGAACACCCTTATTCCCCCCAACTATTAGCTGAATAGCGTCGCTGTCGTTCTTTAAAAAGAATGGATCGGCATTAAAATAACCTACGAAGGTTGAGATGCCATTAAACAAAGAAACCAAACCAATACCACTGTTTACTACGCATCATGATCAAGATCAAGTTACACTGACAGTACGGATTTCTCTGACTCTCTCTCTCTCTCTCTCTCTCTCTCCATCCGTCTCAATCATCAGGCAGGTCTTCGAAACTACATCCTGTGTCTGCGCAGAGCTGATGAAAATAAGTTCTTGCTGGTCGGCCGTTTCTGGTTCGTCCATGTGTAGGAGTCCATTGAAGAACGTCACTTATGAGTCTGTCCTCGCTTCTCTAGTAATGTCTTGTTCATCTTACTTGTATGGTTTTTGTGATGGGAACTAAGTGGTCATACAAGTGTTGTTTTGTGGGGGTTGTTGTTTCCAGAATCTATTTAAAATAGCTCGTAGCATTCTTGTGTAGTTCACATCTATTTTTTCCCTATGCGTTTGGTAGTACCAATGTCTGATAGTACTAATGCTTAGTACAAATAATGTTTAGTATACAGTTAGAATATACTTACGGTAGTAACGCGAGAGATCAACATGGTGACCCCCAAACAGATTACGGCAACTTGTTTAGTTTATTAAATTAAAATCTACACAAGAACAGAAGAAGTAGCACTTAGATATATGTTGCAGTCCAGTACTTTTGCCACTACGCAACGGCGATTCCGCCTTAAAATGTGGTATTTGTGTTGTATACTCATATACATGCAGATGTAAGCAGAAACATAATGAAGAACTTCAATGAACGAACGAACACGCTTCTTTAATAAAAATATACCTCTCACACTTTATTCTCAAAAGGGTTGCGAAAGGGTTGATGTTGGTTATTGGTGAGAGGTGAGCTGGAGACGGAGAGAGACTGCCACATATTGACCTCAAGTTCCTCTGACCATAGCAGCATTTCTTCCTCATTCTGCTGGGCTGCTCAACCGTGGGTCCTGAGAGCCCAAGCCCTCTGTCTGGAGCTGGTTCTCACTCAGGCTTCTTATCTCTAACTGGAACAGCAACTCGAGCTCCAACTGCCTCAAGCCGTCTGTGGCACCTGGTTATATAATTGTTTGACATCCACCCGCTTCCTGTGGGCGTACGCATCTGCACCGAATTCAACCACATCCACAGGTCAAGGTGATATTTCGATATCTCCGACCGGATGCACCTGTTTCCGCTGTTCCTCTTCTTATTTACACAAGTGCATCTCTTGATTGACGGTTCGGTCGAGGGTCAATATGTTACATTTGTACACAAGCATGATAACTGAGCACCGGATGCAGGAATTCAACTGTTTACTTAAATATATGGCGTTTAATAAGATGGAATTAGTAACCTTGGTTTGTATTCATCCAACCGCTCTTCCACTAGCAGGATGTGACACAAAGTCATGTTTTTGTGGAGAACTACAGTATGATTTGTATGGAATCTAATCCACTACAAACATGTCGGATAACTGCATTAAAACGAAGCAATTAAAGGCCTTTATTTGAACCGCTTCGGCAAAAAGTAACAAACAGAAATGAACGCTACTTACTTAGTTGTCAAAATTTCTGAGACGAAGCTTGATGATTTTTATCAGTAAGAGTTTTCGGACTACTGTCTTCGTCTTTATTGGGTTTTTTTCACAACGTTTCGGCCGCTGTATCCTCCGGCCTTCCTCAGGTGTCCCCTGTTTATCTGGGCATAGAAATGATTCAACCAGGGAAATCATCTTTAAAATTTGTTGATAAAACAAGGTGCTCAAGAAATATGAAGATCTTTTGTAAATATTGACGTCACGCTTATCTGAGACGCATTACAAGATGATTTTTATCAGTAAGAGTTTTCGGACTATTGTCTTTTTTCTTCTTTTTTTCCCCATCATACAACGTGTGAAAGCACATGTGATACCATGTTCTCATCAGCCGCCATCCAGGGGTGATAACACAGTCTCGGTAGCTCAAGGCGGTACTGCTACTCCTGGCGCTACCAAGCAGCTTTTGCCACCGGACAGGGTACCCTGTCCGGTGCCAAAAAGGTTGGCGGCTGATTATTATTAAGGACACAATATACAGGACTTTTTGATTACTTCACAGAAGACAAATATGTAACTAAGTCTGAGTAATTAGAAGGAACTGAACGGGGTATGTATCCACAGGCTAAAGTCTTTCCTTCCAGTCACTCTATGTTTCGTCTAGAAGTGTTATAGTATTCAATAGTTGAAAGAGATCACAGCAAATTGAATTTTATACACCAGAGGCACACATTTTTAAAGGTGACTGCTTATAATTTTTCAAGTGTCTATTGTTATAGGAATAAGTTCAGTTAGTCTCCCTAAAGTGCTATATAATATGGTCTCTCTAAAGTGCTGTATGATAGTGTTTCCCTAAGGTACTGTATAATACTCTCCCTAAAGTGCTTGCCCAGTTGGCTGGGGCTGTAGAATACACTGACTGCTTCTCTGCAGAGGGGTAACCTCCCACACACAACGAGTGTCCTGAATATGACACTAAAATTCTGATGGTGAGGTTCCAGTAATGCTGGAGCCTTGGGGAATGCGGAGTATTCCTTCGTTGCCATTGCTACCAGATCCACTCTGACCCGGAGTGGTAGCACCTGAAAGGGCTCTATCTATGGGTTAAATAGAACTAAACTGTGTACTTATGCTAAACTGAATTGTTTGAAATAGAACTGTTTTGACATTTAACTGAACTGTTTTGACATTTAATTGTTTGTAAATAAAAAAAACTATACTTGTACTAAACTGAATTGTGTGAAATTTAATGACCGAAAAGGGTTGATACGCTCAAAACCAACCAACCAACCAATCAACCAACATCCCCAAATCGCTGTATGATACTGTGCAGGTTGAATCAAGTGGACTTTGGGATTGACGACTTGAAGGTTTGTTTTCGTATATTTGTTGCATTTGAGTACAAAAACTCACCTTTGCAATTATTTCAGAATGAGAAACACGATGCGGACACTTGTAAAGGAGGAAATGTATTGTAGTTTAATATTTCCTTGGACTAAACAATCTAAAACAATTAAAAACGGATTAGCAACATATTCGTATTGATGAGTCTTTTGCTATAGGTTGACAGTCTTTAAGATAATTGGAGTTGTCGTGTAAAGACTTACGTCAAAGCATGATATCGTGCACCATACGACACGAGGTTTGTTAGGTGAGAACCCTCCCAGTCGGGAACGTACGCACTTGTTCGTGCTTCTGATTGTTGAGGCAGGACCCGAGAGAGAACTTTGACTTGGTCGCGTCCTTTTTTTTTCATACTACTTCAGTCACGCCACCAAGCAGCCATTAGAAGTAATATTTGGAAGGCAAAGGATGTAATCTCTACAATACAATTGAAATAAATATAACTTAATAAGTAAGTAAAGTTGGCCACCTTAGTTGAGGGCAACCCGAGGGATCCCTTTTCAATAGCAACTATAACGACGTGTAGGAGAGGGCGCAACTCCATTCCCTGGATTGCTCCACTTTACCCTTGATTCGTACCTTATAATGCTGAGTGTTAAGCAAGGCAGCATCAAGTACCATTTTTTGAGTCTTTGGTATGACTCGACTTATGATTGAACTCCAGTCTCTCTATTGGCGAACACTCTACCCATTAGACCAAAGAAAAATATCTTTAATTTTGTATAAAATAATTTTTATTGGGAAAGAAATGTTTATTTAGCTTCTTATGAATACTGGCCAATGCTATATATATGTATATATATATATATATATAAATATATATTTTAGTGTGTGGGTGTGTGTGCTGTTTTAGCCATTTTTGACGGTACCCCGCTGGCTCGGCGAAGTCTTTATTACTCCTAAATTTTAGATAGCTTTAAAGACCACGTGCCCGTGTTTGCGCATCAGTCCTTGCGTACTCTTGACAGTTCGATACCATAGCTATCGAGCCACCATTGCAACTGCAGCGCCGTGACGAGTCTCTGAAGTTGGATATGCACCGAAATCCAAAGAAAACAGTATAAATCCTCAACATAAAAGATATTTTTCACGAACCAGGCATACTAGCATATTGTCAACCAAATAATCTCAGAGAAATGATAGGTAGAAACAATATATTAAATAATAAAGTAATATATTTGAAACCCACGATGATATCAACTAAATTTTACCAACCATGTAATATCAAGAACAACCAATGCTGCAAACACCTGAAGTCAACCAACTAATTTCACAACTAAAATGACTTTACCACAAATGCTGATGCAAAAATATAATTTACTAACTTTTAATGCACATGTTGCCAAAACAATATTCTGAAAATCAGAATGGCCTTTTTATTTTAGATTAAATGACAACAGACACATGATCCAAATAATCTAATATTAGTCTAACAACGCTTCTTCACAAACAATCAAATTTCAACAAAGATACTAAATTCCCAATAATAGAAATAATTGAAAAAATATAAAAACAAAATCAATAATGAAAAAAAAAAAGAAAATTAAGAAAAGAAAAAATCAAATGGATGAAAAGTCTGAAAACGTATACGCCATTTGGATTTTATATGAAACTTAACTATCTGGCCTTGAAGTTAAAAACTGATTTCTGGCAATGTTTTATTATTGTCAACGAAATTTTACGCTCGGTCTATGGTTTCATTGAGGTGAAAGATATTTTTTTTTTACTAGCAAACTGAATGAAAACATTCTTTTATTTGGAAAATGATGGACTCAGTTAATGACAGGTCTTGTGTTTTTTCCATTGATTTAAATCATGTGTACTTTTCAAGATGTTATATATATTTTCTTAGATACCCTTGTCAACAGGTCTACTTTGATTTTTCGTGGGATTTAGGAACCAGCATTTCGAGGATGTTTTAAAATCCTCCTTATGATCCTTGTTTGAAATAAAAGTCGTTTTTTTTTTTTTTTTTCGTATTTTATTAACGTGACTATCTATATTTAATGTAACCTGATTGCGATGTGACTAACTTCCGCGTTTAATTCATTTTCCCAACGATTCGGTACATTTTTGTATAATTTCGTGACAGCTTCGTTCGTCAATTTTTTGTATTTCTTTTTACTCATAAAAAAAAAAAAATTTATCTACAGTCACGAATATATTTTTAGAATTCCAGATTGTTTTTCATATCCAGTTGAAATTCTTTTTTTAAAAATTTGTTATTCAATCTAACAAGTTTTAATTTATCTATGATGTAAAAGATATAATTTTCAAATGACACCAAATCAGGATGATGGGAGGGTATTTCTTAAAACCATTGTCGGAATTGGTTGATTTGCTTTTATCATCACATGTGGAATATTGTTTGTTTGGGTTTTATGGCATATCAACCTTTGTAAAATCCATTTTTATCCAAATAATCAGTTCTATATCAAACAACTCGGTTTAGCATAAGTACACAATATAATTGTCAGAAACATCTCTATTTCAAGCTATTCAGTTTGGTCAAACAGTTTTAATTCAAACAATTTAGTTTAGTATAAGTATAGTTTTTGTTTACACACAGTTAAATGTCAAAAAAGGAAAAGGTTCTATTTCAAAAAATTCACTTGAATGTAAGCACAAAAGCAGTTCTATTTCAAGCAATTCAGTCTAGTATAAGTACGCAGATTAGTTTTATTAAACCCATAGATAGGGCCCTACCAGGTACTGCCATCCCGGGCCAGAGTGGACCCGTGAGCGATGGCATTAAAGGGGTACTCTGCATTCCCCAAAGCTCCAGCATTATTGAAGCCTCACCATCAGATTGTTTGGTGTCATATCCAGGACACACGTTGTGGCGGGTATCTTACCCCTTCAGCAGAGGTGCAATTGGTATATTCTACAGCCACCCCCTAGCCGACTGGGTAAACATGTGGAATAATAAAATTTCCGTCTTTGCTTTTAACTAGTCTCTCGGTTTTTATCCATTAGTACGATCTTGTATTGATGCTGGTCAGGTGCAGGGATGTTTTTATTGAATAATTGAAAGTAATCACTTCTATAATGAAATTTAGGCTTGGTTTGCTGCGTTTGTTTAATTGCACTTCCTTGGTAGGTGAACTTGTCAACTAGTTTCAGAGAGCATAGTAAAGTTGGCGACCGTAGTCGAGGGTGACCCAGAGGTTCCCTTTTCGATAGCTACTACACCAATATGTAAGGGAGGGCACTACTCCTTTCCCTAGATTGCTCCACTTTACCCTTGATCCTTACCTTATAATGCTGAGTGTTAAGCAAGGTGGCATCAAATACCATTTTTTGAGTCTTTGGTATGACTCGACTTGGGATTGAACCCAGGTCTCCCGGGCCATTGGTGAAAACTCTAACCATTATGCCCATGTATCCAACCTAGGAAGCAGTGTCTCATCAACCGAGACAGACATCAACACGCGACTAGCAAATGCGGAGCCCATCATATGGCCGAGCAAAAGCAGGACGACCAGCTCGAACCTACATACAGCAGCTCTGTGTAGATACCGGATGTATCCCTGAAGACCTACCCGAAGCAATGGACGATAGAGAGGGGTGGCGAGAGAGGGTCAGGGATATCCGTGCTGATGGCGTGACATGATGATGATGATGTTTAATGGCATATCAACAACCATGGGTTACTAGATACCTAAATTCATCGTGGTAGAAAAACAGCAGTGGTACTTGTCAACCCATCATCTTCATCATCAAATCGGATTGCCGGCACGGATTACCTTGATTCTCTCTCTACCGGTCCCTATCATCCATCACTCCCGGCATGTCTTTCAAGCTACATCCGTTGCGTGGGTAATGATAGCAGACTGGGCAGTATAACCGATCTTGGTGAAGGAAAAACTCTGAATTCAAAATCTGAAGCGTGTTCTTTGGAAGAATCTGTGAAACAATGGGGCTCAATTTTTCTGCTATCAGCTCACCCCCCCCCAAAAAAAGGGGTAGCTTAGTAAAAATAATTTAAGAAGCAGCTAAAGATTTTACATACGCTTTTGATATACAATTTATTTGTTCAGACGCACAAATGCTTAATGTGGGCGCCTGTGGTGGTGTTATGGTTAGCAAGCTCGACTTGCAAAACTACACGAGCGAGTGTAGTCTCATTGGGTGCTCCTTTCAAATGGCCTTATGTCACATCTAAGCAAAAAGCTTTGTAAATTACTATTATTACTGTTACGTTTCGCTCTGGCCAAATAAACGACAACACGTAATATATATAACAATATATATTTATTTTCTCGAAGGACGCTTGTGTGAAGTAGGAGCATTCAGGAGAGGTATTAGAATCG
>OY757906.1:14407698-14530198 GCA_963585895.1 Sepioteuthis lessoniana
TATATATATATATATATATATATATATATATATGAAATATACCTTCATAAACACACACATATCTGTTATACTCAATTTGGATGCTTTTTCTTTGAAATGTCCTTTTTTTTTATTGATATTGTCAGCAAAACATGAGAATGAGATTCTTTTATTTTTAAATAATAATAAAAAAATGTTTATGGACACCAGTTTATTTTTTTGCATTTTTTTATTTTAATATTGACGTTTTGTTTTTTGTATAGAGTTCATAATCCATTTCTTTTCGTGGTGTGGCCGATATCACAGTTCACAGACAAAAATGGCGCATTTCTTATGAATAAAGTAAAATGAATATTTCACCTAAGGTTCGGTTCAGCTGAAGAACACAAGGTGCGCCATTTAGTAAAAAAAAAAAAAAAAAAAAAAATCTGTAATCATTTTTTGTTGTCGTTGAGCGGTGTTTGTAGATATGATGTTTGTGGTCTCAGGATGTTTGCACAACGTCAACGGGGGAACTGGCTGTATTTGGATCACTCCACATTACATCAGAACCTGAAATCACAAAATAAAAGACATATTGGCTAAAATATAAGAAAAAAGAAGAAAAGAAAGAAAGAAAAAAGAAGAAAAGAAAGAAAGAAAAAAGCCCCCCCCCACCAAATCAGGGAAGTATGTAAATGTTCTGTTATGTTTTTTAGGAGAGTATGAGCTCTTGTAAGATATGTAAGGATATGATATGTGCACAATCTTATCTGCACATATGGGAGTGTTGTTGACATTAAGGAGTAAAGTAAGTAAAGTTAGCGACCATAGTCGAGGGTGACCCGAAGGCTCCCTTTTCGATAGCTACTACACCAAGGTGTAGGGGAGGGCGCTACTCCATTCCCAGGATTGCTCCACTTTACCCTTGAACCGTACCTTATAATGCTGAGTGTTAAGCAAGGTGGTATCAAGTACCATTTTTAAAGTCTTTGGTATGACTCGACCTGGGATTGAACCCAGGTCTTCCGGGCCATTGGCGAACACTCTAACCGCTGGGCCAGCATAAAAAGCAAAGGTTTCTTTTTCCACCACACCAGTCGCAACGAAACCATAAGAAAGGCTATGATTGTATATGATTGATCAAATTTTAATGTCATGTCAACCTATTTGGGGTTATTTTATACCTGGAGGTAAGGAAATCGCATACAGATTAACGCTTTTCAATTAAATATTTTATGTAGTTTATTTCCATGTTTAAAATGCTTATCTACTAGTTTAAAAAAAAAAAAATTTCCTATATTTATATTAGCTAGCCTACAGAACGGGGGGCGGTTTGAACCATATGATTTTCCTTTTTCTATTTTTACGTCTATTTTCCTTATTCATTTCTTTATTATTATCATTAGGCACCTTCTCTTCTTTATAGGTAAAGTTTTCCTTATACCCGGTACTTTTTAGTGCATCAATATACATTTTATTACCCTTTCGGAATATTTCCTCATTTGCTGATAGATTTCTTATTCTTAGATTTACAGCTTTTGGAACTCGTTTAATTATAGCTTTAGGGTCTAGGGTCACATCCAGGAAATTGACTATCTCATATGATATAGTCAATTTCCTGGATGTGACCCTAGACCTTTCTAACAACACCTCTAAACCTTTTATAAAAATGGATCAGTCCCCTTCATATATTTTTATTAAAAATTAAAATATTTTTATTCATATAAATATAGGAAAATATTTTTTGAAACTAGTAAATAAGCATTTTAAACATGGAAATAAACTACATAAAATATTTAATAGAAAAACGTTAAAAATTAGTTACTCTTGCACGAAAAATATTTTTCAAATAATTTATAGTCATAATAAAGCTATAACTAAAGATTTCCAGGATCAAATAAATGATGATAATAATAATAATAACTGTGTAAAAAAAAGAATGTAATTGTAAATCCCGAGACAATTGTCCTATGAATGGACTATGTAATTTAAATAATGTAATATATCAAGCAATAATTTACCCAAAAGAGAATAATACGGATAAAAAAACTTATATCGGGTTGACTTTCAAACCACAAATTTACCTTCTCCCACGAACACCTAAAACACCATACGGCACTATCGAAACAATTCTGGTGTTTGAAAAACAAAGGGTTAACCCCTGAGATTGAATGGTCTATTTTGAAAAAATCAAATACTCCAAATAGTTTTGACGGTAGATGCAATTTGAGCTTAGAAGAGAAAATACAAATAATGACCTATAAATTGCCGGAAAAGTTATTAGATAACAGAAGTGAATTAATGGCTAGATGTAGACATAGGACAAAATTTAAACTATAGACTATAAATTTTTAAAAACATAGAAATAAATAGTGAAACAAGGAAAGAAAAAACGTATCCAATATACACACATGGAAAAAATAGGTAGCTAAATAAATAGTATCGAAATTAATATAAACATTAATATTTCCCTTACAAAAATTCATTACATTGACATAGAACATAAAAGTTATTTATCGAACTTAACAAGAAAAGAAAAGAAATAAAATAAAATAAATAAAAAAGTTAAATTACCGTAATTATAACTGACGGAAGAATTTTGAAAATAAAATAAATAGGTAAATAAAAAAACCCCGAAATTCAATAAAACGAGGATGTAACTCTTCAACTCTCTCCTTCCCCCTCCCCCCGTGTCTATTCTACTTTATTTATCCATTAGATCTGAAGAAGTCCTGTTATATTTTTCTTCGTGTTTTTGGTTCACACCAGAAACGAAAAACAGGATGGAAATAAATTTATAATCCAAAAATAACCGGTCTTTGGTTTTTTCTTTAAAGAAAGTATTGCTCTGTAAAATTAATTACATTGAGCTCTCTACCAGGAAAATTGAAATGTTCAGCTCCTGAATGATTTTCTTGTCCTGAAGGAATCACTCCCAACTCTGGTTTAACTGAACCGAATAATACTATATATATATATATATATATATATATATATATATATATATATTCTAACCAGTTGTAAAAACTGGTTTGAAGTTGTAGTTTACTTTCTCCTAGAACGGTTGCTATACCAAGGCTAAAGAGCTCAGTCTGTCCAACTATTTACTCATACCTGAAGGAGAATAGTTGGATTCATACCTTTCCTAAGGATAAAATGCAAAAAAAAACCTATCCAGTATTTGAACTTGGGTCGCCCGGTCGTTACGCCACGAGTGCTTCCACAAAACAATGTACATATGTGTTTATATATGTGTGGAAGAATTTATCCACCCTCCCACCATTGACATTTTATTGTGGGTGGGGGGAGAGCACACATGAATCTAAACTCATGCATGGACATCACAAAAAATGCTTGATCCCCTCGGAATTCCTCTTTAGGGATACCTCAGACTTAAAGCGATTAACTTGGCTTTGCTAAGCAGGTATTGCCGGGGAAAAAGCTCTCTGGGACCTGGTGATTAATTTGGTATCACCCACCTGGCTTTAACGCCTGGCGAGCTCTGAAATATATCAGATTTGGTTTGGTTGTGTTTTATGGCATATAAACCAATGTAGGTTATTTAATACTAAATCCTATTTATACACATATATTAAATATGGTTTGTAAACTCATTTTGGAGATAACCCTCTTAAACGAGTCTGAGCCCTTTTTTGTACACAGTTAAATGCTTTCAAGTATTGCTATATGACAGCCACAATTTACCTTCAGTCATTTGTTAGCACACATAGTTTGTTCTATTTGACCTATAGATAGACCCTATCAGGTGCTACCACTCCAGGTCAGAGTGGACCAGAAAACAATGGCAATGAAGAGGTATTCCACTTTGACCAAAGCACCCGTTGTGGGGGGGGGGTCTTACCCTTCTGCAGAGACGCAATTGGGGTATTCTATAGCCCCAACCGCCTGGCCTATATCAGGTAAGTATGTACGTGTATATGTATATATATAGATGTTGATTAATTCCTGGGTTAAACTTATTAGGTTATTTAAAGCGAAATCGGGTGTTTTTCAAGAAAGTATTCCTATTATTATTCCGATTCAATTGTAATTATTTATTGGCGCACAGTTAGGATATGAAGTATTCCCATCAAATACTAATAATTCGAGCTCAGTTATATTGTCCTAAGTACGAGGATCATTAAATAAGTTTCCAGACTTTTTTTTGTATGGGCACTTTTATTGATAGTACACACATGAAACTTTAGTCCCCTTCCAAGTAATCTCCTCTGGCTGCAATGCAATTGTTGTACCGTTCCAAAACCTTCTGGAAGGCCCCATGGAAGTATTTTTGTGTGGGCGTGTCAATGACCTTCGTAACAGCCTCTTTCATCTCCTCAATTGTCTCATAACGACAGCCTCTGAGCTTAGGGAATAAGCAAAAGTCACAGGGAGCAACGTCTGGACAATAGGGAGGGTGAGGAATTGTCGTGATGTCCATCTTGGTCAAATAGTCTGTGACAAGGATAGAGTTGTGGACTGGCGCATTGTCCTGGTGGAAATGCCACTGACCCGATTTGAAGAGTGCTGGCCTCTTCCCAAGGAATCTCTTGCTGAACTCCCTTAAAACCCCAACATAGTAACACTAACCCTAACCGTTTGGCCAATCAACTGTGGTGTATTGACTTCCTTACTCCTCGCACACCTCTCATCATCCCTCACAGACTCCCTGGCTTCCTTGAATTTCTTATGTCACTCAAAAACTGATGCTCGATTCCTGCAAGATGCTCCAAAAGCAGTCTGAAGCATTCCATACGTTTTTGTGGAACTTTTTCCAAGTTTAAAACAGAATTTTATTACATATCGTTCTTCGAAAGCGTCCCCACGTCAAGATTGCATTTTTGAAATTCCCCAGCTGTGACAATCAGGCTTTAGTAGGGTGTATTTCAATTCCTGCTGTAGCTGTTCATTTGAACCTGAAATTATAAAAATTGGTCAGTCATCTCATAAGATATATAGCTATAACATACTGAATTTTCAAGAGTCTACGACAATTTTCAATGCCTGTACAAAAAAGTCTGGAAATCTATTGAATACACCACGTATTCCTATATAAGTATATATTTCAAAACAGATTTATTTGACTCACAGCAGGGATATTAATAGTTATTACCACTCCAGGTCAGAATGGATTTGTGAGCAATGAAGAGGTGAGTCCACACTCCCCATAGCTCCAGAAACTGGATGTAGTTTGGCGTCGTATCCAGAACAACGGCAGTATATGTATGTATTTACCCAACCCCTCTGCACAAGCAGGATGTGACACAAAGTCAATTATTTAAGCGGAGTTTAACCGGCTTGATTGAATTCGCAGTTTTCCTTCTCCTACACCGGTTGCCATACCAATGTTAAAGAGCCCAGTCTGCCTGACTATTTGCTCTTAGCTGGAGGTTGAACAGATGGATTCGTAGCTTTGCTAAAGATATTATCGCAATGTGAAATTCAAACAGCCTTGTTCAGGAATTGAACTCAGGTCACCGTATCCGTTTCCTACGATAATAACCATTACACCACGAGCGTCTGCCTGCCTGCCAGCCTGCCTATCTATCTATCTATCTGTCTCAGTTTGTTAATCTCTTTCTCTGTTTTTTATTATATTTAGACACTTAAAAAGAAGCACGAGAGAGAGAGAGAGAGAGAGAGAGAGAGAGAGAGAGGGGGGTATTTTTCTTCCGGGCTGGGGTCCATTCAATAATGAATCGTTTCCTTTCTTCTCTTGCCGATGGAATGGAAGCCTGATGATCGGCAAAAGTGGCAAAGACACTGTCTCTTCGTTAGAAAACCCCAGAAGAACATCTTTCGCGTTTAGCTGCAACGAACACAAATCGGTTGCAGAAACCTGACAGCTGGCGAGGCTCACAGTTCACAAATCATTTCTCTTAAAGAGTCAGACAAAGAAAACGGAGAAAAATGAGAAGTTAAGAAAGAAAGAAAGAAAGAAAGAAAGAAAGAAAAATTGGGAGAAAATAGGGAGAAAAGAAAGAAGTATTACTTTAAAAAGAAAGAAAGAAAGAAAGAAAGAAAGAAAGAAAAGAAAAAGTATTGCTTTATTAGGAAAGAAAGAAAGAAAGAAAGAAAGAACGGAAAATAGGGAGAAAATAGGGAGAAAAGAAAGAAGTATTATTTAGAAAGAAAGAAAGAAAGAAAAAAGAAAGAAAGAAAAGAAAAAAGTATTGCTTTATTAAGAAAGAGAGAGAGAAAGAAAGAAAGAAAGGTAGAAAAAGAAAGAGAGGGAGCAAAGAAAGAAAGAAAGAAAGAAAGAAAGACTGAAAGAAAGAAAGAAAGACTGAAAGAAAGAAAGAAGTATTACATTAAGAAGAAAAAAGACGCGAAAAAAAAAAGAAAGAGACAGAAAGAAAGGAAAAAAGAAGGAAAGAAAAAAGAAGCATTACTTTTGAAAGAAAAAGAGGAGAAAGAAAGAAAGAAAGAAGTTTTACTTCATAAAGAAAAAGAAGGAAGCAAGAAAGAAAGAAAGAAAGAAAGAAAGAAAGAAAAAGAAGTGTTTATTCCGAAAGAAAAAGAAGTGAAAAGGAAATGAATAAATAAATAAATAAAGAAATAACTCAGAGAAAAAGAAAACCGGAAGGGAGCATTCAAAACCGAAAAAAGAAAGTATTTTAGAAAAAAATGGGATGAAGGAACGAAAAGAGACAATTATTGATAAAATGTGTAATCATTAACGACAAAATATTACTTAAATGACTGAGAGAGAGAGAGAGAGAGAGAGAGAGAGAGAGAGAGAGAGAGAGAGAGAGAGAGAGAGAGAGAGAGAGAGAGAGTAATCTTCTAAAGATAGAAGTCATTATTCAAAACAGAAAAAGAAAAGGGTAAAAAAAACATCATCCAAAGATTGACAAAGTGGAATAAAAAAAGAAAGAAAGAAAGAAAGAAAGAAAGAAAAGATAATATTACTGGATAAAGAAAACGAGAAGAGAAAGAAAGAAAGAAAGAAAGAAGAAATTCCTTGGAATGGGAAAAATAAACGCTGAAAGACGGAGAAGTGAAACAAGAAGAAAGAAAGAAAGAAAGAAAGAAAGAAAGACACATTGCTAAAACACTGTGAAGAAGAAAGAAAGAAAGTAATAAAGATAAATCGCTGAAACACTGTGAAGAAAGAAAGAAAGAAAAAAAGAAAGAAAGAAAGACACATTGCTGAAACACTGTGAAGAAAGAAAGAAAGAGAGGCACATTGCTGAAACACTGTGAAGAAAGAAAGAAAGAAAGAAAGAAAGACAGACACATCGCTGAAACACTGTGAAGAAGAAAGAAAGAAAGAAAGAAAGAAAGGCTGATTGACTAAAGGCAAAAAAGTAAAAGGAAGAAACAGGTGTGAGGAGGAAAATATTCAATTATTACTGAAAATGATCAAAAGAATGAAAAGAAAAAATAACAGAAAGATTATGTCGCGCCAAAAGCTGAGAGAGATAAAAGAAAAAAGAAATCCCATTTGAATAGTCATGAAAAGAATACAAGGTGTAAATAGAAGAAGAAGAAGAAGAAGAAGAGAGAGAGAGAGAGAGAGAGAGAGAGAGAAAGAGAAAGGATGAGAAAGAGAGAGAAGAGAAGAAAATGAAAAAGTGGAAAAAGGAAGAAGAAAAAAAAACAGAAGCAGAGAAGACGAAAAAGAACTAAAGTAAAAATGAGAGGAGGGATGATAGAAAGAAACAGATAGTGAGACAAAGAAAGAGAGAAAGAGAGTAAGAAAAGTAAAGGGTTGTAAGGAAAAGAAAACAGAACAAAAAAAAAGAATGAAAGAGATAGATAGATAGATAGATAGATAAGAGGAGAGGGTGTAAAAAGAGAGTAGAAAGACAGAGGGTGATTGATATGAAAGAGGATAGCTAAAGATGCCTTACGTGAGTAGGTGGGTGGAAGGACAGCAAGAGAGAGAGAGAGTGAGAGAGAAAGGAGGAGATAAAGATAGATGGATAAGAGAGTAAAAAGAGAAAGAAGGAAACATAGATAGATAGATAGATAGATAGATAAAGAGAGAGAGAGGGGGGGCGGAAGAAACAAAGAAACAAAGAAAGAATTATGAGAGAGAGAAAAAAAGAAAGAGAGAAAGAAAGCGAGAGAGAGAGAGAGAGAGAGAGAAATGCCCGGATAGAAGTTGAAAAAGAAGAAAAAAAGAGTCATTGGCAAAATAGACGTCCCTCTCCCGCCGCTCGCCGACCCTTTGTACTTTGGATCACTTATGAAACCCTACCAAACAATAAAATGTTTTTCTCTAGCCATATAACACTGACACAAACCGTCTCAATATTTCTTCATTCGATTTTTGCTACAAAAAGAATGAGAAATTAAAAAATAAAAGATGAAAAATAAAACAATAAAATTGTAAAAATAAATAAATTAATAAATAAAAATGCTAGAACGAACAGTAAAAGTAGAAAAACGAATTTTTTTCTTCTTTTTTTCCCTTCTTCTCCTGTTCTTTCTTCTCTCCGCCTTGTTATCGGCTCAGTCTTCAGTATCGCCGCCTTGTGGTGCATTTATCACCGGTCATAAAAGGGGAGCTAACGACGTCCAAGCCGCGGTTCGAACAAAATTGTATTTGTCAGCCGAATACGAGCGGGTGTCAACTGCGTAAATGTAGCGCGAAGATGAATGAAAGACGAAGTGGGGGGAGCTTAACACGAGTGGCGGTTGGGTGGAGCTTCGAGCGACCCACCGGACAACAACCTCGCCCTCTTTTCTTTTCTTTTTTTAACCAACAACACTGAACGAATGATTGCTCTTCTGTAGGGGAACGCATTCTCTCTCTCTCAATCACCCGACCTTCACTTACAGAACCGGTATCTTGCGCACGGCCATATTTGTTACACAGTAAAATTGGGCGGAACTTGGCCTTTCGCTTTTTTTTTTTTTTTTTTTTTTTTTTTTTGATTTTGTTAAAAAATTCTATCCACGAGTTTTTTTCTTCTTCTTATTTTTTCTGTTCCTGATCGCTTTGTAAAGAGAGTCCGCCCAGGAGAATACAAATTGGTCATTTCTTTAACAAGAGGAAAAAAAGACGGAACCAGTAAATAACTAACAACAGACAGCAGGCTGCTATTCTCCTTATTATGACCTCACGGAAACAAATACACAAAACAGGGTGTTGGTGTTGTTGGAGTATTAGACTGGACATAGAGAGGCCGGTTGTTTTGTCCTTAGGGCGTGCACTTGTTAAAATCATAGCTTTCTTTTATTAATCTTTTAAAATTACTCTTCTTTAAATAGTGCCTTCTATATTATGAATATCACTCACTATTCTTATCTAACCTTTTTATAATGGTGATTGCAATATTGAACAAGTCCTGGCGTCAACACCCCACAAGACACCAACTATACGGCCACTTGCCTCCCATCACGAAAACTATCAAAGTTAGACGAACCAGACACGCAGGACACTGCTGGAGAAGCAAGGACGAACTCATCAGTGATGCACTCCTATGGACCCCTGCATATGGCCAAGCAAAAGCAGGACGACCAGCTCGAACATACATACAGTAGCTCTGTGAGGATACGGGATGTAACCCTGAAGACCTGCCAAAAGCGATGAATGATAGGGAGAAGTGGCGAGAGAGGGTCAGGGATATCCGTGCTGGCGGCACGACATGATGATGATAATGGTGATTATGTGCTTAAAACCGAAACTATGTCACTACCGACGTCAAAGTTCCCTTATTTATTTACGTTATTTTCTTAATTCTAATTAATTAATCGTTACGCTATCTTAATTAGGATCTTATTTATTAACGATGTCTCGATTAAAATCTAGATTTACCTCAAAACAGACTATATAACTAAAGGATCCATCTGACCTTCCACGAGGTCAAAGTTTGACATAAGGTCATTTTAATTTAGGGAGCTTCACACAAGTCAAGACTTATACGTGGTCGTCATAAAAATGCTTGATCCTCTCGACATTCTCCTTTTGGGTTGCCTTTAGGTACCAAGCGATAAACTTAGCCTTGCTATGCAGGTATTGCCAGGGGAATGTCGCTGAGACCAGGCAATCAACTCAATAACACCCATCACTTTAACAATAAGGGGCACCCGGAGTGGGATATTTATCCGCGCCGTCACAAAAATGCTCTTTCCCCTTGGCATTCCCTATTCCGAGGCACCTCAGGAGCGAAGCGATAAACTTAGCCCTACCAAATAGGTATTGCCAGGAAGATAATCCCAGTGATTAACAGATCAACTTAATAACTCCATACCCCGGAAATTTTTTTGGTGGGGGCAGCTCATGGGTAGAGTGTTCGCCAATGGTCCGGGGTTCAATCCCAGGTCGCCTCATACCAAAGACTTAAAAAATGGTACTTGATACCTCTTTGCTTAACACTCAGCAATATAAGGTACTTATCAAACGTAAAGTGGAACAATCCAGGGAAGGGAGTAGCGGCCTCCCCTACACCTCGGTGTTGTAGCTATTGAAAAGAGAGCCTTCTGGTCGCCCTCGACTAAAGGGAGACAACTTTACTTTTTACTTTACATAGTATATGGCGTGAGTAATTTGCATAACAGTTTAAAGAAAACTGGATTTAACAAATAATTACTTGGTGTTATTAATTTCTTATATTGTTGTATTCCCAAACATGAAATTAAAATAGGTGTAAGGTTTTTATTTGTGTTCTTATTTAGTTTTGGAAACTTTTCTAAATTAACATAAAATTTCATTGAATTAAAATCTAAATACTTGTACAATTACCAATAATTTCGTTAGTACTAATAATTAATACACAATGAAATGGTTTCAAGTATTCCTATCCAATGCAAATAATTTTTAAACAGCTGGGACCCTAACCGTTACTACCACTCCGGGTCAGAGTGGATCTCGAAATAATGGCAATGAAGGGCTACTCCACATTCCCTAGAGCTCAGTAATTTTAGGGTAAAAATATGCATCCATTAAATTATCGGTCGGGTTATCTCTCACTTATCCCATAACCTTATTTGGAAGTGGGGGCGTTACATATGTATCACAGGGATAGTCTAGTAGAATCCATCCCTAACCAGGTCCGTTCAGTTTTCTTCTCCTGGATCTGATCCCAAAGATATTAGTAAAATACAAACAGACTCGTTCAGGATTTGAACTCGGGTTGCTGAATCTCTTTTCTACGACGATAACCGTCACACCTCGAACGCCTCCATTCTTAATTTATTTGTATATATAGGATGTAGAAACAAAATTAGGAATATTCTTGTATAATGATAAACGACACGATTAATCTTAATATCCCCCCCCCAATTCAGTAAATTTACTCAATATGGCCAACATTTTTTTTCAATTATTGTATCAACCCGACTTCGAAACGATTTGCATGCCTTCAAAATAAATTCTTCAGATATTTTATTCCATCCCTCCAAAATAGCAGTTTTAAACGAACCAATATTTTGATGGGGAGTTGCATTTGTTTTCTAAAACGCCCCATATAGCATAATCAAGAGGATTAAGGTTTGGGTTTGATAGAGACCATAAAGAAACTCCAGTTATTTCGGAAATTTTTCTTTAGCTTAGTTTCAACGTTAAGCAAATCATAGATTCTTTGTCATTTCTTTTCTTGCTCGCGCATACTGGGCTGAATTTTTATGAAAAAGTTTTTAAATAATAGAGCTAATCGTGGAAATTTAGATTTATCACACTTTCTTTTCAAAAAGTGGACAAATCAAACTAAAAAAACGTTTTAAAAATCATTCCATACTTCGCTTCCGCAACCTGGAGATATAGACAAACTTGCAGTGCCTCTTTCGGTAAGATAATAGTTAGCGCGAACGCCTTTCAGACGATTTCTAGGAAGTAGTGAGTTCGATCCTAACTGAGTGCTTCACATTTTTGGCTGTGTGGGATTTTCGCCCCCCACCCGCAAAAAAAATGTTGGATTGAATTACAAAAGAAGAAATCCTAACAAAAAGAAAATAATTTTTTCTTTTCTTTATTCTATTTATCGTGAACTCAACTCTTTATGAAATTCTAAGTATTTCGATGGTTATTCACATCATCAGTGACACAAAAGACAATTTCTTACTTGTTTGTTCATCAGTATTCGTTAACAGCATGGTTTTCCATAGAAATAACGTTATTATTTCTGTACAGATCGTAACTTCTCTCTAGGATTAGTTAAGTACTTGTCATTTTGCTGAGGATCAAAGTGTAGTATTTGTACTCGTTGAAATACTATAATCATTCTAATTATATTACCATCTACATAAAGATATGGTGCAAGTCCCTTTGCTTATTTATTTGTCGTAGTCTGTGTTTTATATAAAATTATTATATCAAAACAATCACTTCTCGTTTGAAACAAATTTCTGAATACGTTGTTATATAACTTGACAAAGGTTGCGATTTTTCCCATTACAATTAGCTCGTTTTTTTTTTCAATAATTAATCAAAAAAGAAAACAGGTAATTAAAAAAAAGTTAAAATGAAAACCGGTCGAAAAAAATTAGATTGAAAATTGATGTTTTTGTATTCATTTTAAATCTGTTCCTAATAAATAAATGGAAGTCAAACAATATTTTTGACTTATTTTGTTAAAGAAGCGGTGAAAATAAAATAAAACCAAACGAAACGAAACAAAACAATTCAAAACAAAAAGGGATTGAATGGGAAAAGAGACAACGTGATTTCTCGTTGAGTGAGCGAGAATACTTTTTTCCCTGCCAATCAACAGTTTTGATTTATGGCAGGAAAAGGCGAAGCAGTGTTTAAAGCGAGAAAAACAAAAGCACTAAAAAAGGAAAAAAACATACAATCCCCCAAAACAAATAATCAAATAAACAAACAAGCCCATCAGAGTAAAAAAAAAAAAAAATAAATAAATAAATAAATAAAAAAGAGAAAAACAACCCCCTCCCACCAAAAAACGGTATTTAAATAATTGTTTGTTTTTAAGAAGTAACGACTGGACAAAACGTCTCGTTTTCCAGCCTCGGAAGTTTTAAGGTTTATGATCTTTGTTTTTTTTTTTTTAGGAAAATGTATTTAGACATTTTTACTGTTGTACATTCTGTCTACCTTAGAATTTTACGCTTCAATTTACTGCGTATTTCTTACTTTAAACAGTAGTCACTATTTATATTTACTTAACCACTCCCCCACTGATAGATGCAGCACAGGGTCAATTTTTCAAAGTAGACGTATAACAGTTTTGAATTCATAATTTATTATCATTACTCCCAGGCCCACTCTGACCCAAAGTGGTAGTATTTGTTAGGATTCAATCTGTAAGTCAAATAGAACTGTTCAGTCTTTTTTTTTTCTTTTTTTTTTTTTTTTTACTAAGGATTATTATTATTCGTTAATTGAAACTATACAGTTATGCACAAATTATTTGTATTAGATAAGAATACTTGATATCACATAACTGTTAGCAAAAAAAAAAAAAAAAAAAAAAAAAAGAAAAGAAAAAAGAAAAAGAAAAAAGAAAAACCCAAAATACAAACAAAAACAAAACAAAAACCTACCAAACAAACAAACAAATAAAAACAAATACCCCCTGAAAAAAAAAAATTCCCAAAACCCCCAGAAAGAAAAACTACACGTAAATATATGAATGCGCAATACATTCTAGGCAGAAATAATTCTAGACTGGTTGACAAGCAATTTAAATCAATCATTACCAAGGTTAAAGGGCCCTGTCTGAGATAGATAGTTGGATACAGACCTTTTCCCAAGGGGTATTAGCACTATGTAAAAAGCCGTCTTGAACTCGGGGCAACGAGTCTATTTCCAACGACGATAACCGTTACACCATGAACGCCTCTTAGTTTTATTTTTAACGTTTATCTTAGAATGTTACACTAGGGACATTGGACGTTACCAACGCCCATAAATAAAACGTCATAACTAAAAATAGAATTGAATAAATATTCATAAGACATGTACTTATTTTTAGACTGATATATATATATATATATATATATATATATATTTGGTTACAGTTTCATTGGTGAAGAGTTTGGTAATAAATAATACTTAATAATGTCCGTTTTGATTGTAAACTATTCGTATCGAAATAAAGACCTGGTATCTTTGGGTTAAAAGAAAATTAACTTTTTATCAAACATCTTTTTTTGTGCTGTACGTATCTATTGAAGATAGTGTATATTCGTGTAGACTTCGCAATATGCAAGTATAAAATTTACGTGAAACAACGACTTACAATCAAGTCACACGTAAACCATCGGTTTCTGCTTGATCATCGAAATTAAGCAACAGCTTTCCTATTGTTATATAATAGATTTGGTTAAGTTTTTTTGGCATATCAATCATTGTTCGTTATTTAATTCCAAATCCTCTTTATACATATATATTAAAAATATATGATTTAGTTTGGTTAGGTTTTATGGCATATCAACCATCATAGCTAATTTAATGACAAATTTTGTTTAAACATATATATATATATGAAATATATATGATTTTATTGGGTTGGGTTTTATGGCATATCAAGTGTTGTAGGTTATTTAATTCCAAATCATCTTTATATATATATATATATATATATATATGATTTGTAAAAATAAGTCATCGAAGTCAAATGGTTCCAAGTATTACTATATGTTATATACCATTCAATTAAACATCATTCATTTGTTTATAGACAGTTAAATGGTCAAACAGTTCTATTTCTCACAATTCGGTTTATCATAAGTCAACAGTTCTATTTCTTACAATTCAATTCAGTATAAGTCATTAGTTTGCATTCAGTTTAAATGTCAAACAGTTCTATTTGACCCTTAGATAGGACCCTATCAGGTGCAACCACTCCAGGCCAGAGTGGACCAGAGAGTGATGGCAATGATGGAATACTCTGCATTCCCCAAAGTTCCCGCATTACAGGAGCCTCATCATCAGATTGTTTAACGTCATAATCAGGACACTCGTTGGGGAGATCTTACTCCTCTGCAGAAATCCAGTTGGTGTATTCTACAGCCCTAGCCTAGTGGGCTCCATAGTTAGATGAAGGGACCACTTAAGAAACGGCAGGTCCAGTAATTAATCAGGGGACTGTGAGCTATATTTAAACAAAACTTAGTAAATAAAAGAAAAAAAAAAAAAAAAAATTTCGGATTAGATTAGGAAAATTCCAAATTTTTATTCTAGGTCATATTTGTTTTGAATGACCTGAACTTAACAACAACTATTAATTGGTATTGACAAAGCCTGACAATGTTGTACAGGGGTCAGTTTAAGTGAGAGTGAGTCAGATTCTTATTGCTAAAAATTAAAAAAAAAGTACTTACATATTGGCTCACCCTCAGAATGGCTTCGGTAGTGGAGTTTCAGATCAAATTGGTGCTGGAATTCAAGACCGCATAATTTACAGCTCAGTGGTTTGTCGCGCGAATGCGTGCGTCTCACGTGGCTGTCATGCGCAGCATGAGATGCGAAAGCTTTGCCACAATACTTGCACTAAAATGAAAGAAAGAAAAAAAAAATGTCGAATGAAATAAGGGAGTTAAAAACTGGCAAGGTTAAAGATACGAGAAAGATGAGCGTTTTACGAAAAATTACCAGTAAATGACTTTTCAAAAATCTAACAATAAGGATTTAATGCGACAGTGTGCTGTTAACTTGCCACAGGATAGATAGATAGATTGATTGATTGATATGAATACATTAGGATAGATAAATAGATAGATTTGAATTTATTTATTTAGACAGATAGATAGATAGATAGATAGATAGATTAGACTAAAATAGATAGATAGATAGATTAGACGGAGATAGATAGATAGATAGATTAGACTGAAATAGACAGATAGATAGATTAGACGGAAATAGATAGATAGATAGATAGATAGATTAGACGGAAATAGATAGATAGATAGATTAGACGGAAATAGATAGATAGATAGATTAGACGGAAATAGATAGATAGATAGATAGATAGATAGATAGATAGATAGATAGATAGATTAGACGGAAATAGATAGATAGATAGATAGATAGATAGATAGATAGATTAGACGGAAATAGATAGATAGATAGATAGATAGATTAGACTGAAATAGATAGATAGATAGATAGATAGATTAGACTGAAATAGATAGATAGATAGATAGATAGATAGATAGATAGATTAGACTGAAATAGATAGATAGATAGATAGATTAGACGGAAATAGATAGATAGATAGATAGATAGATAGATAGATAGATAGATTAGACTGAAATAGATAGATAGACAGACAGATAAGAATAGAATGAGGAAAATAGATAGGAATAGACTAAGATAGATAGACAGATGGATAGATAGTTTAGAAGAGAGAGGGAGGAAAACGGATATAAACAGATTGTAATAAAAATTACATGCTGTGACACACACACACACACACACACACACACACATATATATATATATATATATATATATATATATATATATATATATATATCGTGACATTTGACAGTTTGTGTTTTTGTATATATATATATATATATATATATACGCACTTATAAAGATAGATAAGAACAGACTGAGATATATGTTAAAATATTCTATCCGCTTGTCAAACAGGAAGGAAGGAAGTAAGAAAAAGAGACACTTGAGTAAAAGAAATCCCGAAAGAAGAAAATAATAAAGGATAATAAAAAGAAAGAAAAAAGAAAAACAGAGAAAAAGGACATAGGTAAGGAAAGAAATCATGAAAAAAATGCAGGTAGAAAGAATGAACGATGAAAAAGAAATTAGTAAAGAAAGAAAAAAAGTAAATTTGGAAAGAAAGAAAGAATTAAGCAAAAAGAAATATCGAAAGAAAAGGAGAAAGTAAAATAAAGAAAGGAAAGAAAAGGAAAAGAAAAATGAATGAATGAAAAAGAAAGAAATTGGAAAGGAAATAAATTAAAATAAAGAAAACGAAAGAAAAAAAAAGAAGAATGAAAGTGTTTAAGAAAGAAATAAAATGGAAAAACATTAATAATTTTGTAAAAAAGAACGAAATAAAGAAAAAAATTAGGGAGGAAATATTAAAAGAAAAATGACGAAATGGAAGGAAAAAAATTGATGACTAAAAAAGAAATTAAAAAAGAAATAAAAATCGAAAAACAAAAGATAAAGAAAGAAAAAAGGAAGAAAGAAATTAGGAAACAAATAAAGGAAAATAAAAAAAGAAAAGAACAAAAAAATTACTGAATGAAAAATAAGACATGAGGAAAGAAAAAATAAATAAAGAAAGAAAGAAATAGAGGAAAAAGGAAAGAAAAAAGAAAAACTTGAAAAATTAGAATAAGAAGGAGAAAACAAAAAGAAGAAAATGGAAAGAAATGAAAGAAAAGAAATATAGAAAGAAAAAGAGAGAGAAAAATAAAGAAAGGAAAAGAAATAGAAAAATATATGAGTGAAAAAGCAAGAAATTAGGAAAGAAAGAAATGAAGAAACAAGACTGAATGATAAATGAAAGAAAGAAAAAATTGAGGAAAATCGAAAGAAAAGAAAATCTTGGAAAATTAAAACAAAAAAAAGAAAATAGAAATAAATGAATAAGTAAATTAATAAAAACAAATACAAAGAAACAGAGAAAGGGGAAAAAAGAACTTTAAGGCAAAGAAAGAAAGAATGAATGAATGAAAAAGTAATGAAGGAAAAAATAAGAGTAAAAACAGAAAGTCAAAAGAAAGAAATAAAGAAAGACAAGAATAAAAAAATGAGAAGAAAAGAAAAGAAAAAACTCGAAAAATAAGAAAAAGAAGCAAATATTAACAAGAAAACGGAAAAAAGAACGCGAAAGGAAAAGAAAATGAAAGAAAAATGGCGTTAAGAGAAAGTGGTTTGGGCCTGGATAACAATTCGTTTCCATTTCCTTGTAGTTGTGTCAAACAGCTCTACAGACAAATTTGTTAATAGCTTGTAAACATAAACTATTTCTTTTAGTAGATATCTTTTTTTTGTGTTTCTCAGTTCCTGCTTTTCCCCCCTCACCCGTCTATTTCTGTTACTTCTCCTTTCAATGTTCTCTTTCTTGCGTTCTAAATGTTCGAAAGTTGACCGAATATAAGTGAATAGCCCTTTTGCACTCCAGGTGATTCAAATGATGTTCGTCGTCTGCTCTTGTTAAGTCTTAGCTTCGTCGTATGTAGACAATGAAGAATCTTAGCAGTAGTAGATTTACTCGTTCAATTATTTGGCTCAGCTTGTTAAGAAGATGAGCAGCACTTATTCTAAAATCAAGTCAGAGATTCAATTATTATCCCATCTCTTCAGTGATGTGCCTACTCATCAATATACCCTTGAGTGCAGTATACGATATATGGAATATCATCATCTTGTCGTGCCATCAGCACGGATATCCCTGACACTCTCTCGCCACCCCTCACTATCGTTCATCGCTTTCGGCAGGTCCTCAGGGCTACACCCCGTGTCCTCACATAGCTGCTGTAAGTAGGTTCGAGCTGGTCGCTCTGCTTTTGCTCGGCCATGTGAAGGGGTCCATAGGAGTACATCACTAATGAGCTCCTCCCTACTTCTCCAGTAGTGTCCTGGATCTCTGGTTCGTCCAACTTGGATAGTTTTCGTGATGGGTGGTAGGTGGCCATACAGCTGCTGCTTTGTGAAGTGCTGCCTCCAGGACCTGTTCAATATTGCTCGCAGCATTCTTGTGTAGTTGCCGTCAAGCCTTTTCTCCAGCCTTTTAGTTAGCGTCCAAGTAGTGAATACATATAGCAGTATCGACATGATCGCTGCTTGGAAGAAACTGCGTTTCATTTTATCGGTCAAGTCTGAGTTCCATATGTCCGATAGTCTATTGATAGCTATCCATGCATTTGTTGGTCGCGTGTCGATGTCTGTCTCGGTCGATGAGACACTACTTCCTGGGTAGGTGAACTTGTCTACTAGTTTCAGAAAGCTACCGTTTAGTGTGGAAATGTCGCCTGTTTGATTAAAGCATATATATTCCGTTTTGTGTGCATTGACATGGAGGTCACTGCCAGCGGCAGCTCGTTCCAGACTATGCAGTAGGGTTTCTGCTTGGGCGGGTGCATTTGCCAGAATCGCTATGGAATATATATATATATATATATATATATATATATATATATATATATATATATATATATATATATATATCTTATGATCGACAACCTATCGATAGCAGTCTATTCATTCGCTGGACGTATATTAATATCACTTTCAGTTGATGAGACACTGCTGCCGAGGTACGTGAACTACTTAGAGTGGAGATGGCTCCTTCTCGAGAACTACACAATTATTATTCCCTCTCTTCTGTGATGTACCTACTTATCTACATACCCTTGAGTGCAGTATACGATATATGGACAATTTAACGAGGGGTTTCACGCGCAAATACGGGTCAAATATGGTCCCAAAACACTCACCCTAACTTCGGACAAATCCGACCCTCCTTGGCATGAGGGAGGAGGTACTGCACTTGGCTAAAATCTCCTGGTCCAAGTTCAACTCTATTTCACAGTGTTCTGTTCGAAAATTAGATTACGACTGAGGGAGATGAACAGATAAAACACTTTAATCTGTGGTGTACAGTCTGACTCAGCAATATTATATTTGGGCATTTTGTTATCTCTTCCTTCGGTGTCCGACAGAGGTCTTCTCTAATATTTCTAAGACATGGGGAGCAAGCCTGTCACGTCATGTAGTCCATAATATGTAGATAGGGAGGTTGATTTTTAGACTGCTTGAACTCGGCTTACCGATTTCTTTCTCCGCGCCGATAACTGTCTCATATCCTGGTTATTACTATTTGCGAATAGAAAATGATGACACATCGCCAAAATAATGGCAGGCATGGTTTTATTTGATTCACTCTCAGTTAAATGCGAGAACGAGAAACTAAAAGTTCTCGGCCAAACTAAGAGGGAACGGCTTTTTTTTTATTAAAATGAACTTTTATTGATATTTTAAGGGTTAACAAATAATTAGAAACAATGCAACAAGTGCATTGAACAGTGGAATGGATAAATGAAATATGTACGTTTCATGGTACATCCATACAGTAGTATTGACTCGGTCAACACTTGGAAGCAATCCGGTTTTATTTTATTAGATAGATCAGACGTTCTTATGATTGATAACCAATCGATAGCAGTCTATTCCTTCGCTGGACGTATATTAACAGTTGCTGAGACACTGTTGCCGAGGTACGTGAACTTGTTTACTAATTTCAGAGGCCCACTATTTAGAGTGGAGATGGCTCCTTATCGAGAACTACACAAGAAAGCTACGAGTTATTTTGAACAAATATTCGAAGCAACACCCCACGAAACAACACCTGTACGGACACTTATCTCCCATCTCAAAAACATGCAGGTAAAACTAACAAGACGTGCGGGACTCTGCTGAGGAAGCAAGGACGAAGTCATAAGTGACAATCTTCGATGGAACTCTACACATGGGCGTACTAGTGTTGGCCGGCCAGCAAGTACTTATTTACATCAGCTCTGTGCGGACACTGGGTGTAGTTTGGAAGACCTGCCTAAAGCGATGGATGATAGGAACGGATAGAGAGAGAGAGAGAGAGAGAGTTCGGGGAATCTATGTTTCATCGTGACTTGATAATGATTATGATGACATTTCATGGCTCAAAGTGAATTACTTTCTTTTTTGAGTCGAGAACTTTTCAGAACATCTTGTTTTTAAATTCCATATACGAATTTTAAAATAAAATTTTTAATTTTGAAAAAAACTTGAGAAAACTGGAAGACTTAAATCTTTGCCCAAAGGTGACCTGAAATTGAGAGAAGGCGAGATGAAGTTCTTGAAATATTTCGCAGAAGCCATGTTTGCTGAGCGTTTGGAAGGCCAAAGGGCGCCTCTAAATTTACTGCAATTTTCTTTGGTTTTTGGTTTCTTTGTTTAATGGCATATCTTTGGTTTTGATTTCTTTGTTTAATGGCATATCTTTGGTTTTGGTTTCTTTGTTTAATGGCATATCTTTGGTTTTGATTTCTATGTTTAATGGCATATCTTTGGTTTTGGTTTCTTTGTTTAATGGCATATCTTTGGTTTTGATTTCTTTGTTTAATGGCATATCTTTGGTTTTGGTTTCTTTGTTTAATGGCATATCTTTTATATAGCGGCATATTGAATGAAGGAATGAGTAAGACACTTCTTTATAAAAAACGTATCTCTCTTTATTCTTCGAAAAGGGGTTGAATCTTCTGTGGTGTGTGAGAGATAGATACGGACGAAGACAAACAGAGATGGAGGGAGACGAAGACAGACTGCCATATGGAACCATAATTTCTTCTTCTCTTGACCATACCAGGCTGTGTTATCATCGAGACCCCACTTGGCACTTCTTCTACTTCTCAACCATAGGGTGCACAACCGGAGGTTCGCGGTGGGCCGCTTTCCCAACGGGGCGCTTCCCTCCGTGACTGACTGAATCTCTTCCGACCGCAAGGTGATGTTTGGTTGGTTGTTTGGGTTTTATGGCATATCAACCTTTGTATGTTATTTAACGCTAAATCCATTTTTATGCAAATTGTCAGTTCTATTTCAAACAATTCAGTTTAGCATGAATACACAGTTTAATTGTCGAAAACATTTCTTTTTCAAGCAATTCAGTTTATTCAAACAGTTCTAATTTAGCTAATTCAGGCCACAAGATGGGATTGACAAACTGAGATAGCCAGTAACTCACGTGGGCATCTACATTTATCATTTCATAACACCCACTTATTTCCGTTCAACCACGTGAGTGTTTCCGCTTATTTTCACCGGTGCGTCCTGTTCAGAGAATCTCTGGTTGACGGCTCGGTCAAGGATCAATATGCAACATATCAACTTTCGTGGGTTATTTGATACCAAAGCCATCCTTGTTGAAGAAAATCAGTGATACTATTTAACCCATAGACATGGGGGAGGGGATAAAGCGGTTCCAACCTTTCCCAATGGTATTAGTCTGAAAGTGAATGTAATATCACGACTTGGATTCGAACTTGTTTACTTCGAGGCCGCAGTCTTGCACTCTAACCATTACTGAGATGTAGTGGCTAAAGTACTGGACTGCAACATCGTAGTTAGCGAGTTCGAACTTCAGTCGCTCCATTATGTTCCCTTTCGAACGAATAATTTTGGGAAAGGCTTGAACTCGCTTTAACCCTTCACCTTTGGGTTAAATAGTATTGCTTCTGTTCTACGACGAGGATGGTTTTGGCATAAACTCACTAACGAAGGTGTTTAGGCCATTAAACAAAGAAACCAATTCATTATATTCCCTTTGTCTTGTTGACTCAAATACACCAACTGATTGGTTGGTTGGTTGGGTTTTATGGCATATCCACCTTTATCGTTATTTAACGCCAAATCCATTTTTATGAAAATAGTTCGATTTCAAACAATTCAGTTTAATGTAAGTACAGTTTGATTGTGAAAAAACATTTCTATTTCAAGCTATTCAGTTTAGTCAAGCAGTTCTAATTCAGTTAATTCAGGTTAGTATAAGTACAGATTTTGTTTACACAGTTAAATGTGAAAACAGTTCTATATTAAACAAATCAGTTTAGTGAAAGTACATTTTCAGTCCCAAAAACAGTTCCATTTCAAATAATTCAGTTTAGCATAAACACACAGTTTAAATGTAAGTATGGTTTAATTGTCAAAAACATTTCTATTTCAAGCTATTCAGTTTACTCAAACAATTCAGTTTAGCATAAGTATGCCGTTAGTTCTAGTTAACCCATAGATAAGACCCTTATTAGGTGCTACCACTCCGGGCCAGAGTGGCACTGGGAGTGATGGCAATAAAGAGGTACTCTGCATTCCTCAAAGCTCCAGCATCACTTGAACCTCACTATCAGACTGTTTAGTGTCATATCCTGGACACTCGTTGGTGGTGGGGGGCTTTCCCCTCTGCAGAGAAGCAGTCGGTATATTCTACAGCCCCAGCCGACTGGACATAATATTCTCTGGAATTTGGATATACTAATAGATCACCAAATCCCGGCCAGAAGACCTGACCTAATGATGATTAAGAAAGAAAAAAGATCTTGCCGTGTAGTGGATTTTGCCGTTCTCACAGACCACCGAGTGAAAATAAATGAAAGCGAGGAGAGGGATAAGTACTTGGACTTTTCTAGAAAACTAAGAAAGCTATGAGACATGATGATGACGGTGATACCAATTGTATTTGGCGCCCTTGGAACGATCCACAAGAACTTGGAAAAGAAGGCTGGAAAAGTTGGAAATTCGAGGACAAATGAAGACCATCTAAAATACAGCCTGGTTTAGATCAACCCAGAATATTGAGAAGGGTTCTGGAGACCTGAGGAGACTTGCTGTCACCGAGACAGCAGTGAAAGACCATCAGTGGATCAGTAGAATAAGGCTTCAATATTCGCCAGCCAACAATACTTTTCTTATCCAGCCGGTCCACGCGAAAAATATATATTATTTATCTATAGGTCAGGGAGGAGTCCACATGGTGTAGTGGTTAATGTGCCGGAATATGGCTTTGTAGTAAGTGAGTTCGAACTCAAGCCACACTAAAGTATTCACTTTCGGACTAATACCCTTAGGAATGGAATGAACCCCTATTGAGTAGCGCTCTCCCCTACACTTCGGTGTAGTTGCTATTAAAAAGGGAGCCTTAGGGCCACCCTCGACTAAGGTCACCAACTTTACTTCCCAGACATTTGTATAATGGTTAGAGTGTTCGCCAATGGCTCAGGAGACCTGGGTTCAATCTCAGGTCGAGTCATACCAAAGACTCAAAATATGGTACTTGATGCCCCCTTGCTTTAAGACTCAGCATTATAAGGTACAGATCAAAGGTAAAGTGGGTCAATCCTGGGAAAGGAGTAGTGCCCTCCCCTGCACGTTGGTGTAGTAGCTATCGAAAAGGGAGCCTTTGGGTCGCCCTTGACTAGGGTCGCCAACTTTACTTTACTTACCTTTATCCCCCTATGTATGTGTTAAATAGTGGCACAGCTGTTCTTGTACAAGGATGGCTTAGGGATTAAATAACCCACGATAGATAATATGCCATTAAACTAAGAAACCAAATCATAAATGCATGTATCACGCATGACAAGTTAAAATTTAAAAAAGTAACAATCAAATTAATCAAAACAAACTGTTTCTTTTCCATATATAAATAAAATTTTGCCCTGTCAGCTGGGGCTGTAGAATACACAGACTGCTTCTCTGCAGAGGGGTAAGACCCCACCCAACGAGTGTTCTGGATATGACACTAAAAAATCTGATGGTGAGGATCCAGTAATGCTGACGCTTTGGGGAATGCAGAGTACCCCTTCATTGCTATCGCTCCCAGGTCCTCTCTGGTCCGGACTGATAGCATTGATAGGGTCCTATCTATGGGTCAAATAGAAGTAAACTAGGTTGGTTGAGATGCGGTGGTTTTTGCATTTAAACTGTGTACTTATGCTAAACTGAGTTGCTTGAAATAGAACTGTTTTGACATTTAAACTGCGTACTAATCTTAAAGTGAATTGCTTGAAATTGAACTGTTTTTGTATGCTAAACTGAATTGTTTGATATAGAATTGAGTGTTTACAAAAAAACTATACTTATGTTAAACAGAATTGTTTGAAAAATAATGTTTATATGTTTAAAAATGGATTTGGCATTAAATAACTTACAATGGTTGATATGACATAAAACCCAAAGAAAGAAAGAAACAAACAAACAAATAAAATTACAGTGAATCTTATAGGTATTTACTAAGCCTACCTTTGTCTGGCACAAGGCAATGATAAGGATTGAACTTACTATACACTAATATCTCTTTGTAAGACTAGCTCTTTAACCATTACTTTACTGTTTAATTTCATCGGGGGGACACCAAGAAGGATCGAACTCATTACCTTATAGGAAAGGTTTACTAAGTAGACACCGATGCTCCAAGACTTTTTATAAATTTTAGCTTAATTTCTCAAGAATCGACGAGTAGGGGATTCAGTGAGAATTGAGCACGTTACATTTTTGTCATAGATTATTAAATTCATCCACACAACATTTTTCTCATGTTCTAACATTTTTATACGAAAATCTAATTCTGTTTTACTTATCTTATTGGTGGAGGGAGAACTAGTGATGTTAATGGCTAATGTGCTGGACAACGACATCGTAGCGAGTTCCAACTCCAGTCTCGCTATAACGTTTGCTTTTGAACTTAGTTTTGGGAAAGGTAAGAAGCCCTTTATTACCCCCCACCACACACACACCACCATGGGTTAAATTTTACTACTACTGTTCTACAATTATGGCTTTCGCATTAAATAACCCATGAAGGTTGATATGCCATTAAAACGAAGAAACCAAACCAAACTAATCTTTATGGGGAATCTGGTTTATGAACAATTTTTTTCATAATTTTTTTCTTTCTTTTCTCTCTTTCTCTGTCTCTGTTTTTCTTTAAGGGTATGTATACTTAAGACACCAACTATACGGCCACCTGCCTCCCATCACGAGAACTATCCAAGTTAGACGAACCAGACATGCAGGACGAGCTCATAAGTGATGTACTCCTCTGGATCCCCACATATGGCCGGGCAAAAGCAGGACGACCAGCACGAACATACATTCAGCAGCTATGTGAGGATACGGGATGTAGCCCTGGTGACCTGCCTGAGGCGATAAACGATAGGGAAAAGTGGCGAGAGAGGGTCAGAGATATCCGTGCTAGTGGCACGAAAAGATGAGATGATGATACTTGTGTGTGTGTGTGTGTGTGTGTGTGTGTGTGCATATTTCTTTTTTTGTTGTTTATTGTTTTTTCTTCTGAAGTTCAATTTTCCCGCTTTTTCTATGAATGCCGACCGGCTTCTCATACTTTGACATATTCAGCGCCTCGTTCTCGGAAAGTCTCGATTTGAGCTTTATTTATTCATTTGTTGATGTGTTGCCCTTTTTTTTATTTTTCTATTAAGTCTTAGTCTTTATTTCTTTTGAAGATTGGTCTCTTTCCATTTACTCTTGCGACAATGGCCGTCGTTTCTTCCTCTGTCAATATCAATCGATGTGCGTGCACTATTTGTTGGTTTGCAAAGCGCGTGCGCAAACACACACACACACACACACACACACACACACACACATTCATATATATTTGTTGATGGGTAAATAAAGCACACAAACACACACATACAAACACGAACACACACGCACACACATATTTATTTATATTTGTTGGTGTGCAAATAAAACGCACACACATACTCACATACGCACATATTCATATATATTTGCTGTTGTGCTAATAACACACGCACTATATATATATATATATATATGTATGTTACTTTGCAAAGAAAACACGCACGCACGCACGCACGCACTTGTATATATTTGTTGGTGTCCTCGTGGTGTAATGGTTAAAGCGATTGACTGCGGAATCGTAGTACGCGAGTTCGTACTCCAGTCTCGCTATTACGTTCACTTTCGGGCAAATACCCTTGGGAAAGGTATGAACCCCCTTACCCTCCCAGCTATGGGTTAAATAGTACCACTACTGTTCTTCTAGGAGAATGGCTTTGGCATTAAATAACCTAAAAAGAGTTGATATGCCATTAAAGAAAGAAACCAAACCAAACCATCTTCCCTAGAAACGTGGGCTCTCATATCAAGAGTATGCCTATAGACCCTTAAAATGCGCCACCATCACACATATGTATGTATGTGTAAAGAGGAACTAATGTAATGAAACGAATAGGAATTTTTCTTTTACATTATTTATCTTTTGATTATTCCCAACTAGCTCCGTCCTAAGGTCAGCGGCAGGGGAAATGTTTTCGTAAAGAAAAATTTTCTGAAATTAAATCAAAAATAGTTTTTATAAGAATTTATATGAAAAGAAGCGACGAAAAATGAACTTGGTGATGAAATATTTCGATTGGTTAAATGAAAATTATTTGAGAACAATCGAAAATTAAATGACACAAAAGAAATATTCCTATTTGTCTTATCGCTCATCTTATATATATATATATAGCCTTTGAGATTCTGCTTGCCAGAGCGACTCCGTCGAGTAAAAACGTATTCAGGCGATTAAAGTTATTCTTCTCGTCGCTCGGCGGTCAATCAAAAATTGCAATGAAACGTGTCTCTTTAAGTATAGAAAAAGGAAAACCGATTCTTTTTGCCACCCAAAAGTATGCCATGGAAGATTTACAAGTTACTTAGAATGACCTACAATTATATTAGTGAATTCTTTGGTCTTGTGTCTGGCGCCTGACGACCGTCGAAATGTCTGGTTAAAGAAAAAGGGGTCGCATCCCCAAATTATACGGCAATCATCAAAAGAAGATCTGACAAATGGAATTTTGAATGACCAGCTCCTCTCTCTCTCTCTCTCTCTCTCTCTCTCTCTCTCTTGGATGTCCAGTCATTGTAAACATTTGTATAATTAACGGTTCCACAGTGGAGCGAAAATGTCTCTGTTGTCAAGAATGAAGACGTTCACAGATTTTTAGAAATTTATTTGGAGAAATTATCCTTGGCTCAACATTTATATTCGCTTTCAGCTTTCGAAAAGTAAAAACGAACATTTGAAAAAAAAGTAAAAAACTGAATACTTCTGTCAACCACGCACCGAAAAACAAATTTTATAATTAAGTAATATTCATATTCTCTTATTTCTTACCTCCTAGAATTCCTGGACTTGTAAAACTATTGACGGAAAATGGAGTCGGTCGAGTAAAATGATTTTGGGGCGAGTAAATTTGCCCTCACTGTCGACTGCCGGTCAACTGATTTCTTTTTTAAATCTCAAAGACTATATATATATATATATATATCACTCCCATAAATTCATTGAACCACGAATAGAAAAATCAAAGCATATACAACCATTAGCAAAAATATAGATGAATGTATATTTGGCGTCATAATTTCTGTTTGCGTTTCTTTGCGCGCAATTTCGCTACTCAGGAAAAGCACGAAGCCATCCATTCTCTCACCTCAGTTTTGGATTAACAGTAGGGCAGGCTGTGTTCTTTAGTGTTGTTTAAGCAACCAGTCTAGGAGAAGGAAAACTCTGATTTCGAACCACCTTTACTCTGAGTCCAAGTGCTTTTCTTCATTCTCTTGCCACCATTGTCCAAAGTCAGAATGAGAGATAGGAGTTTTATATCCATATATATATATATATATATATATATCATCATCATCAAGTCGTGCTGATAGCACGGATTTCTCTGACTCTTTCTCTCTCTCTCCCCCCTCCCTCTCTTCATCCATCTCTATCGTCCATATCTTCCAGGAAGTTTTCCAAATTACACAGAGCTGGTGTAGATAAGTTCTTGCTGGTCGACCGACACTAGTACGGCTATGTTCAGAGGTTCATTGGAGAACGTCACTTATGAGTTAGTCCTTGATCCTCCAGCAGTGTCTTGATCGTCTTCCTAGAATGGTTTTTTTGCAGGTCCCATCTTGCTTTTTCTCTCGGTGTTCTGTCAGGGTCCATGTGGTGCATACATAGAGTAATATTATCACAACCGGAGCTTGGAAGAAATTCCCTTTTGTTTTATCCGATAGATCAGACTTGCTGCCGAAGCACGTGAACTTGTCTACTAATATCAGAGGATTACCATTTAGAATGGAGATGGCTCCTTCTCGATTAAAACACGTGTCCCGTTTTGTTTGCGTTCACGTAGAGACCAATGTATCCTGCTACCTGCTCCAGGCTAGACAGATGGGATTCGGCTTGGGCAGGTGTGTTTGCAAGAAGCGCTATGTCATTTGTATAGTCTACGTCCGTTATAGCTTCTGCGGGATTTCTTCTGCTTCTTGCCTTTTTTTAGTGTAAAGTCATTTTCTTTAATTATATCAATCGACGTTCGAAATATGTAGTGTAGGCAAATTACAAACTGATAGGGTGTTAATGCATCTCCTTGTAGAACTCCAGCAACAAGAAGTCTGTGGCTCCATCTGGTGAGCGTATCTTGACTTTCATGTTTTTATAGAGCATCATTATGTCTGTAACAGTTTCTTTGGAGAGACCATTAGCTAAAAGTATTTGCTCCATCTTTTCTCTGTGTATGAAATCGGATGCTTTGGAGAAATCTACAAACAATTCTGTTGCCTCGAGATTTTTTGCACGAACTCCATTGATGATTCGATGGATTGTTAGAATCTGTGAGATTGTGGATCGTTTTCTCCGAAAACCATCCTGATTTTTCCTAAGAACTTTCTCAATTTCAGGTTCGATGCAATTACGAAGCAGAGAATTATAAACCTTAGTCGTTATAAAAGTAAGAGTTACGCCTCTGTAGTTCTTGGTGATTCCGAGGTCACCTTTCTGTTGGAAGGAGAGGATGAAGCCTTTTGTCCATCTCTCGATTGTATTCTGTTTAAATACGGCGTTGCAAAATTGGAAATTTGACGACTTACTACTTCGATTTTGCGACGCCACACACACACACACATACATACATGGGAGAGAGGCAGAGAGATAAGGAAAGACATAGAGATTTGTACATCATGCTTTAGAGACTTCTCCCCAAAACTCACACATATAAAAAACTATCGATGATGCGACGGAATCATTCTGCTTATCTCGAAGTGCATGGACAGTAATCTTGTCTATTATCATAAATATAATATCCTGCTCGTACTGCTATAATACGTAATTTTTAATAATATATTTATTTACCCAATCCCACCACATGAGCAGGAAGAGACACAAGGTAATTATTATGCGGAGTTGAATAGGTTTGAATTGAGAATTTTCCTTCTCCTTGACCGGTTGCTATACTAAAATTAAAGTGCTTAGTCTGCCCTAGTATTTACTCAGAGCTCGAGGTAGAAGAGTGGAATGCATCCCTTCCCCATGTGTATTAGTGCTATGTGAAATGTACCACCGGCACCATCTTAATTTATATTATATAAATAATATTAAATAAATTTATCTTATATAAATGCGTATATCTTCAAGTACTTAACAAGTTTAAACTTTCTTTTTCTTGCGGTGTCCTGGATCACTTAACTGCATCCGAAGATCAGTCTCCAGTTCTGGAGCTCTTGGCGGTAGTGTATCATCTCTTAGTTGCCATTACTCTCATGTCCACCCTGACGCAGATTGACCATATCTGTTAGCGATCCTTCTATGGATCAGATAGATTGATTCAATGTAATGAATTGTTTACCTATTTAAAATGATTGTAAAGAAGAATTTTTGTATCGTTTAGAATTGAAGACCATTACTGTTGAAGTGACTTCAGTATAAAACAAGTTCTAAATGGTTAAAATTCCATAAAACCAACCAACTAACCAACCAACCTTTAACACATTTATACTGTTACTATCTGGCACTTTCACAGGATTCTCAATATTCTGACCTTGTGCAACAATTAATCAAAGCTGCAGCGTCGCATCAACCGAAAAGGACATCGAAACGAGATTAACGAAAGCATGGACAGCTATCATTAGGCTATCGATTACATGGAAATCAGACCTAACCGATAAAATGAAACGCAGTTTCTTCCAGGCAGCGGTCGCATCGATACTGCTATATGGATGCACTACATGGACTCTAACAAAACGGCAGGAGAAGAAGCTAGACGGCAATTACACAAGAATGCTGCGAGCAATCTTGAACAAGTCCTGGTGGCAACACCCCTCAAGACACCAACTGTACGGCCACCTGCCTCCTATCACGAAAACTATTCAAGTTAGACGAACCAGATATGCAGGACACTGCTGGAGAAGCAGGGACGAGATCATAAGTGATGTACTCTTAAGGACCCCCACACATGGCCGTGCAAAAGCAGGACGACCAGCACGAACATACATTCAGCAACGATGTGAGGATACAGGATGTTGTCCAGAAGACCTGCCTGAGGCGATGAACGATAGGGAAAAGTGGCGAGAGAGGGTCAGGGATATCCGTGCTACCAGCACGACATGATGATGATGATGATAAAAGTTGAAAAATATCGTTTATGTCTTCTTGTTTAGGCATATACTTACAAGAGTGTAAGCTTAATGTCGTTTAGACATATGTAGTTGGTTACGCACAAATATACATACATATATATATATTGTTTGAGTGAGAGTCGTATGGACGTACTCATAAGTGACGTTCTCCTATGGACCCCTTCACACGGATGTGCAAGTGTTGGACAACTAACTAGAACTTATCAACAACAGTTCTATACGGACACAGGATGTAGTCTAGAAGACCTGTCGGAAGCAATGGAAGATAAAGACAAATGGCGAGAAAGAGTCAATGAAATCCGTGCTAGTAGCACGATATGATGACAATGATATATATATTGTCATCCACAGGCAGACCTGTTTCGTTCTATCAGAATTTTTCAGTGTGGCTAGACAGACTAGATTCCCGAAGCTGGGATCAAAACCTGGCTGGCCGAAACGCCAATACAAGATCTACCACTCAGCCTCGAGGAAACCAGTGCAAGCGAAGGAAATTTAAACGCTTATGTATCACATTTGTTTTTGTTTACATATATCCGCTTAACGGCTACCGAAAAAAACATCCCAAAAACATCATTTGAGAATAATGAAAAATTGAATACCACAAAAAACCATCCCTATTAGTCTTATCATTTTTTATCATCTTATATATATATATATATATATATATATATCATCATCATCATCACCATGTCACGCCGCCAGCGCGGATATCCCTGACCCTCTCTCGCCATTTCTCCCTATCATTCATCGCCTCCGGCAGGTCTTCAGGGTTACATCCTGTGTCCTCACATAGTTGTTGTATGTAAGTTCGTGCTGGTCGTCCTACTTTTGCACATCCATATGTGGGGGTCCACAGGAGTACATCGCTTATGAGCTCGTCCTTGCTTCTCCAGCAGTGTCCTGCGTGTCTGGTTCGTCTGACTTGTATAGTTTTCGTGATGGGGGGCAAGTGTCCGTATAGTTGAAGTCTCGTGGGGTGTTGTCGCCAGGACTTGTTTAATACTGCTCTCAACATTCTTGTGTAATTTCCGTCTAGTTTCCTCTCCAGCCGCTTCGTTAGCGTCCATGTGGTGCATCCATATAGCAGTATCGACACAACCGCTGCCTGGAAGAAACTGCGTTTCATTTTATCAGTTAGGTCCGACTTCCATATGATCGAGAGCCTATCGATAGCTGGCCATGCCTTCGTCAGTCGTGTGTCGATGTCTTTTTCGGTTGATGAGACGCTACTTCCTAGGTAGGTGAATTTGTCTACTAGTTTCAGAGAGGCTCCGTCTAGTGTGGCAATGTTGCCCGTTTGGTTGTAACACATATATTCAGTTTTGTGCGCATTGACATGGAGGCCAATGCAAGCTGCGGCTCGTTCCAGACTATGCAATAGTGTCTCTGCTTGATTAGGCGTATTCGCTAGTAACGCCAAGTCATCAGCGTAGTCGGCGTCCGTGATTGTTTTTGCGGGGTACCTTTTGCTTCTTCTCTTAGTCAGCTCGAAGCCATTTTCTCTGATTTTGTCGATCGAAGTCCTAAGCACATAGTCTAGACAGATGATAAAGAGGTACGGGGCTAGTGTGTCGCTAGTAACGCCAAGTCATCAGCGTAGTCGGCGTCCGTGATTGTTTTTGCGGGGTACCTTTTGCTTCTTCTCTTAGTCAGCTCGAAGCCATTTTCTCTGATTTTGTCGATCGAAGTCCTAAGCACATAGTCTAGACAGATGATAAAGAGGTACGGGGCTAGTGTGTCTCCTTGTAGTACTCCTGCAACAATGTCGAAGTATTCCGTGTCTCCATCTGGTGAACGTACTTTCACTTTGGTGTTTCTGTAGAGAATCATTATCGCTGCTACTGTTTCTTTTGGTAGGCCGTATGCTAGTAGGATTTGCTCCATCTTCCCTCTGTGTATGGAATCAAAGGCCTTGGTAAAGTCGACAAATAGTAATGTCGCCTGTAAGTTTTTTGCCCGAACGCCTTCAAGGATTCTACGGATGGTCAGTATTTGTGAGGTTGTGGATCTATTTCTCCGGAAGCCGTTTTGGTTTTTCCTAAGGATGTTGTCTATTTTGGGTTCTATGCGGTTTCGTAGTAGGGCATTGTAGATTTTGGCTGCTATGGATGTAAGTGTTATCCCTCGGTAGTTCTTGGCTAGTTCGAGGTCGCCTTTTTTAGGGAATGGAAGGATGCATCCCTTCGTCCATCTTTCTATCCTATTTTGACTATAGACTGCGTTGCATTGCCGGAGCAGTATATCGTCGAATTGTCTAGTCTTCCACACTTCTGGGGGATCTCGTCTAGCCCTGCTGCTTTCCTATTTTTAATTCTTCTGAGAACTGAGTCGAGTTCTTCTTTGGTGAAAGGACATAGTTTAACGTCTAATTGCTTACTAATAATTCTGGTGATCGGTTCATCCGTTATTTCCGGTGGGTTTCCTCGTAGATTTTTGAAATGCTGTTCCCACAGTTTTACTCATTCTTGTTGGCTTGCAGCTTTCAATTTTGCTTTGGCTGTGCTCTTCCTTCTACTTACTTCGTTTATTGTTTGCCAGGCTATCCTGGATTGTCTATCTTCCACCGAGTCTCTAATCTTATCTATCTGATTTTGTATGTATTCTGCCTGTTCTTTTAGATATATTCCTGTTAATTGATGTTGAGCCTTTTCTAGTTTTCGTGCATTTGTGTTTGTTGGGTTCTTTTGATAGCTTTTGGAGGCTGTTTTCACAAGCGCACGTTTTTCTCTACCCGCTGGCGTTTCCCAAGGGGCTCTATATTTAGTTCTAGGTTTTGTTGGAATACACTTAGCTGCCGCCTCAAGGTGTGCTTCTACAAAATTTTTATATTCGTCATTTGGGGTACCTTTTTCTGCCTTCTCTTGTAGTGCTTCGAATCTGTTTCTTAATTCTAATGCATATTTATCTCTAATATCTCTGTTGTTGAGTAGGGCCCAGTCATAGTGCTTGGTTGTCGCTTTACGTGTGGCGTTTTTTCGTAGGCTTAGACGTACTTTGGCCGTAACTATTCGATGATCGGAGGACACACCCTCGAAAGAGGAGTATGCCTCGCAATTCATCGCACTGTTTTTCCATTTCCCGTTTATAAGGACGTAGTCTATCTGTGCTTTACTCTTATTCGCGTATGTGTAGGTCCATAATTTCCCCTCCCTTTTTTGAAAGTTTGTATTGAGGCATGTTTATCTATTTTCTATCATGAAATCTATTAGATGTTGTCCATTCCTGTTTGATGCGTTGTGTAGGCTGTATTTGTTGTGTCTGTTTTTCCCGATTTGTGCATTCATATCTCCGCCAATGACTAGCAGGTTGTGTTTCGGAATGCTACGTACTAGGGAGGATAGATCTTCGTAGAAGGTGACTATTTCGTTTTCTTCGCTAACATTGGTAGACTGTAGCAGGAGATAATTGTTGCTTTGGGGTTGCCATTAAACGTTGCGGCCATCATCCTAGGTTGTATTCTCTCAACGCTGTTCAGTGTTTTTAACGCTCTTGGTCCTAGAAGCATTCCCACCCCTCCTACCGATGCATTGACCGAGTTTTTCCATGCGGATACAGTCACCAGCATCCATCCATTACCAGTTTCGTGATACTTGATATCTTCGGTGTGCGTGTATCGGTGCTCTTGTATGCAAATTATGTCTATCTTATGTTCTACGGCTGATGCAGTTAGCTCTGATAGTTGACCTATTCTATTTAGGGTTCTCACGTTAAATGTCGCTATCTGTATTGTTTGTTTGCATCTTAGTAGTTTTTGTTTGAGTTTGAGCTCTGTAGCTGATTTTTCGAACACTGAGGCCAGGGCTCCAACCTCAGCAGGACGCGCCCCTTTTTTACCCGCGCGAAGAGCAATGCGGTTTATGTATCTGGTTTGAGTACGAGTCATGGTTATCTTTCGATGGCTGTTTTTATTCTCATCTATAGAAGCCACTCTTATAGATGAGCAGCAGTAGTTCCCCGATCGAACTGACAATCCTGAGCGTTAAGCCGCAGGACTCACACGTACATCACGCTGCTTCCCATGTGTATGTGTTAGAAAAAAAAGAAGAAAAAAAAAGAAAAAAAGAAAACAAAAGAAAAATGAAAAAAAAAAAAACTTTTTTTTTTTTGGGGGGGTATATTTCAGCCTATCATCTTTTTTTGGGGGGGTATATTTCAGCCTATCATCCGATTCCGGCTCTGACAGGTTTTTATTTTATTGGTAGAATTCGATTTTTGACTTCGGTTGCTTTTTTGACTTCGGTTGCTTTTTTTTTTTAATTTTTAACTGAGAGTGTGCAATAAGACTTCTAAGCTTAAGAAAGTTCTATCTCTGTTTGCCCTGTATACTAACGCATTCGACCGGCGTCGTTATACGCCATTTAATTTTATTTTATTTATTTATTTATTTAATTTTTTTTTTCCTTGGGGGGGCAATTTTGGGGTTTTCTTTAGCAAATTTAGAAGTTCGTCTTCCAAAAGTAAAGTTTTTTCTGAAAATTAAGTCGCATAAGTCTTCATTCTTCATTTAAACAACACAGAATACAGCTGAGATTTAAGACATTACTATTTTAAATCAAATGTGCATTTTAAATGAGCAGTTTAGTAGAATAAATTTACTGACCTCTGTGAAAAAACTTCTGGAAACGGAATCACTTCCAACGTATGCATACTATTTCAACAAATGAAGGATTGAATTATTACTAATTTTTAATAGTATTTATATTAAAGGTTCCACTCCTATATCATGGTCATCTACTGGGGTGGACAGAGAGAGAGAGAGACAGAGAGAAAGAGAGAAAGAGAGAGGAGGAATCAACTCTTTTATGGCTTTCGTCTTTAGCACGTGTTAGACTACATTTGAGGTGTTTTGGATTTTTTTTTCTTTCTTTTCTTGGGGGGGGGAAATTTTGGGGTTTTCTTTAGCAAATTTAGAAGTTCGTCTTCCAAAAGTGAAGTTTTTCCTGAAAATTAAGTCGCATAAGTCTTCATTCTTCATTTAAACAACACAGAATACAGCTGAGATTTAAGACATTACTATTTTAAATCAAATGTGCATTTTAAATGAACAGTTTAGGGATGTTTTTTGTGGTATGTAATTTTTGATTATTCTCAAATGATGTTTATTTAATCAATCGAAATGCTATGAAATACAAGCGCTTGGAATTTCCAGGCGGTTACCCATCCAAGCACTGATCAGGCTCAACGCTGCTTAATTTCTGTAATGAGATGAGAACTAGTGCGTTCATCGTGATATGGCCTTTGGAATAAGAGAAGAAGACTATTTTATATAATCGCTAAATATCGTATTAATTGTTAATATTCTACCTCATCGAAGTGTATTTTGCAACAACCTTTCAATTTAATTCATTCTTTTACTGCCCCGTTTTTAAGAGAGAATAAAAACCAATAAACAAATAAACACGAAAAAAGCATCACATTAGGCAGTAATTAACCCTCTCCCACAAAATCAATATAAATAAATGTAATATAATAGGTAATTAATTATATCAGTTAATTATTTGATTTTTGGTGATATATTGCAGGTTGGCTAAAATCTTCAAGTGTAAGTCGCACTGAAAAAGTCGTACGCATGCACATATAACGACCGTATGTTAGTTCATGTCAAAATAGGGTTTTGTTTTGAACTAGGGGTTGTAGACAGGATGTTAAAGAGTAAACAAATTGTATGCAATGTAAGCTGACTTAAGATAAGATGACGTAACACGAAAAGTTAATGGTGTGTTCTTATCCTCATTAGTTGAAGAGAATAATTAAGGTATTATATAAGCAGGGAAATTTGGGAGTTGAGTCAGTCAGGGCAGTTGGTCGGAGAGAGTCGATGAATTAGTCTGGGTATTTCCGAAGTGCCCCCTTTAGGGGGAGGTCTCGGTCAGGAGAGAAAAGCGAAGTCGGTATTTTGTTTCATCTTCCACCAATGAATCTCATTGCGTTTCAATGTAAAAACTAATATCTTTCACTATATCATTTTTCCCCTCTCGTTTTGGGTAACCACTGCTACGAAATGTTACAGTCAGCTAATAAACTTTTCGTATTTGAAACAACTGGGTCCGTTTTGTATCTGAGAAATGTAATATCTATTCATATTCATGATCCCGTAACGTTACATTAGTATGTAAGATCAAAATCTAAACTATGATTAAGATAAGAAGTCAGATTCATTGGTTGGTTGGTTTGGTTTTTATGGCATATCAACCTTTGTAGGTTATTTAACGCCAAATCCATTTTTATGTAAATAATGTGTTCTATTTCAAACAATTCAGTTTAGCGTAAGTACACAGTTTAATTGTCAAAAACATTTATTTCGAACTATTCAAGAACTTATATGTAACAATTCAGTTAAGTGTAAATACAATTTTAATGTCGAAAAACAGTTCTATTTCAAATAATTCAGTTAAGCATAAGCACGCAGTCCAAATGTAAGTACGGTTTAATTGTCGAAAACATTTCTATTTCAAGCTATTCAGTTTACTCAATTCAGTTTAGCATAAGAATGCTGTTAGTTCTATTTAACCCATAGAAAGGGCCCTATCAGGTGCTACCACTCCGGGCCAGAGTGGACCAGGGAGCGATGGTAATAAAGGGATACTCCGCATTCCCCAAAGCTCCAGCATTGCTGGAACCTCACCATCAGATTGTTTAGTGTCATATCTAGGACACTCGTAGGGTGGGTCTTACCCCTCTGTAGAGAAGCAGTCAGTGTATTGTACAGCCCCAGCCGACTGGTCAAGTTAGATTCATTGATACTAAGTTTAAACTTAAAGTTGAAAACGCAATCATGAACTTTTTTCTTGATTTGCTGTTAGATGAGATATCTGGCATACATGCCGGATGGAGTATCAAGTCAACGATCATTTCGAGGCTGAACGGGCCACATTTCGGTGGGCGAAAAATCAATAACAAGCATAGCACTAGACCCTTAGGTCTAGTTCAAGCTATGACCAGCAAGGTCGCCCAGTATATGTGCCGAGAGACTTGGCAAAGGCTTTCCTATTTCGTATTCACCCACTAATTCTATGTTCAGCATTGGCCAGCAGGGTATAAGCTTTGGTTCATGGTCTGCCCCTAAATCTCCACAATAAAAAAAGACCTTGTGTCAAATCCTGTCTGATGGGAGGCTAAGAGAAATAACTTCTGTCTTAGAAGAATACCAATTTTCATCCGTGACAAGGACAGAGATGGTAATCAACTAAGCTCATCTCTAAGAGTGGCGTCTATTGATGAGAAAAAAACAAAACAAAATAAAACAAAGCAAAACAAAACAAAACAAAGCAAAACAAGCCACCAAAAGATTTACACGACTCTTTGTTAGGGAACTCTGTGCTGTCATCACGAATTGAAGATAATAATGAGGAATATATATATATATATATATATATATATATATATATATTCAGTCAGCGTCCGAAGACAATGGGTGTGGATTATTCGTGTATAGAACATATGTAGAATTTCATATAAATCTAAGGGAGTGCTTGATTTATGGCTATTGTTATATATTCCCAATCCAGGTTCATATCATAAAACTCACATACAGAACTTATACAATAACCAGGTTTGAGTTTTTTTTCTAATAGCATTATATATATATATATATATATATATATATATATATATATATAGTACAATTAAATGGAGACTCAAACTCGGTTAAGCCGTCATAATAAATTTATTTCGGCGGAGAATATTAATACAGAGCATATAAAAGAGTCATCTGACGAGACGGAGAATATACCAACAATGTTCTCCGCCGAAATAAATTTATTATGACGACTTAACCGAGTTTGAGTCTCCATTTAATTGTAATATATACGCTCTGAATGTGAATTTTGTTATACCCCAGAGAATAAATAGGGAACTAACAATAGCCATACATTGAGCACTCTCATAGATTTATATGATTACCCTCATATATTCTATGTAAAGAATAATCCACACCTACTGTCCTTGGACACTGGCTGGATAATTTAGATATATATATATATATATACACAACAATTCAGTTAAAGATGTGAACCTCTGAAATATCTGTACAGTTGATTTGTTTAATAATCTTATGTAGAACTATACGTTTTGGATGAGTTCATAGCAGAAGAATAGTGTACCAATGTTTCACAGATTCTCCCGAAGAACACGCTTCAGGGTTTGAATTCAGAGTTTTTCCTTTTCCAAGAACGGCTGTCCTACCAAGTCTGCCCCCATATATATATATATATATATATATATATCAAATGATCACAGGCAGCTTGAGATTAAATTCAAATTCGGTTTGCCAATTCCGTTTTCCGTGCCGAAAACAGTTATTCTATTTCGCACCTCTTTTTCTACAAACATACACCTAAACAAGCCCTCACATACATACATATTTATACAAAATCTCATATATACATATATATATATGTGTGTGTGTGTGTGTGTGTGTGTGTGTGTGTGTGTTTAAAGAAAAGTATATATATGTGTGTGTGTTTGTGTGTGTATGTGTAAAAAGTAAAGTATATATATATGTGTGTGTGTGTGTGTTTAAAGTAAAGTATATATATATATATGTGTGTGTGTGTGTTAAAAGTAAAGTATATATATATATATATATATATGTGTGTGTGTGTGTGTGTGTTTAAAGTAACGTATATGTATATGTGTGTGTGTGTGTATGTGTGTGTTTAAAGTAAAGTATATATATATGTGTGTGTTTGTGTGTGTGTGTGTGTGTGTGTGTGTGTGTTTAAAGTAAAGTACAGATTAGTGTGCGATAAAAAGACAAAAAACAAAAACAAAACGTTCGCTTGCGTGTGTGTCTAAGGTTGATTTCCCCAAGAACTGAACACCTCTGTTTTTCTCCTTTCTTTAAATTCGACTCTTTTCCTTCACCCTTCCTACCTTCGCTCTTTCCTCCTTTACATTCCCGCCATTTTTTTGTTTTTGTTTTTACTTCCTTTGCCCTTTTATTGGCAGTATAAATTGTGATTTATGACCTTGTATGCCGCAACTAGTGAGAAAGAGGAAGAATGGTAGCCGAGAAACGCCGATACCAAAATGGCGTCTTCAAAGTAAAGAAGAAAGAAAAGAAAAAAAAATTCTTTTCCTCATGTCAAAAAGAACGTTTGGGCACAATTCACGCAACAGAAAACAAAAATAAAAAAGCAAAACAAAACAAAAACACTCCCTAAAAAAAAGCAAGAAATAAACAAAGGAAGCAAATCCATAAAAACAAGGAATTTAGATTCCTGGTGGAATGTTTTTGCCCTACAAGAATGGTGACAAGGTGCTGGGCAGAAACCGTTCTAAGGTGAAAACTAACTGTGATCGGATTCTTCCCGCCTTTCTAATTCTCATTGCAATCATCACCAGCGCCACTCACGGCCGTACAACCGAGGCAGTAACACCTATTATAATTGCCGTCAAAACTCTCCGGCGATTGGCTGCAAACGGCGCGATCACGTGATACCGATGTCGCCCGCGCATGCACGCCATCTTGTTTTGCGTAATAAAAAGAAGTGTTTACAACTTGATTTACAAGCTGTTGTCCAACTCCCGCCGGACTTATTGAGGAGGCGGAGGGACATTCTGCCAAGAGGCAATAGTTAAGAATAAATTGTGAGTGAAATTTTTACTGGACTGCTAATACGGATGCTGTTGTTGAATTTAAAGAGACCCAGTAGCATAACCGGTGGCCATTTTAAACATTTACTGTCAATTAACTGCGCGCATTATCTACGCGCAGTTAAGTGGGTGAATCTGGACAGAGATCGGATTTTGAAAGTCTATCGGTAAAAGTCGAAAGACTGTCGGTAAAAACCGTTACAGTCAGTCATTGTCTCTTTCAAATACGATACTGTCTATAGCTTTGACTAGAAATTTATCTATGAAATAGGGTCGAAAAACGATATTTTTGATAAGTCAAATTTAGACGAAAAATAAACAAATGAACAAAAATTCTATTTTTTGTAGTTGGATATTCCCGTACAAAAGAAACTGCCCTGTAAGCGGTATTGAGAATACGCTGACAGTATCTCCTGCACACGGGTAAAACCTCCATCACTCAAAAAGAAGTATCTTTGGTGTGACACTAAACTGATAGTGAGGCTCCAGTTTTGAAGACCTTGAGTGGTAGTTCCAGTTAGCGTTCGATCTATGGGTCGAATAGATCTGTTTAAAAAATTATAGTAATTGATAGGAAAAAGTATGTAAGTAAAGTTGGCGACCTTAGTCGAGGGTGACCCGAAGGCTCGCTTTTTAATAGCTATTACACCGATGTGTAGGGGAGAGCGCTACTCCATTTCTGACTAGCTCCATTTTACCCTTGAACCTTACCTTATAATGCTGAGTGCTAAGCAAGGCGGCATCAAGTACCATTTTTTGAGTCTTTGGTATGACTCGATCTGAGATTGTATCCCTATCTCCTGGTACCATATAACTGTAAATTATTTGACTTAAGAATTGCTACTTACAGCTATAAATATTTACTGAGGATTATTATCGGTGACTTGAAACCATATAAATGTATATAAACAAAGGACTATTATCAAATAGAAATAATTACTTGAAAACATATAATAAATAGTATAAGATCGGAATACTTGAAACCATACAATTGTATACAAATTGTTTGATAGGAATACTTGATATCATATAACTAAAAAATCTTTTGAATAACAACTATAAAAGTATGTAAATATGAATATACTACGAACGTGATTCCCTAACGTCGAGGTTTAAAATAACCTGAGACAGGTTGAGATGCTGTCATAATCAATCAACAAAAGAAACGAACATAATTTCCTATCTTTTATCGATGCAGGCCGTGCACATCACTTGATTGTTTTGGTTTCTTTGTTTAATGACATATCAACCTTTGTAGGTTATTTAATGCCAAAGCCATTCTCATAGATGAACAGTACTATTTAACCCATAGCTGGGAAGATAAGGGGGTTCATACCTTTTCCAAGGATATTAGCCCGAAAGTGAACGCAATAGTGCTACTGGAGTACGAACTCGCTTACTACAAATCCGCAGTCCGTCGCTTTAACGATTACGCCTCGAGGACACCCCCACATCATTTGAATTGCATACTCTAACATTTGTTTTTTTCATCGTTGTCATGGTGATGAAGAGTCCCATTTGACCCGTCTGGAGACGTGTACAAGTAAGAAAATTTTATTCTTTCGAAAAAGATGTTTTTTTTTTGACAAATTGGAATTTACTAAGCTTTGCTAAGTCGAGTGGACTGTACTGTAAATAGAACCGGCGACCAGAGTTCAAAGTCTGGACGAGGCTGTTTGCCTTTTACATAGCACCAATAACACTTGAGAAAAGGGATAAATCCAACTATAGCATCCAGCTATGGGTAATAGTTGGGCAGACTGGGTTCTTTAGCCTTGGTATGGCAACTAGTCTACGAGAAGAAAAAATACTGAATTTAAACCTGTTATACTTCGCTAAAAATTGAACGCGAGTCAACCTCTTAAAAATTAGGTATATTTGACCAAGACGCTAACAACTGCTCACCTTCGAACAACATATAGGATGTTTCAATATGAGACCCATGTGACTGCTAATAACTCAACTAGTAATAATGTTGTGTTCTTTTTTTGTCTCAGATTTGAAAATTGTATTCTACAACAACTATTAATCCTCGATCATAATGCCTTGGACAAGACAGAAAAAATATTTTGCCTCACTACTGATTTGGAGACAAAATCATTCAAAACTGTCAGAATAGATGCAACCCATTAATATTATAAGTATTTATTCTTGAGACAATAAAATCAAAAAAAGATTGCATGTATTGGAAGCTGATATAATAGTAATTAAAAAAACATTGATTTGGTGTCTCTAGCTCAAAGGAGAGATTTTTTACTGGACGTGTTCCAAATGACCCTGCTGTCTAGTTCAAGCCATAACCCGGCACACATGCCCGGATCAAAATTTGGATTCGTGAAACTGCTTGCCTCATTAGACCCACATTGCACTTAGTGGGTCGATGAGCAGCACGGGCCAGCAGGGTTCGAGTCTCGGCTCGTTCCCGACTTTCCCCTTCCCTTTATCTCCACTTTAATCGGCTTTCGGGCTTTTGACCTTGTGTCAAGTCCTGTCTGGTGAAAGGCAGCGACAAATAATGACCGCCATTGCGGTTGTCTCAGTAATCAATCATTTTCATATCAATGGGTTGCATCTATTTTAAGAATCCTAAGAATGTCCTAAATGATTAAAATAGGTAAAATTCATAAATATATTATTTACTGTCTCAGAATAGATGCCCGTGATGCAATGGTTATCGACATAGGAAATGGACACGGCGACACGAGTTCAAATCCTGGACGAGATTGATTGCATTTCACATAGCACTAATACCCTTGGGAAAGGTATGAATCCAATTATTCTCCCTCCAGCTATGGGTAAATAGTAGGGCAGACTGAGTTCTTCAGCCTTGGTGAGTCAACTAGTCTAGGAGAAGGAATACTCTGAATTCAAACCTGCTAAACTCAGCTTAAAAATTGACCTTGTGTCATATCCTGCCCGTTGGTTGGTAAATATGATAAATATATTATCTACTTAATGAACTCAGATGCCGTTAAAAAATTTCTTTGCTTCACTTTATTTCACTGGTTTCGTAATGTGATTTGGTCGTTGGAGCGCTACTCATCTTGCGTGTCTTGAATACAAATATCCTGGCATAGCTTCTTTTGTTCTAAAACTGGTTTGAATTTTGAGTTTTCCTTCTCCAAGACCAGTTGCCATACTAATATTAAAGAGTCTTGTCTGCCCTACTATTTATCCATAGTCGAAGACGAATAGTTGGATTGATACCTTTTACAAAGTTATAAGCATGATGTGAAATGCAAAGAACCTTGTCCAGGATTTGAACTCGTGTCTCCGAGTCCACTTCCGACGACGATAACATTTACGCCATGAGCGCCTTCCTAAAAAGTTTTTTTCATATAAATATGAAATTTACCTGAGGGATACATCAACAGCTATATAATGGTTATATGGTGAGCTATATATCTTAGTTTCTATTTTTTTTTCTCTTTAATATGGACGATAATTTTCCTTACAAAAATATTTTTACGTTGACTGTATCTTATGCGGAGGGGTAATATCCCCTACAACGAGCGGCGCATCTTGTGATGTTTAAGATCTCAATTCATCTCTGCCGGTCGAGATCCGAAAAACTCAACCACACGCCTCAACGGTAGAAAACTCAACTGCCCCTTCAACGGTCGAATATCAACTGCCGACTTTCCAAAATCCTCAAATTCTCGGGACCATCTCTTCTGGGCATAACGTCATTAATACTCCAGCCCCATTTCCTCTCTGGGGGTTTATTATGATAAATGGTGATTGTCGTATCCTTTCCGCACGGGCGTCAGACTGCACCAAATAACTATGAACCTGGACTAAGACACCCAAGTTGTTCAAAGCGTTACCAAACTGAATGATAAAATATGATTAACGAAAAATGATTGATATAAAAAATCATTTCATAATTATATAACAATATGACACTAAACTATAAAATTACTTTCAAGTCCTCTCGGACAGATAGTGTACCTGTTAGGGTGCCATCTATCGGTCAAATAGAACTATTCAAACCTTTACTATACTTAAAACGATTTAACTGCCCACAAAAAATTAAATGTTCAACTAAATTATTAGTATTACATAGCAATATTTAAAACTATTTAAGTATGCAAACGAATGAATAAAATTATTATTATTGGAGATTAATAATTGAAGCCATTTAAAGTCCTTAGTAGGACACTAAGCAGCATCTGATGGTGAGACTCCAGTCCTGGGAATTTGGGAAATGCAGAGTACTCCTTCATTACCATTGCTCTCAGGTTCACTCTGACCTGGAGTGGTAGTACTGGTTAGAGTTCCATATATGGTTTAAATAGAAATATGTACTCATTTTCTATACTTGGAACCAGTTAACGGGGCAAACAAATAAATGGTCTTTAATTGAATCATTAGCGTTCGATAGCAATTCTTGAAACTATTTAAATGTATGCAAACAAATAAGCTCTGGCTTATTTAAACATGTTTGCAACAAACTAATCTTTTACAGATCATGTATTTTATACATAAACATGTATAAATAAGATTTTGCATTAAATAACCATCAAGAGTTGATATGCCATTAAACTAAATAACAAAATCTAAGATTGGAATACTGCTATATAGCGTCATCATATTTAAGAAATTTATTTAAATAGATTCCAGGTCTTTTTTCTTTAAATAAATTCTAAGCCTTTTTTCTTTTAATCGATTCTATGCCTTTTTTTCTTTTTTAATATAGACGATTCTTTTTCCTTTTTTTCAATAATAAGATACTTATATTTATAAAATTCTTGCATGTGGTAATGTTCCGAAAGTAGTGCTCGTATGTGGAATAAATTTCAGTAACAAAAATCAGAAGTTAGTAAAAGAAAAGAAACTGTAAAGAAAAAGTGGAATGAAAGAGAGAAAGAGGTAGAAAAAGAAGAGAGTAGGAGAGAGAGAGAGAGAGAGAGAGAGAGAAAGAAAGAAAGAAAAAAGAAGAGAGGGAGAAAAAATGAAAAAGAATAGAAAGAGAAAGGATTAGGAAAAAACAAAAAGAAAGAAAGAAAGAAAGAAAGGGGGAAAAGGAGAAAACAGACGAGAGGGAGTAAATATGAAAAAAAAGAAGAGAGAGAGAGCGAGAGAAATAAAAAGGAAGAGAGAGAGAGAGAGAGAGAGAGAGAGAGAGAGAGAGAAGAGAGAAAGTGTACATGTGTGTGAGTGTGAGAGAGAGATAGAGAGATTTCCTGCCCCAAAAAAATGAATTTCTAAAATGCCTCGTGTTATGACAACATAATTTTTCATTACTCTCTCGTTTGACCAGTTTATCTGACCGACATATATATATATATAGAGAGAGAGAGAGAAAGAGAGAATAAAGTAAATTTCGCAGCTTACCTTAAAAGGTCTTTCACCAGAATGTTGGCGTATGTGTGTGCGCAGGATGCTCGAAGCAGTGAAAGCTTTGCTACAGTAGACACATTTATAGGGACGCTCTCCACTGTGAACCTTCAAAGAAAAACAGCCATTGTCACCCTTGACAGGTAAAATAAAGAGTAGACATATCATATTGATACAAGCATAATATCTATTCTTTTTAATTGTCTTTTTTATCTTTTATTTCTATCTTTAATATAGACGATTCTTTTCCCTTTTTACGCCGACTAGCCAATGGTTCGACGTGTATAACTTATTAGTATTAGTATTAGTTCGACGTGTATAACTTATTAGTATTAGTATTGGTTGTGTATAACTTATTAGTATTAGATAGGAATAATTGATATCATACCACAGGGTGCAAATTGTTTGTATTAGATATGATTGTTGATTAGTCGGTTGCATTTTGTGGCATATCAACTGTTGTGGGTTATTTAATTCAAAACCCTGTTTATACATATATGATTTGTAAGCGAATAGTTTGTAGGTAACATTATTTTTAAACGAGCCAGAGCATATTTGTTTGCACAAAGTTAAACGGTTTCATATATTGGTGTCCATCACTATTCATTTTATTTGCACACGGTTAAATGGTTTCAAATATTACTGTTCATCATCAATAGTTCTATTTGCACATGGGTAAATAGTTTCAAATATTGCTGTCTGTTGATAATAGTTCTGTTTGCACAAGGTTAAATGGTATCAAATATTGGTGTCCATCACTAATTGGACACGAAAAAGTACTATCCCACTAGGTCACAGTGGACCTGACAGTAATGGCAATAAAGGGCTACTCCTCATTCCCTCAAGCTCCAGGACTGGAACGTCACCATCAAATACATAGTGTCATATCTAGGACTCGTTGCAGGGGGAGGTCTTACCCTAAAGTAAAGATGCAGTGGCCGTATTCTACAGCTCCAGCCGACTAGACTGTGAATTAGATAGGAATGCTTTATATCATTTAACCGTGTGCAAACAAATAATAATAGACAAAAATAAATATTCTAAGGAACGAAATGGAAGACTGAAAAGGTAGTTATGATTGTAATCAAACATTTAGAAATTAATCAAATTTCGAAATTAAATAACCCATAAGGAGTTGATATGCCGTTAAACAAATAAAGGTTAACCGAACCAACTCTTTTCAAGTGATGTCAGTAGTTTTTTTATATTGATAAAATTCTTGTATGAGGTGATCTTTCGAATGTAATGCCTTTTATTTTCCTCTGAAAACGACAGATATAGACATGGATCACAATGACCTCATGGCCTACAGGCTCTTGTCCATCGTTGGCGAAATAGTAGTGATTGTATTAAGATAAAGCATTTTGTAGCTGAAGACTTGCTCTATTTAGTGTTGTTATTGTGCTTTGTGGATCTGTACTAGTTTCTGTGAAATTAAATGAGAGGATTTAGTTTCGGAGTATTTCTCGTATTTAAGTGATTCTTCAATATCTTTTATATGTTACGTGGTGCATTCCAGACATTTTTTTTTGTACAGCCATTTAAAATTGTCGGAGACGCTTGAAAATTCAGTATGTTATTGCTATACATCTTATGAGATGACTGACCAATTTTTATGATTTCACATTCAAATGAACAGCTACAGCAGCAATTCGAATACACCCTACTAAAACCTGATTGTCACAGCTGGGGAATTTTAAAAATGCAATCTGGACGTGAGGGCACTTTAGAAGAATGATATGCAATAAAATTGTGTTTTAAACTTGGAAAAAATGGCACAGAAACGTATGGAATGCTTCGCACTGCTTTTCGACCATCTTGAATGAATCGAGCATCAGTTTTTGAGTGGCATAAAAGACTCAAGGAAGGCAGGGAGTCTGTGGGGAATGATGAGAGGTGTGGGAGAAGTAAGGAAGTCAACACACCAGAGTTGATTAGCCAAACGGTTAGGGTTAGGGTTACTATGTTGGGGTTTTAAGGGAGTTCAGGAAGAGATTCGGTCGGAAGATGCCAGCACTCTTCAAATCGGACCAGAGGCATTTCCACCAGGACAATGCACCAGTCCACAACTCCATCCTTGTCACAGACTATTTGACCAAGATGGGCATCAAGACAGTTCCTCAGCCTCCCTATAGTCGAGACCTTGCTCCCTGTGACTTTTGCTTATTCCCCAAGGTCACAGGCTGTCGTTATGAGAGAACTGAGGAGATGAAAGAGGCTGTGACGAAGGTTATTGACACGCTTACACAAGAGGACTCCCTTGGGGCCGTCTAGAAATTGTTGGAACGGTACAAGTTCATTGCAGCTGGAGGACATTACTTGGAAGGGGACTTGAGTTTCATGTGTGTACTATCAATAAAAGTGCCCATACGAAAAAAGTCTGGAAACTTATTTAATGATCGTATATGTAATCTTAGGTTTTGGATAATGCACGAATAAGAACGATAGAAGTCAACTTTTGTGAATAACTTACCCGCATATGTTTATTGAGGCTGGAAGACTGGCTGAAACTCTTTCCGCAAACAGCACACTTGTGAGGACGATGTTTTTCGTGGACGTGAAGAACATGGATTCTCAGACGATCGCGTTTTTCAAAAGACCTTGGCAAAATAAATGAATGTCGATGGAAATAAATAAAATCAATAAAATCGTTTTCAAATTGATACAGAAATAAATTCTATCGAAATAAATGATCTTGGAAATATGTAATCCAATTAAGGTTGGTAATTAACTATATAAGTTAATTATTTTTTTTGTGGGGAGGAATTGTAAGTTAGTTAAAATCATTGGGTAAGTCACATTTAAAGGTAAATTGTGTGAAAGCATTGAGTGTTTAGTCGCAGGCTTTGATTTTTTAAAGGTTAGGACTTTCGTAAGTGTACATGTCATACATGTGTTAGTCATGTCAAAATTGGGTTTTATTTTGGACTCTGGTTTGGAGACAGAATGTTTAAAATAAACAATTCTTCAGCTGAGGATTGACAGATAGGTATGGCTGGAAGGTCTCAGAGATGACGTCACAGAGGAAAGTTAACGCCACGTGTTCTTATAACATTAGTTGATGAGGTAATGAATATATTATAGAAGCCGGGAGATCTTTGGCGGTGAGTTAGTTGGGGCAGTTCAGAATTCAGAGTCGAGAGCAATTGGTTTGAGCCAGATGAGCGACTCCTATGGAACAGGGTTGGTTGGGCGAAGAAAGTGCAGTTGGTATTTTGATCGTTCGTCTCTCATGAATGGTATTCTTAGCGTTTCTACGTCAGAACAAATATTTTTTACTAAATCTTTCTCTCGTTTTGGATGACTGCTGCTATGAAATGTTAGTCAGAAAATAATTTTTCATATTGAAAACAACAGGCCCATCTTATATTTGTGAAATGTGACACCTATTGATGTTCCAGATGATGCCATGTCGGTGAGGCAACGCTATAAATATTGTAAATTATTGTTCGAATTTCTTAAATGATGCAATGTTATTATTATTATTATTATTATTACTTTTTACTCTTTGAGAGTTTTTCACATCAGTATTAGCTGATGGTTTTTCACTGAAGTCTGAGTGACAGCAAGTCTCCTCAAGTCTCCAGGACCCTTCTCAGTATTCTGGCCGTTCTCAGTAATGCTGTCATTTGGATAGTCACTACCCGTCCGCATACTTCCAAGTCCTCCAGACCATTTAATAATACTTTTGTTATTGTGCCGAAAGCACCAATCACAATTGGTACAATCGTCACTTTTATTATTATTATTATTATTATTATTATTGTTGTTATTATTAGTAGTAGTATTTAATTTTCCGTTATATTTTCGGGTTCTTACTATCCTTCACCGAATCTTTATCCAAGACCCAGCCTGAGGGAAGGTAAGGATTATATGTGTCTTATGTATAAATATTTTTTCAGTAATATTGATAATACCCTCCTAAGGAGATGAACAGTTCCGAACAGTGCAATTTATTGCATTTGATATCGACTAAGACAGTCAGGTATCTTATTAGTGTGTTTATCTGTCATTGGCCAAATGTGTAGAGTGTTCGCCAATGGTCTGGGAGACCGGGGTTCAATCTCAGGTTGCGTCATATCAAAGACTTAAAAATAGTACTTGATGCAGCCTTGCGTAACACTCAGCATTATAAGGTACATATCAAGGGTAAAGTGGAGCAATCCAGAGAAAGGAGTAGCGTCCTCCCATACACCTCAGTGTAGTTGCTATTGAAAAGGGAGCGTTCGGGTCACCGACGACGACGGTCGCCAAATTTGCTTTACTTATTCTTGATCATACCCAGGGCTCCCACTATCACTGGCACGCTGGTTGTTTTAAGGTGCCACATTTTATCCATTTCTATTTCTTTGTATTCATTTATTTTATATTCTTTGACTGATATGCTATTATCTGTTGTCCCCGAGTATAGTAACTCCTTTCGTTTTTGTTATTGGTTCTGGTTGGTGTTTATATCACTATTTACTCTTTCAGAGTTTTTCACATTAGTGTTAGCTGATGGTTTTTCACTGGAGTCTGGGTGACAGCAAGTCTCCTCAAGTCTCCAGGACTCTTCTCAGTATTCTGGCCGTCTTCAATAATGCTGTCGCTTGTATGGTCTCCACTCGTCCGCCAACTTCCAAATCCACCAAACCCTTTAATAATCCTTCAGTCACTGTGCCAAAAGCACCAATCACACTTGGTACGATCTACACATTCATGTTCCATAGTTTCTTCAATTCTCTAGCAAGGTTGAGGTACTTATCTTTCTTTTCACATTCTTTCAGTTTTATTTTGTGGTCAGCCGGGACAGCAAAGTCGACAATTTTGCAAGGTCTCTTTTTTTGTTGATTATTATAAGGACTGGTCTCCTGGCCGAGATTAGGTGATCTGTTATTAAATTTTGACTGTTTATCTTGTTCATTTCATTTTTGTTGGTTGCTTTCATCTTGTAGTATTAGCCATAAATAATCAAATTTTTTTAGATGAAGCATATTGTAATTATTATTATTATTATTATTATTATTATCGATTTTTTCACAACAGCATTAGCTGGTAGTCTTTCTCTGGAGTCTGAGAGACAGCAAATCTCCTCAAATCTCCAGGACTCTTCTCAGTGTTCTTTTCCAATCTTAATAATGCAGTGATGGTCTAAACTATTCCTCTAATTTCCGATTCTTCCAATCTTTTTGCCAAGTCTTTGGAGGCCGTTCCCAACGCACCAATTACAATGGATATCACCGTCACCCTCTTGTTCCACGGCTTTTTCAGCTCTCTGGCAAGATACTGATGATAAGTTCTTTATTTCTATCATCATTTTACTTTTTGAGAGTTTTTCCATCAGTGTTAGATAATGGTTTTCCGCTGGAGTCTGAGCGACAGCAAGTTTCCTCAAGTCTCCAGGACTCTTCATAGTATTCTGGCTGATCTCAACAATGCTGCAGTTTGGATGGTCTCCACTCGTCCTCTTATTCCCAAGTCCTCCAGGCCCTGTACCAATCCATTAATGACTGTGCCGAGCGCGCCAATTACAATTGGTATCACCGTCACTTTCATGTTCCATGGTTTTTTCAGTTCACTAGCAAGGTCTAGTTACTTATATCTTTTTTTCACTTTCTTTCAGTTTTACCTTGTGATTCGCTGGAACGACTAAATCCACAATTCGGCAGGTTCCTTTTTTGTTGACTATCACTTTGTCTGGTCGTCTGGCCGAAATTAGATGATCCGTTTGTATCTCAAAATCCCAGAGAAGTTTGTGAGTCTCTTTTTCCAAGACGGATTCTAGGTTATGCATATACCACTTGTTCGTATGGTCAAATTTAAGCTTCTTACACAATTCCCTGTGGTTCACCTTCCCCACCTTGTCGTATCTAGTCTTATACTTTCACTTATTATGTGATTGATCGTTTCTTCTCTATCACCACATAACCTACATCTGCTATTATTATTATTATTATTATTATTATTATTATTATTCCTTGCTGATGGTTTTTCACTGGAGTCTGAGTGAAAGTAAGTCTCTTCATGTCTTTTCTCCTTACCTGCTGCAAAGATGGCAGGGAAATTTCCGGTCTCCTTGATCGACGCACTTGGTGTATTTCAAATGTTTGTCTCTGTAATATTTGTAGGCAAACACCTTTCCACACCGTTCGCACTGGTATCCATCGCTGTCTAAAAAGATAAAGTGAAGACAACCAAATCAGGTAGACAAGACAGTTAAGTAAAATCACAGTTGCCTCGGAAGAGAATGTATGGGTTGGGCAGTTGAAAGAGAGGGATGGCTATTCTACTCGCATTTAATATTTTGTTCGAATGCCCTTTGCAAAAAAAAAAAAAAAATCTAAATTTCCTCACGGGTCATCTCAAAATCAGGGGTCATCTTATGCACTCAGTAAAAATTCGGAACCCTAACATAATATGGCTTAAATTGTCACTAACAACAAGGTAGGCCAATATAAAACACTTGCAAGAGTACTCTAGTCATACCACTCAATATTTTCTGGTGACTTTAACAAATATTTTCCTACAACTGTTAACAGTACTGTGGAACCTTGACTTACGAAAAGCCCATTATACGAAAAAATTCAGAATACGAAACGGGCTTCGAAGAAATTTCTGTCCCATTTAAAGAAAAAATATTCAAGATACGAAAACGAAAATCGAAAGTGCCGCCCGACAAAGATCCCCCCAGAATTCATTTCGCAGCATCACGTGAACACTTTGTTGCGCTCTTATCTTTTTTAACATTTATATAAATGACTATGTTGTCATTAACGAATATATTTCATCAGGTAGGTATAATATCTTTATACGATTGCGTTTGGGAGCTGGAGCGAATTACGGGTAAATTATAGGGTAAATCTTGTCCCATAATAGGAAAATTCCAAGATACGAAATCCACCCTCGTGGAACGAATCAATTTCATATCTCGAGGTATCACTGTATTACTCACGAATAATTATGCCCCAACCAATTTTTATAATTTTTTTTAAGAAAAAACAATTTTCTTCTGAACCGAAGATACAAGAATTCATTCTTCCTAGTGGAACATTAAACAATCAAAACGGATATGATTAGGTATCATTTATTACTTAACTCTACAGCATTGAAACTCTCTAAACAGAAAAAACAATTACAACACCAAAGATCAAATTTAGAATATATATATATATATATATATATATATATATATATATATATATATGCGAGGAGCATTCAATAGGTTTCCAGACTTTTTTGTACAGGCATTTAGAATTGTTGTAGACTCTTGAAAATTCAATATGTTATTGTTATACATCTTATGAGATGACTGACAAAATTTTATGATTTCACGTTCAAAAGGATATCTAGAGCAGGAATTGGAATACACCCAACTAAAACCTGATTGCCACAGCTGGTGAATTTCAAAAATGCAATCTGGACTTTAGAAGAACGGTATGCAATAGAATTGTTTTAAACTTGGAAAAAGTGCCATGCGATGATAACTGGATCTACTGCTATGACTCAGAGACCAAGAGACAGAGTTCCCAGTGGAAGCATGCTAGCTCTCCCAGACCCAAGAAGGCCAGACAGAGCAAATTCACCCACAAACTTTTGATGATCCCTTTTTTTTGACAGCACTGGCATGATCTACATGCACTGGGTTCCCACTGGACAGACAGTCAACAAGGTATACTATGTTGTGGTTTTATGGGAGTTTAGGGAGAGATTCCACCGGAAGAGGCCAGTACTCTTCAAATTGGGTCAGTGGCATTTCTACCAGGACAATGCACCAGTCCACAACTCCATCCTTGTCACAGACTATTTGAGCAAGATGGGCATCAAGACAGTCCCTCATCCTCCCTATAGTCCAGAAGTTGCTCCCTGTGACTTTTGGTTAATCCCTAAGCTCGGAGACTGTCGTTATGAGACAATTGAGGAGATGAAAGAGGCTTTGACAAAGGTCATTAACACGCTCACACAAGAGGACTTCCATGGGGCCGTCTAGAAGTTGTTGGAACGGTACAACAAGTGCATGAAGCCGGAAGAGATTACTTGGAAAGGGACTTGAGTTTCATGTGTGTACTATCAATAAAAGTGTCCATACTAAAAAAGTCTAGAAACTTATTTAATGATCCTCGTATATAAGTGCTGTACTTATTTTGGTCTGCTACGAATTCATATTTTCCCTTACAGGAGAATGCTGTAGCGATTGACGATGTGTGTAGGTTTCATGGCATATCAATCATTGTTGGTTATTTAATGCCAAATCCTCTTTATACATATAAATAAATATGTATGATTTGGTTTAGTTGGGTTTTATAGCATATCAAACATTTTAGGTTTTTTAATGACATATCCTCTTTATACATATATATTAGATATATGTTTCGTCAACAAAATCAAATAGTTCTAAGTATTGATATGCATCACTAACAATTCAACTAAACATCAGTCATTTGTTTGCACACTGTTAAATTATCAGAGTTCTATTTCAAACACATCAATATAACATAAGTTATTCGTTTATACACACTTTAAATATCAAAAATGTTCTATTTGACCATGTTATGGAGATATATCTTACCATACCCCAAAGATGGACTCGTCCAACCTAAACATATTCTCCGAGCTTAGCTTGCTCGGGGGAGACATCTCGTTCCTTCCCAAACATTTGACAGACGGAATGCAAGCCGAGCACGGCGAGTACTTCCTTTGTATGACTTCCTTTTTCTGCTAATACAGTAACGTTAACCTTTCACCCGTTGTTTGAGTTGTTCTTCCACCGGTCTTATCTGAAGACCACAACAGACCAATAAATAGAACCCTATCAGATGCTACCAGAGTGGACATGGGAGCAACGCCAAAGCTCACTGTAGGAGCCTCGCCATCAGATTGTTTCTGTCATATGCAGGACACTCGTGGCGGGGTTCTCACCTCTCTACAGAGATGCCGTCAGCGTATTATACAGCCTCTGTCAACTGGGCTGAATAATGTCTATCTTGATTGTATAATGTTCAACAAGAAACAATAAAATCCCGGTGCTTTTGGTTTGTAAGAAAATTGACTTTGAAATTTTTTTAGATATATATTGTAGCGTTGTCACCTTAGACTTCTATTGTTGTATAGCCATGATACAACTATACGTATACATATACATGCGGAAACATAATCAATAATAATGAACGAACGAACACAGTTCTTTAGAAAAATATACCTCTCACACTTAATTTTCGAAAGGGTCGCGAAAGGGTTGATATTGGTTATGTGTGAGAGGTGAGTTGGAGACGGAACAGACTGCAACATATTGACTCCAAGTTCCTCTGACTATAGCAGCACTTCTTTCTCATTCTGCTGGGCTGCTCAACCGGGGTCCTGAGGGGCCCAAGCCCTCTGTCTGGAGCTGTTTCTCACTGCCTCAAGCCGTCTGTGGCATCTGGTTATTTAATTGTTTGACATCCACCTGCTTCCTGTGGGCATCGCAAATGCTGCGAATTCAACCCGTCCACAGGTCAAGGTGATACCCTGATGTCATCGACCGGATGCACCTGTTTCTTGATTGACGGCTGGGTCGAGGGCCAACATGTTACACTATGTCAGTGATTGCTATTTGTCAGATCAGAAGAGAAAAACAAAAAAAAAAAAAAACATAACTTGTATTCAGCATTAGTACGTTGCTTTGTTATCTTCGTTCTGTCTCTGTGGCCATATGAAGCAAGTGGGAATGGATATCGAACACAACGTACAGGTTGAATTTTTCGACCTATTACGACAGGACTCTTTTCATATCTTTGACTCGTTCCTCGTTCTCTGTACACTCAAACGTTTGTCTCCTCGTACCTTAGCCTTTAAAGGAGGGAGAAACAAAAATCCTTCGTCTTATACTGGGGTTCACAGTGAGTGACATCTTCCAGCCAGCTCCGGTCACCACTAAGATGGCCATCGCTAGTGACTCAGTCTGGGGTGCTAGATCAAGCATATATTTTAACATCGATCCAATTGAAAGAGATGTTGAACTTTATCAACTAATCATTCTTAGCATTTACTTACAATATAGATTTGAACTTCATTATCAAAGTGTGCTGACAACACGGATTCCTTGACTCTCTCACCATCCTTCCCTATTGGTAGTGGTGTTTCTTGAAGTTGTTAAACACTGCATGCAACACCCCTGTGTAGTCCCCATTTAGCTCTTTTTCATTCGTTTCGTTAAAGTCCAAGTGATGCAACCTTACAATAGTACTGACACTGCTACAACTTGGATGAATTCCAGTTTTATTTTATCAGGGTGATCAGATATCTATATGGTCGTTAGCTTGCAATATCAATCTATTCTTAACCTATGTGAATGCTGACATAGCTTTCAGGAGATGGAATATTGCTAACGCGGGATATGAACAGGTCTACTAAGAATTATAAAAAGATATTATAAACCTGTCTCATATACCTAGAAATAATAATTCAATAAACATGAAACAGCAGTCATCATTTGTAAACAAATGAAACAGAATAGACGATACCAAAAATGTGTAGCTCAGTCGGCGGGGCTGTAGAATAAACCGACTGTATCTCTGGAGAGGGGTAAGACTCTTCAGTGAGTATCTTGGATATACATTAGACAATCTGATAGCGAGGCTCCAGCCTTGGAGCTTTGGAAAATGCAGAGTGTCCCTTGATTGCCATTGCTTCCAGGTCCACTCTGACCCGGAGTGGTAGCACCTAATAGGGTCCTATCTACGGATCAAATTAAACTAAATTGTGTGTGCAAACAAATGACTGATGTAAAATTGGGACTGTTATATAGCAATACTTGAAAGTATTTAACTGTGTGCAAAAAAAAAAAAAGAGCTCAGGCTCGTTTAAGAATGTTATCTAGAAAATGTGTTTACAAATCAAATATATATTCAATATATATGTATAAACAGGATTTGGCATTAAATAATCTACAACTGTAGATATCCCAAAAAACCCAACAAGGCGAAAAACTAGGACTGTCGGCTGGGGCTGTAGAATACATCAACTGCAACTCTGCAAAGGCGTTAGACTCCCCAATGAGTGACCAGTATATGACACTAAACAATCTGATGGTGAGGCTCCAGTAATGCTGGAGCTTTGGGGAATGCAGAGTATCCCTTTATTGCTATTGCTGCCAGGTCCACTGTAGCCCGGAGAGGTAGCAACTAATACAGCCCTATGTATGGGTCGAATAGAATTAAACTGTGAACTAATACTAACCTGAATTGTTAGAAATAGAACTGTTTATATCTATCTCTTCTTTTTAAAAGTTTTTTTTCCAGTTATTTCGTCCAGTTTTTGAAAAAAAAGCGATAAATCTAAATTTTCATGATTAGCTCTATTATTCAAGCACTTTTTTAAAAATCAAAATTCAGCCCAATATGAGTGAGCAAGAAAAGGAACGACAACGCCGAAACCAAGCCAAAGTTTCTTTGTCTACCATATACAAAGCAAAGAAAATTTTTTTTTTACAGAAAAGAACTTTTAAAGGAAAAGGGGTGGGGTGTAAGATTGAATAAAAAAACGAAAAAAAGGCTTTTTAACTGCTCTCGCTACGGCGATTAAGAAGGACCCCACGACGGCAATTAGAAAATTGAAAATCCACGAGAAAACTGTCGGGACAGCAATTAAACAAGATTTACCCACCTTTGATTACGCTACATGGGGCGTTTTAGAAAGCAAATCAAATGTAACTTCCCATCCAAATATTGGTTCACTTAAGACTGCTATTGAAGAGGAATGGAATAAAATGTCTGAAATCAAAATTAATTTTATTTTATACTAGAGTCGTTTATTATCATACAAGAATACACCTAATTTTGCTTCTGCATCCTATAGCGTAGACTGTGCTTTTTAGCCTTGTGACGGCAACCAGTTTGAGAGAAGGAAAATTTTCAGTTCAAACCATCTGTATCCTGCTTATAGGGGGTCTTGTGTCACATCCTGCCCATGGCTGAGGGATTGGGTAATTACATGCAAGAAACTAAGCTTAACTTATAAAAACTATTTTAAACTAATATATTTATTACAGGGCGTATTTAAGGATGCATCGGTACCTCTGCTTGCCGATGGCTTTCAAGGTGGTAGCATCAGTCATGTTGGCAAGTTGAGATCGCACGAATTTCGGTCGTGTTGGGTTATTTCATGTCGAAAACAGTTTCAGAAGTATGGTCTCCAATTATATACAGTACAAAAATTAATCTTTACAATAATTTTAAACAGGAAAATACTGAGTGAAAGTTCAAAATGTAGAAGGTATATTTACCGCAACCGATCTACATAAAGATGCATTGCGTATTATATATAAAAGTAAAGTTGATGACCGTCGTCGAGGACAACCAGCAGGCTCCCTTTTCAATAGCTACTACACCGAGGTGTAGAGAAGGGCGCTACTCCTTTCCCTGGATTGCTCCACTTTACCCTTGATACGTACCGTACCTTAGTGTTAAGCAAAGAGGCATCAAGTACCATTTTTTGAGTTTTTGATATGACTCGACCAGGGATTGAACCCTGGTCTCCAGGGCAATCAGCGAACACTTTAACCATTATGCCAATGAGCCGGTCAATAAGAGTAATAGCAATAATAATAATAAACCTTAGTAAACAATTATATCTTTTCGTGCATATTCTCAATATAAATAATCTTTATACAGTCAAATGGTTTCAAGTATTCCAATCTAATATTAATAATTCTTTCTAATAATGATTATCATTTGTTTGCAAACAGTTATATGGTTTTATGTATCCAATACTAAAAGTTTAACCACATAACTGACCCATAGTTGGGACCCTAATAGGGACTTTCAATCCGGGTCAGTGTGGATCTAGATGTAATGGCAATTAAAGGGTAACTTCACTCTTCCCAATAATCAAGAACTGAAGCCTAATCATCAGATGCAATTTCGTGTCGTACTCAGGACATCCCTTATTTACTCCCCTGCCAGTGATACAATCTGTATATTCTAAGCTCTACCAACAGGGCGGTTTTAATTTAATAAGCTTTTTTTCTTAGAGGTGGCACGATGTCGCATGAATGGAGCGTCCAATTTTTTAATCATTATACCACCCGAAGCGCCTCTACCAACAAGACGGTTATTTACTAAGTTTAACTTTGTTGTGGCACGAGGCCAAAAGTATGGGACACCAATTCAGAAACGAACTCATATCTATAATTTGCTAAGTATAACACTATTCGATACAAGGCTAAATAGTTTGGAAATAAAATAGGGGGAAACTGAGCCATGACAATCCTTAAAACGCGCAAGTATTCCCGCTTAAAAATCAGAATACCAATATCCAATACCAATATTCGAACATCGACCGCTTGAGTTGGAACTGCCTAACTATATCAGCAACGAAGCAGACCCCAATGAGTCTCTACATATCTATATTCAAACACCTACTCGCATTCGTTTTGATGATCCGTCGGTGAGGCTTAGAATATGCTGACTATATTTCCCGCAGAGGAGTAAAAGCAGGCCCCAAAAGTATGACACTAAACTGCATCAGATGGTGAGACTCCACCTCCCGATGTTGAATACCTCTTTGTTGCCACTATTTTCTTGTCCACTCTAAACCGGGGTGGTAGTACCTGTTAGTGTCCCATGTATAGATCAAATAGATCTTTTTAAAAAAATATTCCTATTCAATAGGATCGTGTGAAAAATATAACGTACAATGAATGAAATACCCGAACCTACAAGCCTAAAATAACCCTAGACAGGTTGAAATGCCGTCAAAATCAATCAATCACTCAATCAAAATTCGTTCTGTAAAAGTCATTTACAAATTTTGGTTTGGTTTGGTTTGATGGCATATCAACCATTGTAGGTTATTTAATGCCAAATCCATTTATATACATATAAGTTGGAAGTAAAGTTGGCGACCGTTCTTGAGGGTGACCCGAAGGCTCCCTTTTCGATAGCAAGTACATCAAGGTGTAGGAGAGGGCGCTACTCCTTTCCATGGGTTACTCCACTTTACTACACTTGATATGATTTGAACCAGGGATTGAACCCCGATCTCCCGGGCAATTAGCGAACACTCTATTCATTATGCCAATATCCGGTGTACAATTCTATTTCAAACAATTAAGTTTAGCATAAGTACACAGTTCTATTTGACCCATAGATAGGACCCTATCAGGTGCTACCACTCTGGGTCAATACAGACCTGGGAATAATGACAATAAAGGGGTACTACATTCCCTGAGACCTGGGTTCAATTCCACGTTGAGTCATACCAAAGACTTTAAAAAATGGTACTTGATACCTCCTTGCTTAACACTCAGCATTATAAGATTCGAATGAAGGGTAAAGTGGAGTAATCCAGGGAAAGGAGCAGACCCCTCCCCTACACCTCTGTGTAGTAGCTATTGAAAAGGGAGCCCTCGGGTCACCCTCGACTACGGTCGCCAACTTATATTCTCTAAAGCTCAAGCATTACTAAGCATCAGATTGTTTAGGACACTCTTTGGGGGTGTCTTACCTCTCCGAGGGACACAGTCGGTGTATTCTACAGCCCCAGCCGACTGGGCCACATTTACAAAGATTAGATTGACATAAGCCCAGAAGTATAGCGCACCCAGTGTGAATTTAATTCACTAACATCAATCTAATAGCCTGACCTAGCTAGCAAACCATTACACCACGCAAAATGCCTATTTCATTCCGTCGAAATTGCCATCGGAAGCGAGCGAACAAATCGCCAGTAAACGAGTCCAATTCGCTGATTAGGCCGACAACGTGGAAAAGTGACGAAAAAGAAATAAGCAGCTGATCATTCGCAGGTTTCTAAGTCCGCAGGGGTCGACTTGTTCGCACATTAAGGCCTATTTCTCTGACAAACGCAGGCCGAAATCTCTATTCCGAATGCAAAGCATGAAAGTGCTATTGCAAGACCTGCCCACCACAGCAAGTGTTAATGTGGCTCTAACACATCGGAAATTGATGTTGTACAACGGTAGGAAGTTGCAGCCGTTTCTCTGTGCATGCGCACTCGCGAGGATTTCCTCACCACTGGGTTGACGAGTCTGAAGTACTTCTTAATTCGTTTCGACTGCCGAAATTCGAAATCGGCTCACGCATGACTCGTAGGAATTGAAGCACGAGTCTATCTCGTTTCTAGCCATTCACTGAACAAGGGGATTTGCCTTTGCAAAGGTAATGCTGTGAAACGGCCATGTACAAACCTGAGAAATACTTGTTTTTATTGTGGCGAGAATGAGCAGCTAGGTTTTTATTTCATTAACGGTTCTCTAATTTCTGTTTAAATTTCTGTAATGAGTAATAATGATTATTAAACATTGATTCATTCAAACTGTCCACGACTTAATTATCATAGCCCCAAAATTTCGGCCATTGTACCTCTAGCGCACCCTTTGAAGATACCAACTGTGTCCCTTGCAACCCCCCCTCCAAAAAAGGGGTGTCAGGAAATGATACAAATCTACATCAGATGTTGAAGCTCCAGATATATAAAGTGTAGAGCACTCTTTCACTGCTATTACTTCCAGGTCCACTCTGACCTGTAGTGATAGTTCCTGTTAGGGTCACATCTTTGGGTCAAATAGATCTGTTTAAAAATTATTCCTATTCAATAGAACCGTGTTAAAAAAAAACTATTAAGAAACAACTACACAAAAAAGTAAATATGGTCATATAACTGCGAGTAAATTATTTGTATTAGATAGAAATACTTGAAACCTTGTAACAGTAAATTATTTGTATGAAGAATAGTTTCTTTAAGCTATTATTGTTTACTAAGGATTATTATTTTTAGTTATTTGAAATCATATAACAATGTATAAACAAATGATTTTTCTTAAATAAAAAAATATGACTTGAAACTACATAATTATTAGTATTAGATAGGTATACTTGAAAGTGGAGCAATCCAGGGAAAGGAGTAGTGCCCTCCCCTACACCTCGGTGTAGTAGCTACTGAAAGGGAGCCTTCGGGTCACCCTCGACTACGGTTGCCAACTTTACTTACTTTAGACCTGGGTTCAATTGCAGGTCGAGTCATACCAAAGACTTAAAAAATGGTACTTGATGCAATCTTGCTTAACACTCAGCATTATAAGGTAAGGATCAAGGGTAAAGTGGAGCAATCCAGGGAAAGGAGTAGTGCCCTCCCCTACACCTCGGTGTAGTACCTATCGAAAAGGGAGCCTTCGGGACACCCTCGACTAAGGGATACAACTTTACTTACTTTAGACCTGGGTTCAGTTGCAGGTCGAGTCATACCAAAGACTTAAAAAATGGTACTTGATGCAACCTTGCTTAACACTCAGCATTATAAGGTAAGGATCAAGGGTAAAGTGGAGCAATCCAGGGAAAGGAGTAGCGCCCTCCCCTACACCTCGGTGTAGTAGCTATCGAAAAGGGAGCCTTCGGGTCACCCTCGACTAAGGGAGACAACTTTACTTACTTCTGCTTTACTTCACAATGTACGTCACTGTTTAACCTCTATGCATAAAATGATCCGAGACGCGTTAATTTGTTGTTAAAATTAATCACTCAAAATATATGAATATAAGCGTGCAAAGAAGGGATTCCCTATCGTATAAGGGAGAAGTCACCGAAGTGTTGTGGCTAACGTGTTGGAGTGCGGCATCGAAATAAGCGAGTTCGAACCCTTGTCACGCCATTACGTTCATTTACGGACTAATATCTTTGGGAAAGATATGAACCCTCTTATCCACACTCCAGCTATGGGTTAAACAGTACCATGACTCTCTTTTTATGAGGCTTTGGCTGTAAATAAGGCACGAAGATTGAGATGCTATTAAACAAAGTAACCACACTAACCAACTTAACCATAAAACAACCGTAGACTGGTTGAGGTACCGTCAAAATCAATCAATCTTGGTAAAAGTTCTTAATGTTAGTGACCGACATCAAGTAAACACTTATTTTTTTTTTCATTTTGAACTTTTTGAAATACAATCATTCTCTCTTACTGTCAAGTCCCAATTAAAACAGATCTATCTATCTATCTATCTATGTCTGTTTAGCCCAATCAGCTGGGGTTGTAATATACATCTCTGCGGATGGGTAAGATCCCCCAACAACGAGTGTCCTGCATATAACACTAAACAATCTGAGAGTGAGGCTACTGTAATTTTGGAGCTTTGGGGAATGCAGAGTAACCCTTCATTGCCATTGTTCCGAGGTCCACTATGGCCCGGAGTGGTAAAACCTGATGGGGTGCTATTTATGGGTCAAATAGAACTGTTGGACATTTAAACTGTGTAAAAACAAATGACTTATGCTAAATTGAATTGTTAGAAATAGAACTGTTTGATCACTTATCTGTGTGTAAATAAATGACTGTTGTTTAATTGAATTGTTAGTGATACATAACAGTACTTGGAAAGATTTAACTTTCTTGACTTGTGTTTACAAATCATATATATCTAATATATATGTATAAACCGGATTTGGCATTGAATAACCTGCAATGGTTGATATGCCATAAAACCAAACCAAACCAAACCAAACCTCAGTCTATATTCAAAATATTTATCACAAAAAGAATAGTTTTTCATGCACTTCACACACACACACACACACACACACACACACACACACACACATACACACACTGTCCATATCTATCTATCTATCTATCTATCTATCTATCTATCTATCTATCTATCTATCTACAGTCTGTATCTATCTATCTATCTATCTATCTATCTATCTATCTAAACCCTTTGGGAAAGGTATGAACCCCCTTATCCTCCCTAGCTGTGGGTTAAATAGTACCACAACTGTCCTTCTGGAAGGATGGCTTTGGCATTAAATAACATACAAAGGTTGATATGCCATTAAACCACTTTCGATCTCTTTTTCGCCTTTTGTCTTTGAATCGTAGGAACATTGTTTCTCGCCTTGTGATAGAACGGCAAAGTCACATCTTTTTCTATTATGGATCTTTTTCATATACCAAAGCAGTTTTTACTATGAACGTGAAAAATTCTCGAAGTCGTTTTTACGTTGACAAATGGATTTATCTATTTATTTGTTTGGCCATTCGATAAAATGCAGGCTGGAATTTTATGAGCAAAATGGTTATTATGCCTTTCGAGATGTTTCTTCCTAATGGCTCCGGCTTTCTCTTGACGAGAAATAAAAACGCCAATGATGGCTTGAGTCGAAAGAAAGAAAGAAAGAAAGAAAGAAAGAAAGAAAAAAGAGATAAAAAGAAAAACAGCATTATATTTTGTAAGTGGAGTTAAGTTCACAGAATTATTTCGAAGAAGTGCTGCCATAAAAAATTACGGTTAATTAAAATTTAGTTAATAGTTTACGAGTGTGAGATAAATTGACATTTTTAATGACTGAACATTTTGAAGAAGAAAAAATGGTTTGTTCGTATGTCACAGGTTGGAATACGTCAGTTTCCTATGACGTCGTTTTTCCTCTTTTTCTGAAGTTGTTGATGAAAACAACAGAGAGAGAGAGAGAGAGAGAGAGAGAGAACCTCGTTTTGAGATAAAATGTCCGTGAATTGTCGGAAATAGTGGAAAATGACTGCAAGCACGCATAGTCATTCGGCTTGTGAAGAAATGATGGCCGATTTACCTTACTGGTTGAGTGAATTAAAATTCGTTCTGTTATTTATTTATTCATTTTTTTTTTTTTTTCATTTTTTACACCCGTTCATCTATAAAATCTGTGAACGCGTGATTTTGACACTCGAATTTTGTCGTTTCTTTTTAACAAGTTTAATGTACTGAGTGACTATAGATTCTAACATTCCTCTGAAGAAAGACGAAGCACATAACGGCCAACTTTTGATAAAAAGCAAGAAACAAAACAACAACCAAAACAAGAATTCTATTACGAATAAGCATGGAATATTAAAAATATTTAATCATAAAACGATACTGCTTTTAGCACTTCACACCCTGAAGTGCTAAAAACGGCATCGTTTTACGATTAAATATTATATATATATATATATATATATATATATAAGAAAATAATGTAATCCGCCAGTTTGTAAAGAAAAATTGCTAACAAGGTAATCCAAGAAGAAGGAGAGAATTATTGAGAAAGAAAGTCAACACTACAGCGTTTCGGTTCTGCTGAACCATCATCGGGGCTATGAGGGGTTATATTAGTGATGTTAAGATAACGATGGATGTATAAAAAGTGTAAAAATATATTTTAAAAAAATTGGAAAAGTTGTATGACATGAAAAAGTTGGCCGTTTGTGACAAGAAAAATTGTCTATTTAATCAACATACGTTAGGATAGCGTAGACACAGAGTTTACCGGACATTGGCATAATGGTTAGAGTGTTGGCCAGGTCGAGTCAGACCAAAGACTCAAAAATGGTACTTGATGCTTCCTTGTTTTACACTCAGCATTATAAGGTAAGGATCAAGAGTAAATGACTAGTGCCATCTCCTACACCTTGGTGTAGTAGCTATCGAAAAGGGAGCCTTCGGGTCACCCTCGACTACGGTCGCCAATTTTTAACTTTTAGACACAGAGTCAATGGTTTGGTTTTGTTTCTTTGTTTTTAATGGCATATCAACTATTTTTAGGTTATTTAATGCCAAATCCATTCTCTTAGAAGAACAGTAGTGGTACTATTTAACTGGGAGGATAAGGGGGTTCATACCTTTCCCAATGGTATTTGCCCGAAAGTGAACGTAATAGCGCGACTGGAGTACGAACTCGCGAACTACGATTCCGCAGTCCATCGCTTTAACCATTACACCACGAGGACACCCCCACAGAGTCAATGGCGTTTGGTGACAATTGGGTTTTCAGACCAAGAGGTTTTCGTCCAGTTAACTAATCTACGCGACGCTAATTCTCTTCATACCTCTTAATCTATCAATTTTCTTTCGTTTGTTTGTTTGTGACCTTTGGATTTCTGGTTAAAAGGACCACTACTGCCAGAACTTTCTGAGGGTCTAGGGAAATATACATTTCGTAATATTAGTCAATCCTTGGGTCAAAATCGGTGAAATTGTGGATTGAACTTCTTTTATACGAACATACATAAGTAAGTCCTTGCGTAGTTTCAGTTTGGTTCTTTGTTTAATGACATGTCAACCTTCGTGGCTTATTTATTGCCAAAGCCATCCTCGAAGAAGAGCAGTAGTGGTCCTATTCATCTAAAATCTAGGGTTATAAGGGGATTCATATCTTTTCTCAAGGGTATTCGTCCGAAAGTAAATGTTGCCCAGTCGGCTGGGGCTGTAGAATACACTGAGTACACCTCTGCAGAAGAGTAAGACCGCCAACTACGAGTGTCCTGGATATGACACAAAACAATCTGATGGTGAGGTTTCAGTGATACTGGAGCTTTGGGGAATGCAGAGCACCCATTCATTGCCACTGCTCCCAGATCTACTCTAGCCCGGAATGGTAGCACCTGATAGGGCCCTATTTATGGCTTAAATAGAACTAACTGCATACTTATGCTAAACTGAATTGTTTGAATTAGAACTGTTTGACTAAACTGAATAGCTTGAAATAGAAATGTTTTAGACAATTAAACTGTGTACTTACACTTAAACTGCGTGCTTATGCTAAACTGAATTGTTTGAAATGGAACTGTTTTTGACATTGAAACTGTACTTACGCTAAACTGAATTGTTTAGTATAAAACTATTTTGACATTTAACTGTAAAGAAAATCTGTTCTAAGGAGGTGCCCGTGTTGTAATGGTTATCGTCGTAGGAAATGGACACGGCGATATGAGTTCGAATCCTGGACGAGAATGACTGCATTTCACATAGCACTAATACCCCTGGGAAAGGTATGAATCCAGTTATTCTCCCTCGAGCTATGGGTAAATAGTAGGATATACTGAGTCCTTCAGCCATGGTTAGGCAACTAGTCTAGGAGAAGGAAAACTCTGAATTCAAACCTGTTAAAATCCGCTTAAAAATTGATCTCATGTCATATTCTGCCCGAGCGGAGGGGTTGGTAAATATGTAAAGAAAACCTGTACTTATACTTAGCTGAATTAGAATAAATGTTTGAATAAAGTGAATAGCTTGAAATAGAATTGTTTTTAACAATTAAACAGTGTACTCATGCTCAACTGAATTGTTTGAAATAGAGCTGACAATTTGCATAAAAATGGATTTGTCATTAAATACCCTACAAAGGTAAATTTGCCAAAGGGTATATATATATATATATGAGTGGCGATTCTATGTCAGTGTTACTGGAGTTCATATTTTTAATATAATTCATCATATATATAATTTAGAATATCAGGAATTTCAGCATCCTGCTACATTTTTTTCCAGAATACAACTCTTCAAATCTCTCTCAGTGCTGAATTGCACAGTTGATACTTAACAACTGACCATTCTACAAAAACCAAAACTATATTTTCTCTTTATCTATTTTATAATTCAAAACTATCGTTAACTGGCTCAGTCATCATTATAGTCTTTGATATTCAATGTCTGGATCAGCAAAATAGATCAAAGAACCCTCATACATATGCACACGCAAGCCCTCACAGAATTTCGAATATGGCTAAAATCTTTCAGTCTGATTTTGGATTATTAAATTAAACACATATAGCATTTTAAATTCCTGAGTCATTGGCCTAATGAGTAGAGTGTTCGCCAATGGTCCCGAAGACCAGGGTTTAAAACCAGGTCGAGTCATACCAAAGACTCAAAAAATGGTACTTGATGCAACCTTGTTTAACACTAACCATCATAGTGTGGTAATTGTATAAAGGGTGGTAATTCAGGGAATGTAGTAGTGCCTCCTCCCCGACACCTCAGTGTAGTAGCTATTGAAAAAGGAACCTTCAGGTCACCCTCAACCAAGGTCGCCAACTTTACTTAAGTGTTATAAACATATAGAGTTATAAATAGAACAAATATTTGCAGTTAGCTGTTGCGCTGAAACAAAAATATATTCTTGGAAAAAAAAAAAAAAAGAATAGAACAAAACAAAACAAAAACAAAAAAATTAAGTAAGTAAAAGAAGTTTAAAAGATTTTTTTCAAAATTATTACTTCAACCAGAAATCTATTCATCTGAGTTTTGTTATTAGAAGTATTTTGTTAATTTTTTAGGGTTAGGGTTAATTTTTTATAGACCCGAAATAAACATTAGTTATTTATTTATTTTGTGTAACATTTTTATGAACACTCTCTGTAAGATTCATCTAAATAAACATTTTAAGGCATAAAAATAAATCAAAGCGATAAAAATTAGTGGCGGGGTGTTCTCGTGGTGTAATGGTTAAAGCGATGGACTGCGGAATCTTAGTAAGCGAGTTCGAACTCCAGTCGCGCTATTACGTTCACTTTCGGGCAAATACCCTTGGGAAAGGTATGAACCCCCTTATCCTCCCAGCTATGGGTTAAATAGTACCACTACTGTTCTTCTAGGAGAATAACTTTGGCATTAAATAACCTACAAAGGTTGATAGGCCATTAAAAACAAAGAAACCAAACCAAACTAAAAATTAGTGAGTTGAAATAATTATTCATGTTCAATTTAAGATGTTGAGTCCTATCAATGATTAATGAGAGAATTTTTATTGCTTCGAAATAGACGTGAGGAAGAGGTCTTCGGGCTGAGTTCAAAGAGCCCTACCTCCGAATTGGTTGGGTTTGGTTTTATGGCATATCGACTATTGTAGGTTATTTAATACCAAATCCCTTTTATATATAGATATTAAATATATGACTTCTAAATATTTTGTAGATAACAATAGCTCATTTTTTTTCACACGGTTTAAAGGTTTCACTTATTTCTATGTAATACGAATAATTCTATTTACTATTTATCATTTATTTACATACAGTTAAATGATTTTAAGTATTGCTACTTAACACTAACAATTCAATTAAGCATTAGTCATTTGTTCACACAGTTAAATAATTAAACAGTTCTATTTCAAACAATTCAGTTTAATATAAGACATTTGTTTGCACTCAGTTGAAATGTCAACGTACACAGTTGAAATGTCGAACAGTTCTATTTGATTCATAGATAGGACCATATTAGGAGCTACCACTCCAAGGCAGAGTGGACCTAGAAGTGATGACAATGAAGGGGTACTCCGCATTCCCCAAAGCTCCAGCATTACTGGAGCCTCACTATAAGATTGTTCAGTGTCATATCCAGGACACTCGTTGAGGGAATCTTACCCCTCTGCAGAGATGCAGTCAGTATATTCTCCAGTCCCAGCTGACAAGGCCTCATACCACCAAAGTCACCATTGATATATATATATATATATATATATATATATATATATATATATATATATATATTAGAATTGGTAGGTCCACGAAAAGATTTGTATTTTTTTAATTTATTTATTTTGTTCTTACATATGTGTTATATATGTGTATATTTCCAACTTGTTGCTTTCGTCGCACACACACACACACACCCAACGACAAAAACATATCAAATATCAAAGAAGGGTAAAGCAGACTAAGGTAAACACCCTCTAAGAAAAAGAGAGGATGACTTCTATATAAACCCATAACCAACGGAAAAACATTCAAACTGCAAACAAGAGTGAGTTCAAGTCTCATTGAGTACTCCATTAACAAGGCCTTGTGCCATACATGTTCTCTAACAAAAGCATCAAGCTGGAAACATACACATATATAACACGTATGTAAGAACAAAATAAATGAAGTAAAAAAAAAAATTAGAAATCTCTTCGTGGACCTATCTATTTAAAAAATATATCTTTATTCTTTCTTTGGACCTATAACAAACATCTTATATATATATATATATATATATATATATATATATATATTTGTTGTATTTTTAACGATCTGTCTCACCTAGTAATATTTGCGCACACACACACATTAGTACAGACAAAGCACAACCACAACTAAGGTCTGTCCAAGGAGGAGCGGAGATCAATTGGGAACATATATATTGCAATGTGTTGTATTTAATTAACGAATTGATAGCAGATTACACGCTCGAGCAGCCTTCCTCTGGACGCGGGGCCCAATTAAGAGCAGTTTGTCTGATTGGTTTACAGTCGGCCCTAACAACAACAACAACAACAACAACAATAACAATAGTAACTCTTTGCATTGTAATGTTTTTTAACAAAAATTACTTACTTTCGTTTTCTTCTGTAGGCAAACTGCTCTCAGAACTTGTGACGTCGTGTAACGTGACTGGAATGCCCATGAATTGCAAATATGTCTCGCCGTACCACACGAGCAGTTCACATCCATTGTGGATATCTCGTGAGACTTCGTAGAAAATCTCGTCATCCTGTTGTACCACGACTAAATTCTGCTCCGATTTGTGGCGGGCGCAATTTACATACGACATCCAACTTCCCAGGGCGCCACGGCCGTCTACGAAGTGACTGAGTCGGCCATTCTTGAATATCTGTGAGATAATAATAATGATAATAATAAATGAAGACTATGTGGTGGCAGGGATGAAGCCATCAATCACATAAAAAGCGAATGCAGCAAATTAGCACAGAAGGAGTACAAGGCTAGACATGACTGAATGGGCAAGGTGATCCACTGGGAAATGTGCAAGAAATTTAAATTTGACCATGCCAACAAATGGTATATGCACAATCCAGCACCTGTCCTAGAAAATAATACGCACAAACTCCTGTGGGACTTTGATATACAAACGGATCACCTAATCTCGGCCCGAAGACCAGACCTTATAATAATCAACAAAAAAAAAAAAAAGAAAATCTGCAAATTTGTCGACTTTGCTGTCCCGGCACACCACAGAATAAAACTGAAAGAATGTGAAACGAGAGATAAGTATCTTGACCTTGCTAGAGAATTGAAAAAAACTATGGAATATGAAGGTGACAATTATATCAATTGTGATTGGTGCTTTTGGCACGGTAACTAAAGGATTATTAAAGGGGCTGGAAGATTTAGAAGTTGGCGGCCGAGTTGAAACCATCCAAACAACAGCATTATTGAGAACGGCCAGAATACTGAGAGGAGTCCTGGAGACTTGAAAAGACTTGCCGTCGTTCAATCTCCAGTGAGGGACCATCGGCTTACACTGATGTGAAAAACTCTAATGAGTAATAAATAATAATAATAATAGTATATGCACAAACCAGAATCTGTCCTAAGGAATAAGACGCTCAAAATTCTCTGGGATTCTGAAATACAATCAGATCACATAATCCCGGCTAGAAGACCAGATCTAGTGATAGGTAAGACTCCCCCCCACCATACCCCCCCAAAAAAAAACAAATGAGAACCTGCTGAATAGTGGACGTTATCGTCCCGGCCGACCACAGAATGAAAATAAAAGAAAATGAAAAAAGAGACAAATATTTAGATCTTGCCAGAGAGCTAAAAAAAAAGCTACGGATCATGAAGATGACGGTTATACCAACTGTGATTAGTGCACGTGGAACGATCCCCAAAGGCTTGGTAAGAGGGCTGGAGGAATTGGAAATCAGAGGACGTACGGAGACCATCCAAACTACACCATTGTTGAGGTCGCCCAGAATACTGGAGACCTTAAAATACTTGCTGTCATTCAGACTCCAGTGAAAGAACATCAATTTACACTTGGTTGAAAAACTCTCAAGGTGTAATATAATCCAAGAGCACAAAAACATCAAAGCGGATTTGTGCAAACTGTTACATAATTGCGGAATGATTTTTTTTATATTATCATTTTTCGTTAGTTACATCTTATTATTCGGTTTGGTTAGGATTTGAACTGTTCGGCTCTTAGTGCAGGTGTCCATGCTCGCGCGCGGAGGATATGACAATCACAAATGTCATAATAAAAACCCCAGATGAGAAATGGGACTGGGGTGTGAATGACGTCATGCCCGTAAGCGATGGTCTGGGAATTTTGGTGATTTTTGAAAAAAAGCAGTTAGTTGGGATTTGAACCTGGGCGAGGGCAGTCCAGCTGGGGGCTATGGGATGCGCGGCATGTTTGTTGGGTCAATTAGTGGAGATTGGACTCTGGGCCGTGCAGTTCAGCTGGGGAATTGACTGAAGGACGATGTAGCAACAGTCAGCATAGTAAAAATTGTGTCTCTCTCTCCTCGTGTCGAAAAACTAAAAGTCAAAAAAGTAAATAAACGTTTCGTTCCTGAACTAAAGAAAGTCGTCAGTGTTTCGGGATTTCTATGCATATAAATATTTTACGTATTCGTATTTTGGATATGCTACGAAACAAATGATATAAACACAATCGTAAGTTGTCAAAGAAAATAAAAGGAATAAAGTGCTCCTGGCTTTGAGACCTAAAGTAACCCCCGCATTCGAAAGAGAAGGACTTGATTTGATAATCATAGACAACGAAAAAAGGACCTGTCAAATCAGATTGGTTGCTATGTCAGCAGACAACAGGGTGAAGAGAAAAGAATGCGAAAAATTATTTAAAATTATAAAAAACAAAAAAAAAAAACAGAAAAAGCACGAAGACAAATAACCACCGGGACCTTGGTTACGAACTGAAAAAAAAAATCCTGTGAAACACGCAACTAAATCTCTGCCAAGAAAAAAGGTGCACTTGTCAGCTTATAAAGATTAGATGGGATAGAAGATCAGAAAAATGAGAATACAATGCATACAGAATTTGTGCTTGTTCAAATAATTATGAGCTGTACAGTCCATAGACCTTATAAGCAGACCTACTCATTGCAGAAATCATTATGGAGGTAAGTTGGATCTAAATTACCTGTTAGGCAGCTTCTTTGGACAAGAATTTAAGATAGAAATATAATTTTTCTTTAACAAATTCATTCTAATGAAAAGAATTTCTAGGGATTTAGCATTCAGAACAACAAAATAGGACTAAATGTATGCTTTACTAATAGCACTTGCTATTACAAATAAACTTCTGAACAGGCTCATTATGTTAAACTTCGGTGATCTCGAGAGAACCGTTGGTTTCAGTATAAACAGATTGGATTGTGTTGTTTTTGTATAATATTCTTGATTTTAAATCACAGAACCAAGTAATCAAATGCATTTGTTCAAGTACTCATGACTATATATATATATATATAATAAGTAAATATATATTAGATTTATATATTTAATTAAATGGAATTAAATATATAAATCTAATATTTATTTATCATCATTATTATTATTATTATTATTATTATTATTATTATATAATAGCTCTATCCAAGATATTGAGCACTCCCCATATTATATTGCACACAGTTACAATATATATATATATATATATATATATATATATATATATATATATATATATATATATATAATTTAAGTCTGTGAACAGACTTAAAAAGAATAATCTGAATAGAGTGTTCAATGCACAGCGAATATATATATATATATATATATATATATATATATATATAAACATATATAAAATATCACACGCAGAGCAAAAAATATCATTAATAGCAAGAAAACTAATAGATATACTCCAATATAAATTTATTTCACCAGCTCATCAACTGGATCATCAGATGGGGTTTGAACAGAAATGTTTCTTTTTAACCGTTTACATCGGGGAATATATTTCACCTTAAGTAAGGTATTTAAGGAGATATAATTTAAATATATAAATGCATATATAACCCTCCCACCAAAAACCTTTATATATATATATATATATATATACAAATCTGCATGGTTTCTTTGCTTGTTGCAGAAACTATTGTAATCTCTTAATTTTTTTGAGGCTCCTCAAAATGGCAGTAAATCAAACGGAAGGTTTCAGGCTTGAACAGAGGTCTGTCATCAATTTCTTGGTGACTGAGAAGGGTAGACCATGTGAAGAATGTGTGATGTGTACGGAGAATCATATTTTAATCCAGAAACTGTTTACAAATGGGCTAAACAAAGGTTTGCCTCTATGAGCCAAAGTTAAAAAGACAGTTCATCGAGTTGAAAAAATCTGACTCTCCCGTAAAGAAAAAATACAGGGCGGAGTGATCAGTAAAGGTGATATTGACAGTCACCTGGGACATGAACTGACCCATCACTATTTGTTTCCTTGAAAAAGGTGCAGTTGTAAACAGTGCTTCCTATTGCCAACTCCTTTGGTAAAATTCACTTTGAATGAACTTCGTATATATAAAATAGCGTTTAAAAATAATGATGACACAGACACACGCATACACACATTATCCTGTATTATTTATTCTTTAATTCATTTTATTAATTTATTTTTATTTTAGAGTTTTTTTCCTCGTTTGAATATTACATGTTCTGACGCCTCATCACGTTAACCTATCATGTTACCCTTTCATGTTTAATGACAACATATGTGATAAGATATAGAAGCTAGACAGACCAATTTTACCACACGATTGTTTGAAGATAGTGGAACACATAAGGAACTTAAACAACGGACTTACTGTGTTCATATTTCTAACACAAACACACACACACTCATATATATATATATATATATAGAGAGAGAGAGAGAGGGGGGGTGCCCGAGGTGTAATGGTTATCGTCACAGGATATGGACTCGGCGACACGAGTTCAAATCCTGGACGAGACTGATTGCATTTCACATAGCCTTGGGAAAGGTATGAATCTAATTATTCTCCCTCCAGCTATGGGTAAATAGTAGGGCAGACTAGGTTCTTCAGCCTTGGAGGGGCAACTAGTCTAGGAGAAGGAAAACTCTGAATTCAAACCTGTTAAACTCCGCTTAAAAAAATTGACCTTGTGTCATATCCTGCCCGAGCGGAGGGGTTGGGTAAATTGGTATATATATATATAGAGAGAGCTTCTTGCAATAACCCTTATGAATTACTCACCCAGAGATTTGATATACTTAATGCTTGTAGGCTTGGTTAATTGGGAAATAGAATGTGGCTATTTTTTTTTTGTTTACGCTAATTATCTTTATTTTTTATGGTGGGTGCTTTATCAATAAAATGTCATTTGGACCAACCTTCTTTAGTCAGAATTATCCTGATGATCCGGTAGGTGAAACCTCGGTTAATAGTTTCTGGCTCTTAATCATTCTATATATATATATATATATATATTTTTTTTTTTTTTTCATCATACAACGTGTGGAAGCACGTGCGATACCCTAGCCTCATCAGCCGCCATCCAGGGTGATAACACAGTTTCGGTAGCTTAAGGCGGTACTGCCACTCCTGGCGCTACCGAGCAGCTTTTGCCACCGGATAGGGTATTTAAAAAAACCTATGTATACATAAGATCAACTAAAAGCGGACATTACATTAGACGTTGTCCGCTTTTATATATATATATATATATATATATATATATATATATATATATAATGGCGTATAGAAATCATGCAGTCAATGATACAGCGAGAATATTGAGAAATGTTTTCTAAATTTGCGAGGACTATTCAGCTACTTGCCCAATTTCGAATCGTAAACAAATACAATGTTGACCTACCTCCCACATGTGCGTGTTATCATCAAACGTCTTTATCTCACTTGTGTTGACAATTTTGCCTTTAAAAGGTCCGTATCTTGTTCCCGTCGGTATCACTTCTTTACGGCAGAATACGCCATAATGCACAACACCAGCAAACATTGTTGGATAAATACATAGTTCTGAAAAGAGAAAATAAAATAGAAAAATATGGTAAGAGTTCGCAGGATGTTATTCTATGATTCTGAATGAAGTGCGTAAGCAAAATGATACCCATAGCGCCAAACACTCAATTTCAGGCAGGGAATTATATGACAAAAATCAAAGATTCTTTTTTTTTCCTTAACCAATTACCCATCTAGTACACTGGTGTCAAATGCATTCCACAACCAGGCTGAAAACCCAAAGTCTGTATCCTTTGCTGGTCACAACGTTAGAAATTACATGGTGCTTTACATTGTGAATAATACAAAGTAGTTCTATTGAAGACAGGTACATCTCCGGTACATTAAAGACAGGTACATTGGAGATAAGAGTGAAAGCGAGTGTAATCGGTATCTGTTGGTTAGTGGTTAAAAAGAAAAAAAAATGATATGCACTCCACTCCTACATCAATATATCTCCACACATACCTACATTCATATATATTTATGAACTCTCATCACTACCACAGCATTATTAAGATCCTTTAAAATACTGAGGAGAGTCCGGGAGACCTGAGAGGAATTGTTGCCATTCAGACTTCAGGGAAAGATCATCAGCTAACAATAGTGTAAAAAAACTCGTAAGGAGTAAAATAATAATAATAATAATAAAGACAGCGTTGACGCATCAATACAACGACTCGAAGACTATATACAAAAACACTATGGAGGACTCATACCAGCACAAGACAACGCCGTAAGAACCAATCATATCAAAGCCAGAATAGATAAGACTCAACAAAATAGCAAATGTAGGCTATGCGGTGACAGAGATGAAACCACCAATCACATAATAAGCGAATGCAGCAAATTAGCGCAGAAGGAATATAAGACTAAACATGATTGGGTCGGCAAAGTGATTCACTGGGAGATGTGCAAGAAATTTAAATTTGACCACACAAACAAATGGTATATGCACAACCCAGCATCTGTCCTAGAAAATGACACACATAAACACCTATGGGACTTAGACATAAACACGGATCACCTACTCTCGGCGAGAAGACCAGACTAAATAATAATAAACAAAAAAGAGACCTTGCAAAATAGTCGACGTTGCTCTCCCGGCTGACCACAGAATAAAACTGAAAGAATTTGAAAAGAAGGATAAGTACCTACACCTTGCTTGAGAATTGAAAAAACTGTGGAACATGCAGGTGACAATTACACCAATTGTAATTGGTGCGTTTAGAACAGTAACTAAAGGATTACTAAAGGGACTGGAGGGCTTGGAAGTTGGCAGACGGGTGGAGACCATCCGAACGACAGCATTATTGAGAACGCCCAGAATACTGAGAAGAGTCCTGGAGACTTGAGGAGACTTGCTGTCACTCAGACTCCAGTGAAAAACCATCGGCTAACGCTGATGTGAAAAGCTCTAATGAGTGAATAATAATAATAATAATAATAATAATAATAATAAGAAGAAGAAGAAGAAGAAGAAGAAGAAGATGGAGAAAAGGTAGTGGAAGAATATAAAGAAAATAGAAAAGTGACAGAAGAAAATGAAGAGAATAAAAAGAAAATGAAACAAATGAAAGAAGAAAAAAAGAAGAAAAATATAGTAGTAGTAGTAGTAGTAGTAGTAGTAGTAGTGGCAGTTTTAGTTGGGTTTGGTTTGGTTTCATTGTTTAAAGACATATCAAACTCTATGAAGGAATCAAAGTGGTGCAATTGCTAAAGTACTGGACTGAGACATTGTCGTAAGCGAGTTCGAACACCAGTCGTGCTACAACATTCACTTTCGGCCGAACACCATCGGAAAATGTATTAACTTCCTTATCTCCGCTGTGATTTCAATAGTACCACTCTTCTTCTTCTTCTTCTTCTATAAGAATGATTTTGACATTAAATAACCCACGAAGGATGATATGCTATTAAACAAAGAAACCAACCAACCAACCAATCAATTACATCAACCTTTGCGGGTTATTTAATGCCAAAACCGTCTTTGTAGAAGGACTATGGAGGTACTCTTTATCCCATTGCTGAAAAGTAAAGGAGTTCATAACTTTCCGAAGGGTATTAGGTCAAAAGTGAATGTAATAGAGGCGGGGCTGGAGTTTGGCAAATAGTAGATTTAGTAGTAAATAAAATGGTGAAAAATTGCAAGAAAAATATCAAATCGCAGTCAATTACTAAGCTTGGTCTAATTTGGCACAAAGACAAAAATATGGAGCGCCCATTTAAAATTAAAAAAATCAAATTAAAATATTGAAAATTTAAAAAAATGAAAACTTTTAAAAACCTTATTTTCTCACCTTCTGGCAATACGTGAGGCGGCGGGTCTAATCTGGACGTTCTCCATGGAGGATAAAGAGGAAGTGTAGCCATGTTGCCTTTGTTCCACATCCGGCCCATTTCTAAAGGAGGTGGTTGACAGTATTCAAAAGAAGAGGCATTAATTATTCTAACTTTTTCACTCACACACACACACACACACACACATATATATATATATATATATATATATATATATATATATATATATATATAACACATAGATAAAAAACACGCACACAACGCATATATATATATATAACACATATATATAAATTACACAATCATACATATACATATGTAACACACATAACGCACAGACACATAACAGGCACACACACACACACACATACACACATACATACACACACACATATATATATATATATAACATATATAAAACACATACATAACATACAAATAACACACATACACACTTGTTTCTAAAACACACACACACACACACATATATATATATACATATATAAAACATATAACACACAAAGACATGCATATTAATAATAAACATACGAGGTGCATATGATAAAGTTCCAGACTTTTTTCGTTTGAGCATTTAACATTGTTGTAGACTCTTGAAAATTCACTATGTTATTGCTATACATCTTATGAGATGACTGACGAATTTTTATGATTTCAGGTTCAAATCAACAGCTACAGCAGAAATTGGAATACACCCTACTAAAGCCTGATTGTCACATCTGGTGAATTTCAAAAATGCAATCTGGACGTGAGGAAGAACGATATGCAATAAAATTCTGTTTTAAACTTGGAAAAAATTCCACAGAAACGTATGGAATGCTTCAGACTGTTTTTCAACAATCTTGCATGAATAGCTCAGAGGCTGTCGTTATGAGACAATTGAGGAGATGAAAGAGGCTGTGACGAAGGTCATTGACACGCTCACACAAGAGGACTTCCATGGGGCCTTCCAGAAGTTGTTGGAAGGGTACATCAAGTGCATTGCATAAATCTACAACAAACATACACACATATAAGTATATATATATAATACACTTATAATTAGTGCATCTAACACACAAACACACACACACATACATATATATATATATAAGTTGGCGACCGTAGTTGAGGGTGACCCAAAGGCTCCCTTTTCAATAGCTTCTACACCAAGGTGTAGGGGAGGGCGATTGCTCCACTTTACCCTTGATTCTTACCTTAAGCAAGGTAGCATCAAGTACCATTTTTAGAGTCTTTCGATTGAACCCGGGTCTCCCGGGCTATTGGCGAACACTCTAACCATTATGCCAATGTCCGATATATATATGCCAATGTCCGATATATATATGTATATATATATATATATATGTATATATATATATATATATATATATGTATATATATATATAACATACATGCACATAACAAACACACACGCACGCACGCACACACACACACACACACACACACATATATATATATATATATGTGTGTGTGTGTGTCTGTGTGTGTGTGTGTGTGTGTGTCTTACTTAATTCTGACAGTGGTTGATAAAAAATTTTGCAAATACGATTGAAATTCATATAGAAAAATATAGACAAGTTAAGGGAGTGACAGATTGCTTACATTGGTTTGGTTTGGTTTTATGTGGGTCATTATTGTTGGTTCTTTAATGCCAAATCCTGTTTTTACATATATGTCAAATATATGATTTGTTGACACATTTTTAGATATATATAGTTAAAAGACCAAACAGTTCTATTCCTAACAATTCAAACTAGTTTAATTCAGCAAAGTTAAATGGCTCCAAGTATTGCTATGTATCACGAACAATTCAATTAAACATTAGTCATTTGTTAAAACACATTTAAATGAGAAACTGTTCTATTTCTAACAGCTCATTTTAGCATAAGTCATTTGTTTGCACTCAGTTTAAATGTCAAACAGTTCTATTTTACCCATAGATAGGAAAAAGAAATAGTTTTCGCGAGCTTACATTTCTACACTGGAGGCGTTGTTATGGTACCTCCTGGTAGTAAGAACATAAACGAAGAAAAGGCAACCCCACAATATATCTTATGTTAAGTGTATAACTTAAAAAAGTTGAGGCCCTATATATATATATATATATATATATATATATATATATATATCCTATGGTACATACAAAATTTTAGAATAGTTTAAGTTGAGCATATATCATAAGTTTTAGAAAGAGATCTTTTCTTTTTCTTTTTCAAAGGTCTTTTTTTTAGAACCTATAACGCATGTTCCACTTAAAGCTATATATATATATATATATATATATATATATATATGTGTGTGTGTGTAGAGAGAGAGAGAGACTGAGAGAGAGACTGAAAAGAGAATACCCTGAATATGTGTTTCAGTTTACTCAAGATTAAGCGTACAAATAGTCATATATGAGGTACATACGATAAGCTTCCAGACTTTTTTCGTATGGGCATTTAAAATTGTTGTAAACTCTTGAAAATTCAGTATGTTATTCCTATACATCTTATGAGATGACTGGCCAATTTTTATGATTTCAGGTTCAAATCAACAGCTACAAAAGCAATTGGAATACACCCTACTAAAGCCTGATTGTCACACCTGGGGAATTTCAAAAATGCAACCTGACACTTTAGAAGAACGATTATTCCCTAAGCTCAGAGACTGTCGTTATGAGACAATTGAGGAGATGAAAGAGGCTGTAACGAAGGTCATTGACACGCTCACACAAGAGGACTTCCATGGGGCCTTCCAGAAGTTGTTGGAACGGTACAACAAGTGCATTGTAGCCGGAGGAGATTACTTGGAAGGGGACAAGAGTTCATATGTGTACTATCAATAAAGGTGCCCATACGAAAAAAGTCTGACATCTAAACTGTGTTCTTATACTAAAGTGAATTATCGGAAATAAAACAGTTTTGAAATTTAACTCTGTGTATTGCCCAGTCGGCTGGGGCTGTAGAATACACTGACTGCACTTCTACAGAGAAGTAAGACCCCCCCCAACGATTGTCCTGGATATGACACTAAAAAATCGGATGGTGAGGTTCCATTAATGCTGGAACTTTGGGGAATGTGGAGTACTTCTTCATTTCCATTGCAGCCAGGTTCCCTCTGGCCTCGAATGGTAGCACCTGATAGGGCCCTATCTATGGGTTAAATAGAACTAACTGCATACTTATGCAAAACTGAATTGTTTGAATTAGAACTGTTTGACTGAACTGAATTGATTGAAATAGAAATGTTTTTGACAATTAAACTGTATAGTTACATTTAAACTGCGTACTTATGTTAAACTGAATTATTTGAAATGGAACTGTTTTTTGACATTGAAACTGTACTTACACTAAACTGATTTGTTTAATATAGAACTGTTTTGAGATTTAACTGTGTGTAAACAAAATATGTACTTATACTAAACTGAATTAGCTGAATTAGAACTGCTTGACTAAACTGAATAGCTTGAAATAGAAATGTTTTTCATAATTAAACTGCACTTACATTTAAACTACATACTTATGCTAAACTGAATTGTTTCAAATAGAACTATTTTCATAAAAACGGATTTGGCGTTAACTAACCTTCATAGTTGATATGCCATAAAACCCAACCAACTAACCAAACAACCAACCAACCCAGCATCTATATTATATAGGAATACCAGATAAATAGAATTACTAATATTAAATAGCAAAACTGGAAACCATTACATTGTGTTCTAACAAATAATTAATATTAAATAGAATTATTAGTCTTTGATAGGAATAGTTGAAACAATCTAACTTTGAACGCACAAATCGTCTCTTACGACTCGTTTAAAAATGAAGTAACCAACAAACTATTCCCAAAAATCACACACACACACACATATATATATATATGAAGAAATTTTAGATTTTGGTAAATCTAACAAGAGGATAAAAATAAGTGAAAAAGGACATAAACCAAATACTTACTATGATTTTAGTAGTGATATTTCGTCATTATTCAAGGAAGAACTTCTTCAGACTAAAATTTTTTTAGTTTTTCTACATTTTAGCAATTGAGGATGTACACCTTTTTCTTCCCTTTATATTCTTATATTTTCATCATTATTTTATCTATTTCCTCAATTACTAAAATGTAGAAAAATTCAAAAATCTTTTGTCTGAAGAAGTTCTTCTTTGAATAAAGAACGAAATATCACTGCTAAACCCGTTGGAAGTGTTTATTTTATCCACATTTCCGCTTATTTTTATTATATATACATGTATATTTATAGAATTTGTTATTAACCCACAAGGATGTAAATACCATAAAATACCAATGAACCAACGACCATGGAATATCTTATTAATTTCAAATCTAATTTTTGTTTCTTTATAAAAAAAAAAGAGGAACGTATATAAAGATGACGTAGTTGTAAAAACTTTCAAACGATTTTTTCCAGGTTCAAGAACTTTCGTTTTTGTTTTTTGTTTTTTTCGTGACATTTTTATGTACAAGAATGAGATATGGGAGTTCCCTACATCCTTTAGAGCCTCATCTCTCAGCTGATAAGATTTGAATCTCTTCATTCGAAATTCAGAAAATTATATATATATACATATATATATATATATATATATATATATATATATATATATATATAGCGTTGACATAGAGTCAACGGCGCTTGGTAACTGTCATTTTTTCGTCTATGTGATTACCAAACCAAAAGGCTCCAACGTGGTGACTATCCTTTAATATATTGTTGTGTGAGGCATGTTGGGAAAACTAATCCAGTTTGTGGTGCTTTCTGTGATTTGCTATATTATTTACTCATATGTTAAGTTAGCTGACCGTAGTCGAGGGCAACCCAAAAGCTTCCTTGTCAATGGCTCATACACTGAGGTGTTGGGGAAGGTGCCACTCCTTTCCCTGAATTGCTCCTCGTATCCGTGATCAATACCTTATAATGTTGAGTGCCAAGTAAGGAGTTATCAAGTACCATTTTTTGAGTCTTTAGTATGACTCAACCTCGGATTAAACCCTGGTTTCCCAGACCAGTGGCAAACTATAATCTATAATTTTCTTATGTTTTATCTATTCATATTCATATTATTACAATTATTTATTTATTCATGTTTTGTAGTCATTCAATTTGATTAGTCAGTGGAGTCATTAGTTTTCAAGAGCCTTAGTAAGAATTTGTTTTCATCCCGACATTTGGATATAAGTTCTGATCGTTAGAAGTTTTTTTTTCGTTTCAGCAAAGATTACAGTGTTTTGAAGTGTGGTAAGCTGGTGTTGTGGTAAGCTTATTATATATATATATATATATATATATATATATAGGGTATCATTCTGAAGTTCTGAAATAAATGAAAATGTTAATGATTACTCACCATTGGCCATGTCACTGAGTCGTAGTCCGCTGAGAGCATGACGTGGATATGTCTGACGAGGTGTGTTCGAAATGCAACCGTAAAGGACGTAGTCAAGTTCTTCTTGGGAAAAGCACATTGTACTCGGCGTTGGTAGCGAGCATAAAGAGAGTCGATTGGACAGTTCGGTCAGGGCTTTAAATGGCATAACAGGTGGGCGAAACACTTGTAGGCAGTCTAGCATTCCCCGCGGGCCGAGGGTCCTGTTAGGGTAGAGACTGAAAACATACAGACAAGGATGATACATTTACAGAATGTATCGATTGATACATTTAAAAAATAGTCACATTGTTGACATGTCGCAATGTTTGACTGGGAAGTGAACAGGTGAGTTGGTTCTTGAGCTCACACTCCGAAACCTACCTTACTGCCCACTTATTAATAATAGTAAAAAGCTTTTACACTCTTTGTCAGACATGACAAGGCTGAGTTACAATTATCAGGATGGGCTATTATTAATTTATAATGGTGTTAGTTGCTTCTAAATCTGTCATGATTGGTTTGAATTTAGAGATTTCCTTCTCCTAGACTGGTTGCCTCATCTAAGTCAGTTTTTAAGCGGGGAACAACTGGTTTGAAGTTAGAGTTTGCCTTCTCCTAGACTGGCTGTGTAACCAAGTTGAGAGAGCCCAGTCTGCTCATAGTGGAGCGAAATGTCTCCTTTAAGAGGAACTAGTCTAAAAGTAATTGTTTAGCTTAATACACAGAAAAATATTTTTATGGAAGGAGAGGTTTTTACACTTCTGCCGGAAATACTGGCAGCATATTCCAAACCCCGTCGATAAAACATAAATCCATGAACAGTGCATTTTGGTATCAAAAGACATTGTTGATGCACACACACACACACACACACACACACACACACACACACACACACACACACACACACACAAACACTTATCTCTAAATCTTTAAGCCCAGTCTGTTGGGGTTGTAGAATATACCAATTGCATCTCTGCAGAGGGGCAAAACCTCACCAACGAGTGTCCTGTGTATGACTTTAAACAATCAGACGGTGAGGCTTCTGCCCTGGAGCTTTGGGGAATATGGAGTACCCTTTCATTGCCATTACTTCCAGGTCCACTCTTACCCGGTGTGATAGTACCTGATAGGGTCTTATCTATGGATCAAATAGAACTGTTTGACATTTAAACAGTGTGCAAAAAATGACTTATCTTAAATCGAATTGTTTGAAATTGAACTGTTCACTGTGTTTAAACGAGGGACTGATGTCTAATAGAATTGTTAGTGATACATAGCAATACTTAGAACAATTTAACTGTGTGTATACGAATGAGTAATGTTGTATAGAATTATTAGTGTTGATTAGTAATACTTGAAACTCTTTAACTGTATGCCTAAATTGAATTGTTAGGGATACATAGCAATACTTGAAACCATTTAACTGTGTGCAATTAAAACTATTTATGCTAGATAGCAAGATTTGAAACCTTTTAATGAGTGCAAAACATGATTAATACCAAATAGAACTATTCGTGTTAAAATATTTGGAACCATTTAACTGTGTGCAAACAATTCTAATAATTGTGTGCATACACAGTCATTCTGATTCATTTAAAAATCAGACTACCAACAAACTATTACAAATCATATGTATAACGATTTAACTGTATGCAAACAAATGAGCTCTGGCTCGTTTAAAAATATTATCTACAAACTATTAATTTACAAATCATATGTATGTATAAAGATGAGTTTTCTTTAAATAACCTACAATGGTTGATATGCCATAAATCCCAAACAAACCAAACTAACTCTTTATCGATCTTTATCAATATATTTACTTATCTAGCTTTGTCGGTTATGTGCCAAACAAAATGGCTACTTTAGTGAGTAGAGTGTTCACCAATAGCCCAGGAGACTAGGGTTCAATCGCAGGTCGAGTCATACCAAAGACTCCAAAAATGGTACTTGATGCCTCTTTGCTTAAAACTCAGCATTATAAGGTACGTATCAAGGGTAAAGTAAAGCAATCCAGGCAAAGGAGTAGCGCCCTCCCTTTCACCTCATTGAAAAGGGAACCTTCGAGTCGCCTTCGACTACTGTCGCTAACTTTACTTAGTTCAATATTAGAAAGTGTTCTTTTTGAGACAATAATATAAGATTATTTGATTGTATACATGAGACTACGTTGTTGAATATTAAAAGGCAACATTACTCGATTTTACGAGCATCTCCAACGTAAAACGTATAAGCAGTAAAATGCCAGGTTTTGCGTTTCATCAGTGGTGACTATTGTATCAGAGATGAACCGTATTCGACACATCTGACAACCAACAAAATCAAGATCACTTCAATCAGCTCATCCTCGCATATTGGGCCGATGAAAGATCGACTACTCAGAGCATCCAACGCGGAAGTATAAGGATTCTGTACCCACTTGAAAAAGAAGGGGGCCCTGCATATGATACTAAACTGTTATTAGATGATAAACCAAGCAAGTCTTAGTGAAATACGGAAGTACATATGTGAGTGTCTGTCTCTTTCAGTTGATATATTTTTCTTCTATGGAAGCAGGGAAAAGAGTGTAGATGCATTTGATGAAGATGAAGAATTAATAGATGCGGAGAACCAACAACACGGGATAATATGCTGGGGATAAAACGTTGCTTGTAACCATTTCGCTAACTACGCTCTATTACCAGTCGTCCAAACTTAGTTGTAAAAATTCAGTCACCATAAAGTGCAAACAGTTTGGTTTAATGGCATATCAATGTTTATGGGTTATTTAATGCCAAATCCTATCTATACATATTTATTAAATATATATTGGACTCCAGGACTTCAAGTCCTGGAGGCAACACCCCACAAAGCAGCAGCTGTACGGCCACCTACCACCCATCACGAAAACTATCAAAATTAGAAGAACCAGATATGCGGGACACTGTTGGAGAAGTAGGGACGAGCCCATAAGTGGTGTACTATTGTGGATCCCTTCACATGGCCGAGCAAAGCCATATGGATGGAGCACCTAATGAGACTCGAACTCACTCGTGTAGGTTTGCTAGTCTAGGTTACCAAACATTACACCGGCAAAGGCGCCCAACTCCAGGTAAGTAGTAATTTACTAAGCTTTTCGCTTGAATGTGGTACAATGCTGTGTAAATGGGGCACCCAATGAGACTCGAACTCACTCTGCCCAACCCCAACCAAGTAGTTTATCATAGTAATTTACTAACCGTTTGGCTCAGATGTGACACAAGGCCGTATGAATGGGAGATCCAATGAGACTCGAACTCGCTCGTAAAGGTTTGTTAGTCTAGCTTGCTAACCATTACACCACCTGAGATGCCCGCAACTATTTTATCATAAGCTTCAAACAAAAATCTGATCTATTCAAGGCGGAAATCTTTGGAATAATCCATTTTTAATGAGTAGTAATTTACTAAGCGTTTTGCTTAGATGTGGCACAAAGCCGAATGAATGGGGCACTCAATAAGACTCGAACTCACGCTTACAGGTTTGCTTGTGAAGCTTGCTAACCATTACACTAACCGAGGGTAGCGTAGTCTGAACAATTTCAATAATGGGAGGTGTAATTTATATTATTTCTAATGGGTAGCGTCGTCTTTACTTTTCTCGAAATAGACACTTTAATAATCATTATTTCAACGAAAGAAGTGATAGTATCATATCATTGGTGGGCTATCAATTAAAAATATTTAGCTACACTTTGTTTATAAAAAGATAAGTCTTGACTCCAGAAATTAACCTTGACAATGTAAAACTTATCTTCATCAAAAATCATTTTGTATAAATATCCTTAAAATTCTGCTATGCATTTCGGAGAAAAAAATGTTTTCTTTTTAAGTTCAAAATTGCAAGATGAGGAATTTTCCGGCTCGATTTTTTTTCTTTTCAGGAGGGGAAGATTTTTGATGGTTGGTTGGGTTTTATGGCGTATCAACCTTTGTCGGTTATTCAACGCCAAATCCATTTTTCGCAAATAATTAATTCTATTTCAAATAATTCAGTTTAGCATGAGTACACAGTTTAATTGTCAAAAACATTTCTATTTCAAACTATTCAGTTTATTCAAACTGTTCTAATTCAGCTAATTTAGTTTAGTATAAGTACAGATTTGGTTTATACGCAGTTAAATGTCAAAACAGTTCTATATTAAACAAATCAGTTTAGTGTAAGTAGAGTTTCAATGTCAAAAACAGTTCTATTTCAAATAATTCAGTTTAGCAAAAGCACACAGTTAAAATGTAAGTACAGTTTAATAGTAAAAAAAAATTCTATTTTAAGCAATTCAGTTTAGTCAAACCATTCAGTTCAGCATAAGTATGCCGTTAGTTCTATTTAAGCCATAGATAGGACCCTTATCAGGTGCTACCATGCTGGGCTAAAGTGGACCTGGGAGGAATGGCAATGAAAGGGTTCTCCGAATTCTCCAAATCCCCAACATTACTGGAACCTTACCATTGTTTAGTGTCATATCCGGGGCACTCATTGGGGGGGGGGTCCAGCCGACTGGGCAAGAAGATTTTGATGTTGTGATCAAAACACGTTTTCAGTTTTTACTTGAAGGGAAATTGCTAAGTAAAGTGGAATTAACTTCTTTATCTCCCGCTAAGGGTTAAATATTACCACTATCGTTTTTTTTTTATAAGGATGTCTTTGGCATTAAATAACCTACTAAGGTTGATATGCCATAAAACAAATAGAATTAGACGAAGAAATCAAGCCAAGTCAATATGAAATGGAGATAACTTTAGGGCTTAGATCTAAGGCCGATTTGGCTGCCGATTTTGCTCTTTCGTTTCCTCTCACTCCGAATATAACAAAAAAAAAAAAAAAAAACAAACAGTTAAATATATTTCTAACACAACAATATTCGTTTTTATTCCTCACCGACCAGGACACAGCCGGATTGGGTTGGATAAACAATTTACAGTCAACAAATGGTGTGTTGTCAAGGAGCCATCTTGATGTCTTTTCACTTTTTCCGTGAAGAGTCAATCATTCGTTAGGGGAGAGTTATCTCCTCAAACAGAAACAATAAAATGTCGAAGGGGCTTAGAATACGCCGTTGGTGAGGGGGGTCTTACCTCTCTGCAGAGATACAGTAGGTGTATTCCCCAGCTCCAGCCAACTGGGCAAAAATCGAAATGGAAAAAAAAAAAAGAAAAAAAAGGAGAAAAAGAAAGCAAAAAAGGTAATATGGAAATCAAGTAAGCAAAAAGGAAACTTATAATGGAGAAAGAAATAAAAGCAATGAAGGTATATGACTTTGTGAGAAGAAAAAAATAATCTAGAAGAATAATTGTTGGTTAGTTTTCAATAATTCTGGCAATTGTGTTGCCTAATTTATATTTCACTGTCAGTTATTAGATACCGTTTATTCTAAGAAGGGAACAGTAGGCCAACAGAATTCTCTCACTCTCTCTTTTCTCTCTCTTTTCTTTCTTATTTAGTGTTGGGTGGAAGTGAAGTAAGTGGCTGGATCTCGTTAAAATACAGAATCGATTGTTTGGTTAATTTTTCTGGAACACCTTTTTCAACGGGCCCGCATTTTTAGCAGAAACACTGATAATGTTGAATCTATCTTTCTAAGAAAGAGAACAGAAGCAGAGTAAGTTATAATGAGCGAGTGAGAGAGAGAAAGAAGAAAAAGAGAGAGAGAGAGAGAGAAAGAAGAAAAAGAGAGAGAGAGAGAGAAAGAAGAAAAAGAGAGAGAGAGAGAGAGAGAGAGAGTAAACGAAAAAAAGAAGAGAGCAAGAAAAAGGAGAAAAAAAAGAAGAGAGGAAGATAGAAAAAAGGAGAGAGAAATAAGAATGATCAAAGGAGAGGGAGAAAAAAAAGGAAAAAAAAAATGAAAAGAAAGAAAAAGAGAGAGGGGGAAAGGAAAAGTGAAAAAGAGAAAAAAGAAAAACGGAAAAAAAGGGGAGAGAGAGAAGAAAAAGAGAAGATCGAGAGAAAAAAAGAGGAGAGAAAAGATAGAGAGAGAAAAAAAGGAGATTAATAGAGACAAAGGGAAAAAAAGAAGAGAGAGAGAGAGAGAGAGAGAGAGAGAAGATAAAGAGAAGAGCGAGAGATAAAAGAGGAGAGAGAAGATAGAGAGGAAAAAAAGGAGAGTAAGTGAGACATAAGGAAAAAAAGAAGAGAGAGAGAGAGAGAGAGTGAGAGAGATTACCCGGCTAAAAAAAGGATTTTCTAAAAAGTCTCGTGTTATGACAACTTAATTTCTCATTACTCTGTTGTTAAAACGAGTTGCCAGACCGATATATATTGATTGACTGGTGACACTACGCAATAAAGATGTTTACATGTAAAATTTTAGGATCGGGATGTCTTGATATTTCAAATGTAAATATCCTCTGATCACATTAACCGAAATATGAAGATAGAGACTTGGAAATTAAAAACCGCTGAAAAAAGACAAAGTCCCTCATCACAAAGGCAAGCAGAACAGTAATTCCGTCGAAAAGTCAAAACTAGGAAGGGAAGAGCAAAACTAAGCTCGGAACAGAAGACAGGAATGTCAAAGAAGGTTATAAGGAAAGATTTCTAGTAAGATAGTAATTAATTTTCTAGTAAAATCATCATTAGAATATGACAAAATTGATTTTACTGGTATTATTTGGTTAGATTTGTTTTATGTAAAAGAATGTGCCGACTCGTGTGGTAGAACACGGATCTCCAGTCAACAAATACAATTTAAGCAACTGGGGACACGTGACTAGAAATAGAAAATATAGAAACCATTTCGACAGAGGTCTGACGAAATAGCTATGAAATGTGAAATGTGGCATTGAGAGTCAGTATTCTAAGTCTCGCATTAGCGTTCCAGACTCGGTATTCGGCATTAGACGAGAGTATCGGCCAAAATTACCCCCCCTCATGGAACATTATAAAAGTGGCGACGAGGAATCGTTTAAAACATTGTAAAAATTTGATTTCCTTGTTTAATGGCATATCAACCTTCATGGGTTCTTTAATGCCAAAGCTATCTTTGTAAGAACAGTGGTACCAGATTAGGGCTCAAACATTTCCAGAAGGTTTTAATCTGAAAGTAAACGTTATAACGTGACTAGGGCTCGAACTCACTTATTACGATATCACAGTCCAGTACGTTAGCCACTGCGTCATGCGGACCCCTCCATACATTATAGAATTTAAATAAGTACATCCCTACCGAATTTTAAAGTTTATCTTAATCAAATATATCCGGATTTTATCTCTTGTGAAGCATTTTATAAACAAAACGGATTATATTAGGGATTATTTATAACCAAACTCTTATAATAATAATATGCGTTTTTATAGTATAATATTCCCCTTGAAATGATGAAGTCCTGATATATGTTGTTTCGGACAAAACTATCTTTTTCCAAAAAAAAAAAAAAAAGTATTGTCAAGCGTATACGGCGTTACGGGCGATATTATATACAGCGGTTCGGTAATCTGATCTAAGGAATAAATTGCAAACTGCATTGGTTTGGTTTCTTTGTTTAATGGCATATCAACCTTCGTGAGTTATTTAATGCCAGAGCCATCCTTCTAGAAGATCATTGACGGTACTATTTAACCAATAGCTGGGGAGAATAAGAGGGTTCATGCCTTTCCAGAGGGTGTTAGTCTGAAATCGAACGTAATAGCTCGACTGGAGTTTGAACTTGCTTACTAGGATGTCATAGTCCAGTATGTTTCCCATTATGCCACGGGGACTTCTTCAACAAAAAAAAAAAAGAAAAAAAAAGAAAAAAAAAAGATGCACAAGAAGAAAGAATGAAATAAATGAGAGGAAGAAGAAAAAAAGCGAAAATAAATGTAAAGGAAAGAGAAATTGAAAAAAAACCCCTTCAAACCAAAGTAATTGATAGACAGAAGAGCTTTAGGGGGAATATTTAACCCATATCTGGGGTAATAAGAAGATTCTAACTTTTCCCGCCAGTGTTTGCCCGAAAGTGAACGTAATAGTGCGACGAGAGTTCGAACTTGCTTACTACGATGTCACAGTCCAGTATGTTAGCTGCTACACCACGGGGATTCCCAACTCCCCATGGAGACCAGAGAAGGGCTCATATGACAAGTATATCATTATTTACCTCCTTACGATTTTTCTCCACTAGCGTTAACTGACTGCTTTTCACGGGAATCTGGGTGACAGCAAGTCTTCCCAGGTCTCCAGGACCCTTCTCAGTATTCTAGCTGATCCTAATGATACTCTAGTTTGGATGGTCTCGATTCGTCCTCCTCTTTCCAACTCTTCCATTCCCTTTTCCAAGCTTTTTGAAACCGTTCCAAGCGTACTAATTACAATTGGTATCACATTAACTTTCATGATCCACAGCTTTTTTAGTCCACTGGCAAGGTCTAAGTATTTGTCTCTTTTTCCGCTTTCTTTGATTTTTACACTATGGTCCGCCGAGACAGCAAAATTCTCTATTCAGTAAGTTCTCTATAATGTCACTCCTTTCAAGTTTTTCACATCAACTTAGCTGATTGTCTTTCACTGGAGTTTGAGTGACCGCAAGTCTCTTCAATCTCCAGGACTCTTCTCAGCATTCTGGCCGATCTCGATTATGCAGTAGTTTAGACGGTCTCCACTCGTCCTCTTATTTTCAAATCTTCCAGTCCTTGTACCAATCCTTCGGTGACTGTACAAAGAACACCAATAATAATTGGTATAATCATCACTTTCATGTTCCACAGTTTTTTTTTTCAGTTCTCTGGCAAGGTCGAGGTACTTGTCCTTATTTTCACTTTCTTTTAATTTTACTCTGTGGTCAGCCGGGACAGCAAAGTTCACAATTCTGCAAGTTCTCATATTCTTTTTTTTAATATTACTTATTTGTTTGTCATGCCTCCTCGGGCATCTCTGCCTTTTACTATCTCCTCACATCAACCTTTTAAAAAATCTTTGTGCTGAACATACGTAATATTAATACCATATATATATATATATATATATATATATACGTAATATTCTATTTTGTAATTAATCCGATAGATAAAAAAAGTCCTCTTAAATTTTTTATCTTACCATTATTCGTAAAACCATCCTATTTAATCTTAGTTTTTTATTACGGTATTGCTGTTTTTTTTTTTTAATCTGATTTGGCAATTTTTATTCGGCAAAATATGAATTAGTCAATTAGGAAAGAAATCCAATTGATTAGTATTTAAATTTTGAAATCTGTCTGGACTGCAAATTTCCAGGTGATTGGCTTGGTTTGTTGGGTTTTATGACATATCAACCTTTGTAGGTTATTTAATGCCAAATCTATTTTTATGAAAATAATCAGTTCTATTTAAAACAATTCAGTTTAGCATAAGTACACAGTTTAATTGTCAAAAACATTTCTATTTCAAACTATTCAAATTTCCAGTTGAAGAAATACTGAAAAAAATGTCTACCTTAAAGAGAGATTCCATTAATTATTTTGAAAGTTTTAATCCAATCACCTCTCATTCTTCATTTTAGTAAAGTAGTTCATCTTAATTTTTCTAATCTCTTCTCGTCACAGTAATCCTTTAATCTTTTTATTAATTCTTTCACTCTTCATCCTCTAATCTTGATATTACACTTCAATTTCCATGTCTTGGCATTGGAGCTCAGATTCCTTACTTAGTTAATTGGCATATCAAACCTTGTGGGTTATTTAATATCAAATCCTGCTTTTACATATATGATTTGTAAGCAAATAGTTTGTAGGTAATAATATTTCTAAACGAGTTGTTTCAGCTCATTTGTTTCCACACTGCTAAATGGATTCAAGTATTCCTATTCATCACGAATAATTCAATTTGATATTAATTATTCGTTTACATCCATTTAAATGGTTATAAGTATTGAAATCTAACATTAATAATTCTATTAAATATTAATCGTTTGTTTGTACACAGTTAATGGTTTCAAGGTTAGTTGATTGGTTGTATTTTATGACATCAACCCTTGTCGGTTATTATAGTCAAATCCTGTTTATACAAACTTATCAAATATATATGATTTGGTTTGGTTGGGTTTTATGGCATATCAACCATTGTAGGTTATTTAATGCTAAATCCTCTTAATGCATATATATTAGATATATATGATTTGGTTGGGTTGGGTTTTATGGAATATAAACCATTGTTGGTTATTTAATGCCAAATCCTCTTCATACATATATATTAATATATATGATTTGGTTTGGTTGGGTTTTATGGCATAAAAACCATTGTAGGTTATTTAATGCTAAATCCTCTTTATACATATTAAATATAAATGATTTGGTTTGGTTGGGTTTTATGGCATATCAACCATTGTAGGTTATTTAATGCTAAATCCTCTTTATACACATTAAATATAAATGATTTGGTTTGGTTGGGTTTTATGGCATATCAACCATTGTTGGTTATTTAATGCTAAATTCTCTTTATACATATATTTTAAATATATATAATTTGTGAACGAGCAGTTTGTGGGTAACATTCGAAACATACCAGAGTTCATTTGTTTGCACTCAGTCAAATGGTTTCAAGTATTGCAATCTTACAATAACAATTCAACTTTATATTAGCTATTAGTTTGCCCACAGTTAAATGGTTAAGAGTTCTATTTAACCCATAGATTGGACCCAAATAGGTATTACCACTCTGAGACAGGGTAGAATTGGATGTAATGGCATTGATAGAGTATTCCATATTCCCCAAAGCTGGAGTCAGACGAGAAGGTTTAATGTCATATCTAGTTCATCGGCTAGGGGGAGGGATCTTACCCCTCTGCAGTGGTGCAGTCGGCGTATTCTACAGTCCCAGCTTACTGGGCTGATGATTTCAAGCATTTTTGTTTAACATAAGTAATTCTGTTTAATATTAATTATTTGTTTGCACACAGTTAAATGGTTTCAAGTATTGCTTCTTAACATTAGTAATTCTATTTATCAGGTTTTCTTATGTAATATAAATAATTTGCATACAGCTATGTTGTTTCAAATAAGTAATATCAATGACCCTTAGTAAATAATTGAACAGTTCTATTTGATCCATTGATAGGAGCCTAATTGGAATGGCCAATCGGAGTCAGAGTGGATCTGGGAGTAATGGCAATGAAAGAGTACTCGACATTCACAAAAGCTCTTGGTCTAGAACCTCACAATCGGATGCATTTTAGTGTCTATCATAAAATAAAACAGGATTTTTTCAAGTGATAGCTGTCTTGTTGGAGGCGGGGTCTTACCTCTCTGCAGAGGTGTAGTCGGAGTATTCTACAGCCTTAAATGTTAGGGTAGCTGGAGCCGAGGCCTGGGTACAATATTCTCTATAGACAGACGGTCAGAGATATCTCTACCACTGCTACGGAAAAGCGTGTGTCGGATACAGCTAACGACTTATGTGAGTTGCAGTTCAAAACACAACCAAAATTATAACAAGAAGGAGTCCCGTGGCGTAACGGCTAAAGTGCTTGACTTCAGCTTTGAGATAAGCGAGTTCGAACTCCAGTCGCGCTATTACGTTCACTTTCGGACTAATGCCCTTAAGAAAGACATGAACCCATTTATCTCCCTTGCTATGGGTTAAACAGCGCCACTGTTGTTCTTCTACCAGGGTAACTTGGATATTAAATAAGCCTCAAAGGTTGACATGCCACAAAACAAAGAAACCAAACCAAGCCAAAATTATGATGAAGAAAAATACTAGTTAAAAAGTTGATAATAATGATTGACCAGACCATTTGACCTTTGTGTCTGGTCACCGCAGAAAAAAAACCTTTTGCAGCGAGATCCAGAAACAAGCTACAAATTTACTGGTATTACCGAAAAACAAATCTTATGCAAAGAGAATAAGAGCAAGTTTAAAGTACGTGGTGCATTCAATAGGTTTCCAGACTTTTTTTACAGGCATTTAAAATTGTCGTAGACTCTTGAAAAGTCACTATGTTATTGCTATACATCTTATGAGATGACTGACCAATTTTTATGATTTCACGTTCAAATGAACTGCTACAGCAGCAATTGGAATAGACCCTACTAAAGTCTGATTGTCACAGCTGGTGAATTTCAAAAATGCAAACTGGACTTGAGGACACTTTAGAAAAACAATATGCAATAAAATTCTGTTTAAAACTTGGAAAAAATGCCACAGAAACGTATAGACTGCTTTTGGACCATCTTGCATTAATCGAGCATCAGTTTTTGAGTGGCATAAGAGATTCAAGGAAGACAGGGAGTCTGTGAGGGATGATGAGAGGTGTAGGAGGAGTAAGGAAGTCAATACACCAGAGTTGATAGGCTAAAGGGTTAGAGTTAGGGTTACTATGTTGAGGTTTTAAGGGAGTTCTGGAAGAGATTCGGTCAGAAGAGGCTAGCACTCTTCAAATCGGGTCAGTGGCATTTCCACCAGGACAATGCACCAGTCCACAACTCCATCCTTGTCACTGACTATTTGACCAAGATGAGCATCAAGACAGTTCCTCAGCCTCCAAATCGTCCAGACCTTGCTCCCTGTGACTTTTGGTCATTCCCTAAGCTCAGAGGCTGTCGTTATGAGACAATTGAGGAGATGAAAGAGGCTGTAACGAAGGCCATTGACACGCTTACACAAGAGGACTTCCCCGGGGCCTTCGAGAAGTTGTTGGAACGATACAGCAAGTGCATTGCAGCCAGAGGAGATTACTTGGAAGGGGACTAGAGTTTCATGTGTGTACTATCAATAAAAGTGCCCATACGAAAAAAGGCTGGAAACTTAATTAATGATCCTCGTACCAATAAAGGATAATCTCCGGTGAGTTTATCTCTCATTGCTTTTTTCCGATCATCGCTGTTCCTCGCTAAGAGAAAAAAATACTAATCTTAAAAGATTAACAAATTTTCATTTTGAAATAATCAAACGAATTAATAGATTTAACTTTATTCAAAAATCAGAAGGGTATTAAGATTTCTTTTTTTTTTTTTTGTTTTATGGTATACCAACCTTCGTGGGTTATTTAATGCCAAAACTATTCTTATAGAAGAACATCAACTATTTAACCCACTGCTGGGGTGGGGTATACGGAGTTCGTACATTTCCCAAGGGTATTAGTCCGAAAGTGGACATAATACCGTGAATGGAATTCGAACCCACTTACTAACATGTTATAGTTCAGCACGTTAGAAATTACGCCACAAAGAATTCCTTAGTGGAAAGAGAGAGAGAAAAAAGAACCACTGAAAAAAAGTAATATATTTCGATTTAGGCCAAGAATTTTTTGCCATTTGTTATGCGTGGTATATGCCAACGTACGCATTGGTAAAATTAGAACATTTATTGATCCTATTTACCCAACCCCTCCGCTCGGGCAGGATATGATACAAGGTCAATTTTTAAGCGGAGTTTAACAGGTTTGAACTCAGAGTTTTCCTTCTCCTAGACTAGTTGCCTCACCAAGGCTTAAAAACCCAATCTGTTCTACTATTTACCCATAGCTGGAGGGAGAATAATTGGATTCATACCTTTCCCAAGGGTATTAGTGCAATGTGATATGCAATCAGTCTCGTCCAGGATTTGAACTCGTGTCGCCGTGTTCATTTCCTACGACGATAACCATTACACCACGGGCACTTCCACACATTTATTGAATAGGCCATCGATCATACGGAAACCTGATCTCTTTGATTGAATAAATCCTTTTAAGTTGTAGCTGTGTTAGTACTTCTGTATGGTTGCACCACTTGGACTCTAACGAAATACTTGGAGAAAAAAAAAACTAGATGGGAACTACAAAATAATGCTGTTTTGGTTAAATCCTGCAAGCAGCACCGCTCTGCAAAACAGCGGCTGTACTGTCATTTACCTCCCATTTCGCAAAGCATTCAAGAAAAGGGAGGAAGAAATGCTTAGCAATGCTGCTGAAGTAACGACGTTCCCCATGGACTCCTACACGTGGACACACCAGTGTTGGCCGACCAGCAAAAAATTATCTTCATATGCTTTATGTAGACAACGACCTCAAGAGCCGGCTTGACCATCACTGAAGGGACATAGTTGGTTGTGTTCCGGCACATCAAACCTTGTAGTTTACTTAATGCTAAATCCTGTTTATATATATATATATATATATATATATATATATATATATATATATATATATATTAAATGTAAGATTTGTAAACGAATAGTTTCTTGGTTACAATTTTTACATGAGCTACAGCTCATTTATTTATACACAGATAAATGGCTTTAAGTATTACTAAATTTAATAGTTTTATTCTCACAAGGTTAAATGGTTTCAAATATTGCTATCTAACACTAATAGTCCTGTTTGCCACAGTTAAATGGTTTCAAACATTGCTATCTAACACTAATAGTTCTATTTGCCCACAGTTAAATGGTTTCAAACATTGCTATCTAACACTAATAGTCCTGTTTGCCCCAGTTAAAAGGTTTCAAACATTGCTATCTAACACTTATAATTCTGTTTGCCACAGTTAAATTGTTTCCGGTATAGTAAATTATTAAACAGTTCGTTTTGACCCATAGATGGGACCTTAACAGGTACTACCACTCCAAGTCAGAGTGGACCTGAGAATAAAGGCAATGAATGGGTACTCCACATTCCCCCAGATATCAAGAAGTGGAGTCTCATATCCAGGACAATAATTGGGTCTCTTACCCCTTACTGCAGAGATGCGGTTGGCGTATTCTACAGCTCCCCCCACCCAGCCGATAGGGCTGCGAGAGGATCAATTCGCCAGTATGTCCTACAGGCCGTAAACTGTCAGACTGGCCGTAAACTTTGTCGCTGTCACTTGTGCCGTAACCTAGTTTGGTCATAGGGGTACTATTCCGGTAGCATATCTCGAGCTGGAATAGCCAGACTCATCAGACTCACATTGCATTAAGTGAGCCGATAACCAGCATTGTCTTGTTGGGTTCGAGCCTCCGCTCGTACCCGACCAAACTCCACTATAAGCTGATCTTCGCGTCATTGACTTTGTGTCAAGTCCTGTCTGGTGGGAAGTAGAGACAAATATTAGCCAGCAAAGGCCCATCCATCTCCAGGTAAATCCCTACTGCATAACCTAAAGCAAGCAAGAACCACTGGCCTCAACATGATTGCCAATAAAACAGAGTATGTGTGTTTTAAACAAAAAGGAACCATCTCCACATTAAATGGCAAGCCTCTAAAATTATTAGAATCACTCACATACCCCAGCAGCAACATCTTATCTACCGAAAGTAATGTCAACATACACATAGCGAGGGCTTGGAATGTTACTGATACGCTATTGATTATATGGGAATTTAATCTATTCAATAAAATAAAATAGGATTTCTTCCAAGTAGTAGCTGTGTCCGTACTACCATACAGATGCACCACATGGATACGAACAAAAAGCACAAAGACAAAGCTAGATGGGTATTACAAAAGAATACTGTGCCTTGAACAAATCCTGGAAGCAGCACCAAATAAAATAGCAGCTGTACGGCGACTTGTTTACCATCTCACACACCATCAAGACAGAGTTAATGCTGGGGAAGTAAGAACAAAATTATCGTATTTACCCAACCCCTCCGCTCGGGCAGGATATGACACAATGTCAATTTTTTTTAAGCGGAGTTTAACAGGTTTGAATTCAGAGTTTTCCTTCTCATAGACTAGTTGCCTCGCCACGGCTGAAGAATCTAGTCTGCCCTACTATTTTACCCATAGCTGGAGGGAGAATAATTGGATTCATACCTTTCCCAAGGGTATTAGTGCTATGTGAAATGCAATCAGTATCATCCAGGATTTGAACTCGTGTCGCCGTGTTCATTTCCTAAGAACAAAATTATAAGTGACATTTTTTATGGACTCCGGCATATAAACGTGCCAGTGTTGGCCGACCAGCAAAGACTTACATCAGCTCTGTATTGACACAGGATTCAATCTTGAAGCGAGCGATGGAAGATAGGGATGGATGGCGAGAGAGAGTCAGGAAACCCCGTGCTGTCATTAAGACTTGATGATGACAATGACGATATACATTGTACAATAAAGTGAAATCAATCAATCCTTTATCCAAAAATAAATAAATAGAATATTTTTACAGTATTGCGGCAACACCCCACAAGACACCAACTGTTCGGCCACCTGCCTCCTATCACGAAAACTATTCAAGTTAGACGAACCAGACATGCAGGACACTGCTGGAGAAGCAGGGACGAACTCATAAGAGATGTACTCTTATGGACCCCTACACATGGCCGTGCAAAAGCAGGACGACCAGCACGAACATACATTCAGCAGCTATGTGAGGATGTTGTCCTGAAGACCTGCCTAGGGCGATGAACTATAGGGAGGAGTGGCGAGAGAAGGTCAGGGATATCCGTGCTACCAGCACGACATGATGATGACGATGATGATAAGTAATTAAATAAGTATTTCTTTTATCTCGTCAACAATAATATCGGACTCTCAGGAAATATTGAGTTAGTTTTATTCATCCTCATAGTTCACCAAATGAATGTTTTCGAGTTCCCTATGTGTGAATATATAAAATTGGTTTGATTAAAAAATAATTCCGAGATTAAAAATCATGAAAAGCGTCATTAGACTTCCTCTTTTCCCTATTTTGTTCCATGCCTCGTTTCAAAGCCATCTATTGTCTTTCTTTTGTACTATAATCCGTGGTTCATTATTTATTTGGAAGAAAGAATTGTTTCTGTTGCTAGGGGAGATAAGCCATGTATGACACACGACGATTGACATTATGGCGGCTAAAGAAAGACAATTAAAATTTACTAGCGTGACAAGCGATTACCTTGCAGACGCGATGCGTTCCCTTTTTACATATTCATAACATAGAAAATAGAGCAACAAAGAATAGAATCATCATCGTTGGGAAAGTTGCTGCTCGTACATGGTTGATTAATGTTAATTGCAGGTTTTGTGGGAGCGGGAAAATTAGTTGTTAATTTATTAGTGATATAACAAGCGCTCCCTTTATATATGTCGATTTGATCGAACCCTTTTTACACGTGTTTAGACTAATAATAAGAAGGAGGAAGAATTAAGAGAGGGAGAAAAATATATAGAAAGAAAAAGAAAACAAAGAAGAAAAGAAGGAACGAAAGAAGGAATAAATTGGAAGGGTAGAAAAAGAAAAAAAATGGAAGAGGAAATGTGGAAAAAAGAAAAAGAAACGGAAGAGAATGAAAAAGAAAAGAATAAGAAGGAAATGAAAAGAAAATGAAAAAAAATATAAAAAAATAAAAAAACAAAGATTCAAAGGAGGAAGAGGAAAGATAGAATAAAGAAAAAAAGAAAGAAGAAAGAAAAAGATAGAATGAAGAAATAATGAAAGAAGGAAATGAAAAGAAAACGAGGAAAAGAAAAAAACTGGAAAGAAGTGGCAGTGAAAGAAGAGAAGGAAAATAATGAAAGAATGAGGATATGAAAAGAATTGAAAGAAATAAAAAAGATAACCAACTTCTAATCTAGTTAGAATTTCCTGGAATAACATTCTGTTCTTATGCATAGGGCACAGATACTATAAACGGGAGAAAGAGTCGCCTCACCCATTATTCAAACATTTTTACGGGAACTGTAAAATAAAAATTTTTCTTTTTCAAAATATTGTAACTGAAAGCAGTTGAACGGCAGATTGAAAGCAGTGACATGTCATTGAATTCCTCCATGCGGAAAAAAATTACACCCATTCTCATTCATCGACGCTATTTTAACGTTTACGGAGATCAAATAGTGTATATGAGCTTAGTTAGGTGGTGGTTAATGCAGTTTGGCAGTGGCTACAATGAGGTGAATGACAAGCCTCACTCATCAGAATTATCTACCCAATCTATATCCAAGTTAGGTACTCATTACACAAGCAAAAGATTTATAAGACAAGCTTATCATATACAACACCTCTGCTCGGGCAGGATATGACACAAGGTCAATTTTTAAACAGAGTTTAACAGGTTTGAATTCAGAGTTTTCCTTCTCCTAGACTAGTTGCCTCACCCAGTCAGCCCAACTATTTACCCATAGGTGGAAGGAGAATAATTGGATTCATACCTTTCCCAAGGGTATTAGTGCTATGTGAAATACAATCAGTCTCATCCAGGATTTGAACTCGTGTCGCCGTGTCCATTTCCCACAACGATAACCATTGCACCACAGCTTACTAGTCATTGCGTTCTACTGTGTTGTTTTAGACTTTTAACGGGAAGTAAACACACACACACACACACACACACACACACACACACACACACACACACACACACACACACACACACACACACACATCTATATATATATATATATATATAGTCATCCACAGACAGACTGTTACTACTAGTCTAGGAGAAGGAAAACTCTGAATTCAAACCTGTTAAACCCGCTTAAAAATTGACCTTGTGTCATATCCTGCCCGAGCGGAGGGGTTGGGTAAATATGATAAAGCACACACACGCACACACACACACACACACACACACACACACCCACACACATATATATATATATATATATATATATATATATATATATATATATATATATAGTTTTGTTTGTATATACAAAATAACTTTTTTCACTTTATTTTCATTCCTTATCACGATTTTTTGGGTCGAATACTTCTGACGTGAAATAGGAAGGGGAGGTTTTAATAAAGAACAGATCACACTATCAATGATCAGCAAGTTGCTAGTTGAACTTACCACCAATTTCTCTACGGCTGGTGGTTTTTATTACAGCACAAGGCCACGTCTGGAGGGAGCGCTTAACAAAGACTGAACTCACAAGAAATGGCCTTCGAGACTAGCATGCTAAATACGGCAAAAAAGCAAAAACAAAAACAAAAATAAACAGCAAAAAATAACACACACACACACACACACACACACACACACACACAAACGCCCCCCCACAAAAAAACCAATGGTGACTAAAAAAGAGGTAATTAATTTTTAACGTCTAATTTAATATTTCTTTTTGTGTTGATTTTGTTTGAAAGGCAACGGTCGACAAACTGTCAGTACTTATAATGAGTTGGATTATTGCTCCTGGGACTACAATAATAATTTAAAGAGAGAGAGAGAGAGAGAGAGAGAGAGAGAGAGAGAGAGAGAGAGAGAGAGAGAGAGAACGGAACAAAAGAAAAAATAATTATATTTACAATAACACGAAAACAGGAGTTATTCGTGAAGCAGTAGTAGCAACTATAAGTATCGTCTGTCTGATTGGCTAAATCAATGATACGGTAAATGGACGTAGTCTGGTCAATTGAAGACTTGGCCACAGACACATCCATTTGATCATTAATTTTAAATTTCGAGCGAGGCTAATTATGACTTAGTGGGTTTTATTTTATTTGATTACTTCCCAGTCTTTTATTTCTTTAAAGCAAAAATACAATAGAAAAAGTGTTAACAAAAACGAATACAAGGATAATTATCGGCTGGTATTTCCATTTTCACAAGACCACAAAAGCCTTACAATACGTAACAGCCTCATTATCGACAAAAAGACATACTCAGTTTGAACACGTCGGAGCAATCAAATATTTGAAAGAGAGAATATTCTGCTCGTAATTTGCGCTTGAATTTTTCATACGGCTTGGGAAAAAAATCGGCGTTAGGGATAATGGCTAATAAAAACGTATCTAAATTGTGAGTGATATTTGCCTCTAAGGTTGAGAGTAGTTTGACTAATGCTAAATCTTAACACATGACCTATCTATAATAAATGCGAGCACTCTATGCAACAATAAACATATTAGACTCGTTTAACTGGGTCTTGCTGAAACAGAATAACCAGGAACCAACAAAAGTTATTTTAAAGCTACTGAATACACACACACACACACACACACACACACACACACACACACACACGTATATATATATATATACACACACATAGACACACACATATATATATATATATATATATATATGATTAACAGATACTATAAAACAATCGTTTAAAAAAGTCTTATAAATCAAAAAGTGTTCAATTGCTCGTCAGCTGAGCAATTTAAAACTCAAAACTCACCATCGTCTTGTTACTATAAGTTTCATATATCAACAATGGAAAAAAGACTCAATCATCAGACGAAACATTGTTGAATTTCAAATTTAATAAAGAAAAGGAGGATGAAATCAAGAAAGAATGTAAGAAGGAAATGAAAAGAAAAGGAAAACGAGAAAAATAGAGAAAATATAGAAAGAAGGCGGCGAGAAAGAAGAAAATGAAAAGAAAAGGAAAAAGAAGAAAGGAAGTATGGAATGAAAAAAGAATGAAAAAAGAAAAAGAAAAGATAAAGAAAAAAGAAAGAAGGTATTGAATGAAGAAAGAGTGAAAGAAAAAAGAAAAAGAAAAAGAAAAGAAGGAAAAATTTGGAGAAAAAAAAGAGTGAAAGAAGAAAAGAAAAAGAAAAAGAAAAGAAGGAATAAGTATGTAATGAAGAAACAGTGAAAGAAAGAAACCGTCGCTCTATAGAAACACCAAAGTAAAAGTCCGTTCTCCGGATGGAGACACAGACTACTTCGACATAGTAGCTGGAGTACTACAAGGAGACACACTGGCCCCACATCTATTTATCACCTGTCTATACTACGTACTTAGAACATTTATCGATAAAATCAGAGAAAACGGTTTCAAGCTAACAAAAGAAAGAAGCAGAAGGTACTCTGCAAAAACAATTACCGACGCCGACTACGCCGATGATATAGCGCTTCTGGCAAATGCACCCGCCTAAACTTGAAACCCTGCTACATAGTCTGGAACGAGCCGTTGCAGGCATCAGCCTCCATGTCATTGCATACAAGACTTTAATCAAACAGGCGACATCTCCACACTAAACGGTAGCACTCTGAAACTAGTAGACAAGTTCACCTACCTTGGGAGCTGTGTCTCATCAACCGAGACAGACATTGACAAGCGTCTAGCAAAGCCATGTACAGCTTTCGATAGGCTTTTGGTCATATGGTAGTCAGACCTGACCGATAAAATGTAGCGTAGTTTCTTCCATGTAGCGATCGTGTCGATACTGCTATATGGATACAACACATGGACGCTAACGAAACGGATGGAGAAAAAGCTTGACGGCAATTATACAAGAATGCTGCGAGCAATATTGGTGACAGCACCCCACAAAGCAGCAGCTATACGGCTACCTACCACCCATCACGAAAACTATCAAACTTAGACGAACCTGACATACGGGACACTGCTGGAGTAGTTGGGACGAGCTCATAAGTGATGTACTCCTGTGGACCCCTTCACAAGGACGAGCAAAGACAGGACGTCCTGCTCGAACTTACATACAGCAGCTCTGTGCCTATATAAGATGTAGCCCTGAGGATCTGCCGAAAGCAATGGACGATAGGGAGGTGTGGCGAGAGAGGGTCAGGAATATCCGTGCGGATAGCAGAACTTGATGCTGATGATGATGATTATTAACATTAATAAAGTTTCATCTGATGGTTGTCGTCTTTTCAATTGTTGATAGATCGAACTTCATCATCATCATGTCGTGCCACTAGCACGGATATTCCTGACCCTCTCTCGCCACCCCTCCCTATCATTCATCGCTTTTGGCAGGTCCTCAGGGCTACACCCCGTATCCTCACATAGCTGCTGTATGTATGTTCGAGCTGGTCGTCCTGCTTTTGCTTGGCCATATTCGGGGGTCCATAGCAGTACATCACTAATGAGTTCGTCCTTGCTTCTCCAGCAGTGTCCTGCGTGTCTGGCTCGTCTAACTTGTATAGTTTTTGTGATGGGAGGCAAGTGGCCGTACAGCTAGTGTCTTGTGGGGTGTTGCCGCCAGGACTTGTTCAATATTGCTCTCAACATTCTTGTATCAAACTTATTAGAATGAAACAATAGTAAAAAGATGATTAATTGATGTATGGATTGATTTTAACGGGATATTAAACCGCGTGGGGTCATTAGAGTTTAGGAATTGCATGCAATGTACGATTATATTTACATTTTCTGCGTAATTTTTTAAGAGATTTATGCACACGGTTATTTGATATCATGTAATCTCATGGCATATAAATGAATTTCAAATATATCTATTTGATCCATAGATGGGACCTTAACACTCCAGATGTGAGTTGACAGTGAAAGGGTACTCCACACTCACCAGATCCCAATAACTAGATCCTCATTATCAGATGCTATCTAGTTTTTTTGTTTATTTTTTATTTTTGGCTTAATGGGATATCAATTTTTGTGGGTTATTTAATGCCAAAGCAATCCTGATAGAAGAACAGTAGAGGTACTATTTAAGCCATAGCTGGGTGATAAGGGGGTTCATACCTTTCCCAAGGGTATTAGTCCGAAAGTGAACGTAATAACACGACTGTAGATCGAACTCACTCACTACGATGTCACAGTTTAGGACGTCAACCACAACGCCACTGGGACTTCCCTGTCAGTAAAAAAATGTACCTAGGTATTTAAACATTTGTCTTCACCTTTTTATTCAATACAAAAAAATCCTTTTTTGACATGATAGTCATGGTTTAAATAAAGGGTGTTTCGCATATACAATATCAATGTTTAAACGAAAGGTATTTTCTTCTAAATCAAAGATACCAAAATATCATTTTTAGTGGAACAGTATATAATCAAAACGGACATTATTAGGTATTATATACTTCCAAACCCTCAGCGTTGAAACTCTATAAATAAGAAAAAGTCAGGTTTAATATGAAATATACTTACTATTGCAAATTTTGGTGCAAAATGTATCAAAGGATGGTACACATGCGATATATATATATATATATATATATATATATATATATATATATATATATAAGTATTATTCGGTCCAGTTAAACCGGAGTTGGGAGATCTGAAGAACTCCTGTTATTTTTTATGTTTTTGATTTATATCAAAACCCATAACAGGATGGAAATAAATTTATAAAAAAGTGAAAACTCTTCACCCCTCTTCTAACCCCTCCCACCCTTCTTTCCTGTGTCTATTCTGAATTATTTTATCCATTAGATCTGAAGAAGTCCTGTTATTTTTGGTGTTTTTGATTTATATCAAAACCCATAACAGGATGGAAATAAATTAACAACCCTGATGTGACCATTCTTTTTTGCTTTTTCTTAAAGAAAGAAATATATATATATATATATATATATATATATATATATATATATATATAGTATGAATGAGTCAGTGAATGAAGTAGATTGTCTGTTCTTCAGACCAGCAAAAGACTATCCCGTTTCTCGCTCCCCAATAAAATTTGGGGCTGCGTACTCAATTGCAAATGTATTTTTCATTTTGTGATAAATATCATTTATCATATTAGATAAATATCATTTATCATATTAGATAAATATCATTTATCATATTAGATTTCAATTTGAGGGACGCTTATCATTGGAATACTGCGTGTTTCCATTTTATTTTATTTATTTTCTTTTTCTTTTTCCTACAAAATGCCATAAAACCTGAACAGCCAACTAACCAACCAACGTGACTGTTCTCTAATAGTCTAGGAAGACAGTTCCTCGTTACGGATGTTATATACAAGCGTGTGGTTGCAAGAAAAATGAGACTGACGAGAAGATTTAGTTTATTTTGTTTATTGAATAAACAAAATAAACAAGCGGATGAAATATCTATCAAGCTGACGGGGCGGGGTTGTCTATTCGGTGACAAGCGGTTGCTTTGATCTGGTCGGACGGTGTTGTCGGGTGACGCTCTGAGGACGGCCGTTAATTCAACTGGCGTGTGACTTCTGCTTGGCCTATTTATATGTTCCCAACTTCAAACGCCGGCTCCAGAAAATACTACTTGAGGAAAAAAAAATGATTGGTTGAAAAAACCTTTTTTTTATAACTGAGAATTTGCTGGGGATTTTGGATAGACTATGCGCGAAGCCTATGCGCAGAAGCTATGATTTTCTCAGTTTGACTTTGGCCGTTGTTGGGTTAACATCTGTTAGCTGTTATTTTCTTCTACAGTGTCGATGTCAGTGGGTCTGTGTTTTGTGTGTTTTTGTAGTTAGGTGTGTGAAGAGTTAAGTGGGTGAATCAGAAGAGATTAGATGTATTTTACAATAGCACGGGTAGCCGTATTAAACCCAAAAATAAAGTCGAAATTTAAAAGGTATCGTCTTCCTTCTTTTTTTCATTCCATACTTAAGATAAATAACATTCTGGTTGCCCATAGATCCCAATAGATATAGCCTCTCCAGGTCAGAATGGACTTGGGTTTAAAAGCAACAAAAGGTTTACACCTTCCTCACAACTGAATAACCTTAAATGTTATACCTAGGGCGCCATGGGAACTATTGCAGTAAAATCTGAATTGAGAAAAGAAGGAGTAAAATTATCATTAAATAATAAGAGGCAGAATAATAAATTCAAAAAGCAACAAATATAAAATGAAATAAATCCGGCTATAAAATAAAAATAAACTTGTTCTATTTGAAGATTAAAAAGATAATAACATTGGTGTTGATGAAGACAAAATAAGGTGGCAGCGAAAGGGATCGGGAGGCAGAAAATGGTAAAGGCTTCAAAGAATTAAAAGAACGAATATCGCAAAAGTAAAAGACACAAAAAGGAGAGGTTTACGATTAAAAAAAAAAGATAAAAGAAAAACTGCAAAAAGAAAATGAAAGGAAAATAAAAGAAAAAAGGCAATGAAGAAAAGAATAAAACAATGAAAACGAGGTGAAAGAAGAGACTTCATCGTATTCTTTTTTTAGGGGACCAATCATTGGGTTTCCTTGTTCATAGAATGTGACACATGTCTGTATTGTTATTGATGTGTCCTTTAAATGCTTTTGGCAAGGTGGTTTACGACGTTCAGATTGATGAAGCGTCTCACACCCAACAGCACTCTTTAATCTTCCGCGTTTAAAAAATTAGTGCCGAATTGCCCCATCATATCCACACGTAAATAAATGAATAAATTAAATAAAAATAATGGCAGGATTTATTCTTGCAGGATATTCTCCCTTCTAACGCCACATTCTTTGTTTCGACAAATCACGACTTTTTCGCTTCAAATAAAAGCAAAAGAAACACGTCTTTTTCTTCCATATTTAGTCTAACTTTTATTTCTAACCAAACACGCCCCTCTCCCCCCTCTCTCTCTCTCTTTCCCTTTTTTATTATCTTAGAAAGACAGAAAAAGAAAGAAAGAAACAAAAGAAAGAAAGAAAGACTAAACAAGCTCTCACTTTTCTCAGTCTCTCAGTCTTTCTTTCTCTCATATGATTCTAATTCTTTCTTTTTTTCAGAAATAAACTCTTTTCTAAAGACCTTAAGATCGCATAGAATACTCAGAAGAGTCCTGGAGACCTGAACAAACTTGCTGTCACCCAATCTCCAAGGAGAGACCACCAGCTAACGTGTAAGTGAAAAACTCATGAGATGTGAAATAACAATAATAATAGTATTTGGTATTTGTGCAAGAAATTAAATGTGACCATAGGAACAAATGGTATATGCACAACCCAGCACCTGTCCTCGGGAATGAGACGCAGAAACTCATATGGGATTTTGACGTACAAACGGATCACCTAATCTTGGCCAGACGACCAGACCTTATAATGATAAAAAAAAAAAAGAAAGAAAAAAAAGAGAACTTGCAAAATTGTGGATATTGCTGTCCCGGCTGATCACAGAGTAAAATTGAAAGAAAGCGAAGAGAAGGATAAGTGCCTAGACCTTCCTAGGGAATTGACAAAAAAAAAAAAACTGTAGAACATGAAAGTAACGGTTATACCAATCGTAATTGGTGTTCTTCGTACAGTCAACGAAGGATTAATCAAGGAACTGGAGGATTTTGAAATAAGAGGACGAGTGGAGACCATCCAAACTACTGCATTATTGAGACCGGCCTGAATACTGAGAAGAGTCCTGGAGACTTGAAGAGACTTGCTGTCACTCAAACTTCAGTAAAAGACCATCAGCTAATGCTGATTTGAAAAACTCTCAAGGAGTAAAGGATAATAATAATAAATCAGAATATTTTTTTATCTAATCGTCTATGTCAACTGTTTAATGTTTCATTTGAATAATTGTAGTAGATAGAAAACGTCCATTTGAACAATTATGTTGAATATCAAACAGTTGTCATAGACCATTACACAAAAACACTGATCATCAATGATTATTATATATATATTTGTAGAAAAATTGATAACAACGATCCAAGTGGAAGGAGAGATTTATTGAGAGGTCGACACTATAGCGTTTCGGTTCTACTGAACCATCATCAGGACCATGGTGGGTGATATTAGCGATTTTAATTCAACGATGGATGTTTAAAAATGCAAAATACAAAAACCTAGGGGAAAATTTGTCTAACAAAAAAAAGTTGTCCGTTTAATTGGTAAATCAGAGTTTGTTGTTTTAAATTACGTCATTTGACTTATTTGGAATTTTGTTTAGAATTTATGTTACGTTTGTTTATCGAGAAAAATTTCAAGTCAGAAGGAAGAAAAAGAAAAAGAAAAAAAGAAAAAGAAAAGAAAGAAAAGCAAAAAGAAAAATAGAAAGCATGAAAATTATGATATATGTGGAAAATATTAACTAAGGATGGAATATATTGTAGCTATTTAAATTGGATTTGCTCAAGTAAGGAGAAATATCATAAAAGCCAGGACGAGTATTTAGGGAATTAAAGAATGAGATAGCTGTGGTTATCAATTTTTCTACATATTATCGGATTACAATCCTTTATTTACTTTTCATATATATATATATATATATATATATATATGCTCATATCTAATGAATGTAAGTCCTTGCTCGACGGCCAACACCGAAGCGTCTCCCAGAATAAGCCCGTGACAGAATATCGCTAATGAGTTCGTCCTTACTTCTCCAGCAATATCCCAGTCTTGTCTGTGTTGTAAGATTATAGCTAAGTGGCCATACAGTTACTGTTTTATGGGGTGTTGCTTCTGGATTTGATCAAAACAGCATCTAGCATTCTTGTGAAGCTCCCATTTAGCATTTTCTCCTTGTGTTTCGTAAACGTCCAGCTGGTGTATCAATAGAGTAGTACTGACACATCTATAGATTGGAAGATATCACATTTTATCTTATCAGAGAGATCTGATTTCCATATGATCGATAACCTGTCAATTACGGTCCACATCTTCCCTGAAGATTGGATACAGTCTAGGAGACTGATAGGAGCGATTGACGATAGAGAGAGAGAGAGAGAGAGAGAGAGAGAGAGAGAGAGAGAGAGAGAGAGAGAGAGAGAGTCAGGGAACTCCGTGCAATCAGTATATATATATACATATATATATATCCCAAAAAGGTGAGTTGCGAGTGATTCTATTTGAGAATAAATAAGAGGATTCTCATAAATCTCCAGGTGTGTCCAACGTACGATTATTAGAATATCAATTTATATAAATAAATGATTCCCAGAGTATTTGATACGTCAGTCGAAATGACTTCTCCCAAAAATATTTAACTTAAATTTTTAACAATTTTTTTCTTTGTAGGAGCTATTTCTCGTCTTCCCTTATCGGAACGTTTGACGATCCCCGCCCTATATATATATATATATATATATATATGGGGGGGGGGTTCCATTTCAGAATATCTTTTACTTGTAAATCTTAAAAATAACCCAGGTGTGAATCGCCTTTCAAAATCACGCAAATAGAAGAAGGGTGAAACGTAATGTCTATTCATAAGAAGTTGCCATATGTTTGCAGTTTTTCGGGTGAATCGGTCCGTCACAAGAATTTACATGTAAAAGTGAACTTGAAGATTAAGATACTGGCTAAAATTCGAAAGTTAAACGAGAAGAAAGTGAATGGTTGAAGTAAAAGAAGAAAAGGAAAAACAAAAAAAAAGGAGATATTTTACGAACAATCGTTGGGGATAAATGAATACAAGTAGTAAGAAAGAGATAAGAATGAATACCTGTTGAGGCAATATAGGTATCGTATCGTATAACCGGTATTAGATAAATGATTAAGTGATTAATTAATTTTAAAGGCATGTCAAACTATCTGAGGTTATTTTATGCCAAGATATTTAAGAATTGCGTATATTGTATCCTTATATTTACATTTTTTGTTATCGTTTCTTAAGAGATTTTGGCACATAGTTTTATTGTATCAAGTATTCCTATCTAATATAAAAATGGTTCAGTCGGCTAAAGCAGCAGAATATACCGACTGCATCTCTGCAGAGGGGTGAGACTTCCCCAACGAGTGTCCTGATATGACACTAAATTCGATGGTGAGTTTCCAGTAATGCTGGAGCTTTGAGGAATGTAGAGTATCTCTTTATCGCCATCGCTCCCGGAGTGGTTGCCCCTAATATTTGTCGAGCACCCCACGTACGCGCAAGTATGGCACATGGTTTTTTTTATTGTTGGAACCAGACGCAGGACCGTAGCCCACACTTGCCTAGTGGTTCAAAAAATGCCTTGAGTCTCATCAGCAAAAGGGGCCTCTCAGGGGCCAGGCGATTAACATAACCCGGAGAGAGTTAGAGCCTGAGAAGACGGCTCACTGAAGCTCAAGGAGCGCCAGTCGTAGCACACGTGACATGAAGCCGGCTTCCTGGGATCCCTGTCAGACGGCCTCGACCTGCTACCAGGGAAACCAAGAAACACCCGACCTGATCTGCGAATCAGGCAACACGACCGGCTGAAGTGTATTCCAGCTTAGTGGGCCAGGTTGTAACTTAATACAGAACCTGATAGGATCTTATTTATGGGTCTAATAGAACTGTTTGACAATTAAACTGTACTTATGCTAAAACTGAATTGTCTGAAACAACTTGTTTTATATTTAACTGTGTATAAACAAAAAACTGTACTTGTGTCGAACTGAATTGTTTGAAATAGAACTATTTATATGAATGAAAATGGATTGGACATTGAATAACCTACAATGGTTGATATGCCATAAAACCAAACCAAACCAAACCAAACTTATACAAAGAGTTTGCACAGAGTTGTATGGTTTCAAGTATTCTTATCAAATACCAATTATTACCAAGAAATTAAATCTATTTAATAATAGTCATTTATTTGCACACATTTATATGCAGTAGTAATCCTTTGTAGAGAATTAGAGCTTCAAGTAACTATACTTGATACAAATATTATATCATATATTCATTTCGAATACAAATAATGTTCAAATAGATCTATTTGAACTATGAATGGAATCCTAACAGATGCTACCACTCCGAGTCAGGAGTAAACTTGGGAGTAATAGTAATGAAGAATACACCACACTCCCCAGATCTCCAGAACTGGAGCCTCACAATCAGCTGCAGTTTAGTGTCATAATCAGGACACCTAATTGGGGGTAGGGGAAGAAGGGAGCGTCTAACTCCTCTGCAGAAAGGACATCGACACGCGGCTAACGAAGGCATGGACAGCTATCGATAGGCTATCGATCATATGGAAATCAGACCTGACCGATAAAATGAAACGCAGTTTCTTCTAGGCAGCGGTCGTATCGATACTGCTGTATGGATGCACTACTTGGACGCTAACTAAACGGCTGGAGAAGAAGCTAGACGGCAATTACACAAGAATGCTGCGAGCAATATTGAACAAGTCCTGGCGGCAACACCCCACAAGGCACCAACTATACGGCCACCTACCTCCCATCACGAAAACTATTCAAGTTAGACGAACCAGACATGCAGGACACTGCTAGAGAAGCAGGGACGAGCTCATAAGTGATGTATTCCCATGGACCCCCACATATGGCCGGGAAAAAGCAGGATGACCAGCTCGAACCTACATACAGCAGCTATATGAGGCGATGAACGACAGGGAGAAGTGGCGAGAGAGGGTCAGGGATATCCGTGCTGGCGGCACGACATGATGATATATATATATATATATATATATATATATATATATATTAAAATGTTTGGTAAGTATTTACGTTTTACCAAACAGGATATAAAGATAAATATGAATTAGATTTATTCAAGAAATATCATCAAAATGTGAACCTAACGCGCAAGCGCGCAAAATAGCGGGCCATCACGATGACGCACACGCTCAATAAACTTTTATGTCATGTTTTCATAGATATCTTTTCACCTAGAGATGTTTTAAAATTATTTTTTACACGAAAACTTCTTTTTATGTAATATTTGTTTTTATCCATCCTGACGTGGAGTCAATGACGCATTTGACCAAATAGGAAATTAAATACGATGGAAGTTTAAATTACTAATAGGAAATGATTAAAATCTGTGTTTGAGATGATTCAATTAAAAAAAAAAGTAGGACATCGTCTACCACGGAGCTATAGCAGTATCCCGAATGGAATGAACTCACTAGTTTGTAGTAATTGATCACCAATGAGATTGTACTTCCTGTGAGAGGTCGTTTTCTTCTTCACTGAAGCGAGTGAATAACTTTTTTAAGGTGTTGTCGGAGTTCAGAGTGATAAAAGGATTTAGTTTTCATTTCCACGAATAAAAACCTTTTAAAGGAAATGAAGGCTGAGCGTTTTGGTGATACTTTTCACAACAAAGGAGTCGATGAATTTGCCAAAAAGGAAACGAAAAATTGAATTGATTTACAAATGGTTTTTAATAACTCATAATTTGTAGACTTTATTATTTTCCCTCATAACTAATGTTGGTTGGTTGGTTGCTTGGTTATTTGGGTTCTATGGCATATCAATATTTGAAGGTTATTAAACGCCAAGTCCATTTTTATGAAAATAGTTCTATTTCAAACAATTCAGTTTAAATGTAAGTACAGTTTAATTGTGAAAAACATTTCTATTTCAAGCTATTCAGTTTAGTCAAGCAGTTCCAATCCAGTCAATTCAGTTTAGTATAAGTACAGATTTTGTTTACACACAGTTAAATGTCAAAAAAGTTCTATATTAAACAATTCCGTTTAGTATAAGTACAGTTTCAATGTCTAAAAACAGTTCCATTTCAAATAATTCAGTTTAGCATAAGCATGAAGTTTAAATGTTAGTACGGTTTAATTGTCAAAAACATTTCTATTTCAAAGAATTCAGTTTAGCATAAGTATGCCGTTAGTTCTATTTAACCCATAGATAGGGTCCTATCAGATGGTAACATGCCGGGCCTGAGTGGACCTGGGAGCAATGGCAGTGAAGGGGTACTCCTCATTCCCCAAAGTCCCAGCATCACTGGAACCTCATCAGTAGATTGTTTAGAGTCATATTCAGGACACTCATTACGGGGTTGTCTTACCCCTCTGCAGAGAAGCCGTCGGTGTATTCTACGGCCCCAGCCGACTGGGGAACTATAACTAATAGATTATCAGCTGGCTAATACAAATTGAGAAGTTAAAGGGACATCAAGTCCAGCGGAGAGGGGTATCCAGTTTGAAGAAGGGACTGTTGGTAGAATGTTCTCACATTAAAATTAGTTCGTATCACATTCACGGATGATGTGGGGGTGGAAGATAAATAATTTTCGGGGAGCATTCATAAGGCTATCCTTTTCTTTCCCTCTTTTTCCTTCTCCTGATAATGTTATATAATTGCGGAAGGATTTTTTTAATATTATCATTGTTCGTTGGTTATATCTTATCATTCGGTTTAGTTAGGCTAAGAACTATTCGGCTTAGTGCACGTGCAGGTACACACATTGAGCCCAGGTGTTCACGCTCGTGCGCAGATGATCTGTCAATCATAAATGTCATAATAAAAACCCCAGATAGGAAATAGGACTGGGGTGCGAATGACGTCCTCCTCGGAAGCGATGGGCTGGGATTCTTGGTGGTTTTGAAAAAAAGCAGTGAGTTGAGATTCGGACCTGGGCGAAGCAAGTTGATTTTTGAGCCTCGGCGAGGCCAGGCCAATTGAGTCTAAGGGATACGCTGCACGTTTGTCAGGTCAGATGGAACGGTCAGCATAGTAAGAATTGTGTGTCTCTCTCCTCGTGTCGAAAACCTAAAAGTCAAGTCAACCGAGAGTCGTCAGTGTTTCAGGATTCCTATGCATCTGAACGTTTTATATATCCGTATATTTTACGCATCCTTATATTTCACATATCGTATTTTGAATATGTTACAATAACAGACTGCATACCCTTGTTTCCAAGTCAGCCTTTACAACTGATATATATATATATATATATATATATAAAGGAAAGAAATTTTGTAGATAAATTTAAACCTAAGTTCGATAAAACATGAATGGTACACACTCACAAACGGAAATAAACACACACACACACGCACACACACACATATATATATATATATATATATACCAAAAGATATGTAATTAAAAATCTTTCAAATTACAAACTCTAGTAAATTAAAATCTCATTGAATACCCATTAACTAGACCTTATGCCAGACATATTCTCAGACGAAGAATCAAGCTGAAAACGCATACACATATATATACACAGACATGTGTATACATATACAAAAAAAGGAAAAAGAACAAGCAGTAAATTTAAAACCACACAGCCCCACACATAAAATTTCCCCAATACACTTACTCATATACACACAGAGAAGAAAAAAAAAACTGTTAGTGAAACCCAAAACACTCCAACGCTTGTGCACACACACACACACACACACACACACACACACACACACACACACACACACACACACACACAACAATAAATATATCAAATATCAAAGAGGATAAAGCAGACCAAAGTAAACACACACTAGGGAAAAAGGGAGAATAACCCCAATATAAAACCCTCCTGACCAGCCAAAGGTCATTCAAACTGGAAACAAGAGTGAGTTCAAGTCTCATTGATTACCCCATTAACAAGCCCTTGTGCTGCATATGTTCTCTGACGAAAGCAACAAGCTGGCAACATACACATATATAACACGTATGTAAGAACAAAAAAATTTTTTTTTTAAATAAAAAAATACAAATCTCTTCGTGGACCTTCTTATTTTAATATATATATATATGTATATATATATATATATATATATAAGCGTTTATAATCCGAGGAAAACAGTCCTGGGTTTAGACTCATTTTATCGTAATCCAAGGTTAATTGGAATTTCCTTTGAGTGCTCAATGACGATGGCTATATAATATATAATTAATTTTCGATCAAAAATATACCGAAAATCACGCGCAGGGCAAAAACATATTTTATAAATTTAACAAACTAACTTCAATTTAGTGTTCCCGTATGAATTTATTTTTGGCCGTTATGACCTTCTTCAGAAGGAGTTAATACATTGGTGCTTAGGCTATTATGTATATCAATGTTTAAATATTCTTCTTTTTCGTTTTATTTTAAAGAATTCTTTACTTTTATTTTAAACTGCTATTTATTATTTTTTTTAAACCGGTGAATATCGGAGGGTATTCCAAGTGAGTTAATGTTTAGTTTGAATAAGAAAACTAACTTCCTATAATTAAATTAAAGATAGACTTTGGAAATAATATCGGTATTCAATAATGGATAATATTGTCCATGTATTTTTGATAATTAATATTCGAATTAAATTAAATGTTATTATAGGGAACATATCGTAACCAACTTCTAGTTGTTTTCTTTATCAGGAAGAGTTACTTTTGCATTTTTTCCAAGTTGATTGTGATGAGCAATGGATTCATATTGTAATTGAATTGGTTATTTTGGTCTCAAAATCTTTATATGATAATATATGAATTAATATCAAGTTGCAATTTTAATTATAAATTTATTAGTTGTTCCATTTTCGTTTATCTTTTCTCCGGACGGTGAAGTATCTATATTAGATCCCCCTTATTTTTAAATCTAGTTTTAAGTTTGGATTTTTTTTCCGGTTTGCATTTAAAAAAATTCTTTTTTATCTTATTTTTCTAAAAAGGGGCTCATATTTATATATACATAAGATTAACTTTTAGCCGTCACTATCATTTTGTTATGACATGCATTTTTGTTTAAATTTTCTTATTTTAATTATTTTTTGGCTTTCCGTAAGTGTTTCATTATTGGAGTTAGTTTGTAAATTGTTTATACGTTTATACGTATGTTAAAGTTTTTTTTTTTCCAAGCAGCGGTCTTGTCATTACTACATGGATGTGTGGGGGGAGTATGTAATTTGGTTATTTCAGTAGATTGCTCTCTAAATTATTCCCACCACAAATACAACACAAGACACAAGCTTACACACAAACGAAGACACAGACGAACACAAGCCACTAAGCCAGTAGCCGATACTATGTCCAACCAATTCCTTTCCTTCCTCAACGAAAGTTCATGAACTCTCTTCAAATGGCCGAGAATTATATTCAAAAGGAAAACCCGACAAACTTTCTTTCATCATAAAACCCGCTATAAACTTAATGTAAGTAAGAACGACTTATTTACGGACTTCGTTAACATGACCATACACACATCTTTAAACAAATTTATTTTCCTTTTGTCAAACTTTATTTTCCAAAAGTCCATTTACCCATCATGTATTTTGTTTTTCATATTCTGTTATATGCATATTAAATTGTTTGTTATTTAATGTTCGTTGTGTTCTATTCCATTTCTTTTGCGCGATTGTAAAGTTTTTGTGTTGTATTTGTGGTGGGAATAATTTAGAGAGCAATCTACTGAAATAACCAAATTACATACTCCCCCCACAGATGCATCATTTGGACACTGACTAAGTGTATGGGAAAAAGCTCGACGGCAATTACACAAGAATGATGCTAGTGCGGGGGTTGTATGTAATTTGGTTATTTCAGTAGATTGCTCTCTAAAATATTCCCATCACAAATACAACACAAAACTTTACAATCACGTGAAAGAAATGGAATAGAACACAACGAACATTAAACAACAAACAATTTAATATCCGTATAACAAAATATGAAAACAAATAAAATACATGATGTGTAAATGGTCTTTTGGAAAATAAAGTTTGGCAAGAAGAAAATAAATTTGTTTAAAGATGTGTGTATGTTCATGTTAACGGAGTCCGTAAATAAGTCGTTCTTACATTAAGTTCATGTCTTGTTTTATGATTGTGGCGACAACGTGTACGTTGATGAAAGAAGGTTTGTCGGGTTTTTCTTTTGAATGTGATTCGCAGCCATCTGAAGTTAGGTTAAGTTAGGTTAGTTTAGTTGAGGAAGGAAAGGAATTTGTCGGACACAGTATCGGCTACTGCATTACTGGCTTAGTGGCTTGTGGTGTCGTCTTAGTCTTCGTGTAAGTCTGTGTGTAAGTTAATGGCTCCCTAACTCTGTGTTATTTATATCCTACAGGTGGATCAAAGAATCGTCCTAAAATTTAGACATTTATTGACCAATCAGATTTGTATTTTACTATTTTATTTTTGAGCCTAAATATTTTCTGTGAGTTGATTTCCGATCCTATTTTTCTAGAATGTTCTATTCTATGTTTTTAGCTGATTGGTTGAAAGATATAAAAATGTAACTTAAATGCTAATACGGTTTTGATCCTAAATTTCTTGAATGTTCTTAAGTATGTTTTTATTGCTTATTTTAAGACTAGAAAAAATGTGTATCTCATACTAGCAATATTGAACAAGTCCTGGCGGCAACATCCCACAAAACAGCAGCTTACAGCCACCTACCACTCATCTCGAAAACCATCCAAATTTGCCGAACCAGACAAGCAGGACACAACTGGTGAAGTAAGAACGAACTCATAAGCGATATACTCCTGTAGAATCCTCCACACGGACGAGCCAGGGTTAAGCGACCTGCTAGAACCTATATACAACAGCTCTGTACTGATACAGGATGTTGCCAGGAAAACCTGCCTGAAGCGATGGGTGATAGAGATGAGTAGCGAGAGAGGGTCAGGGAAATCCGTGCGAGCCGCACAACATGTTTTATATATATATATATATATATATATATATATAACAGCCCTATCTCCTAAAAATTTAAGAAAGCTAAAAAGTAAAGAAAATAGAACACACACACACACACACACACACACACACACACACACACACACACACACACACACACACACATATATATTCTATTTTCTTTATTTTTTAGTGTATATCTGTATATATCTATATATATGAACCTGATTTTATACGAAGGCAAATATGTGATAATGTACATATGTCTTTTTTATACTAAAAAATTATATATATAAATATATGTGAGTGAGTATGTGATGAGGATGTATAGCACGAATTGAAACGTTCCTCCAATCCAGTTCTTGTATATTTTTCTTATCATTCGTCAGTTAAGTTTTTATGATAAATTCACTTTGTCGCTTTTTTCAAAGACATTTTGTGTAACTAACAAAATCTCGTTTCCATTAAAAAAACATTGGCTGGGGCTGTAGAATACATCGACTGCTTCTTTGTAGTGGGGTAAGACCCCTAATGATTATTCTGGATATGATAATAAACAATCTGATGGAGAGTTTTCAGTAATGCTGGAGCTTTGGGGAATGCGGAGTAACCCTTCATTACCATCGCTCCCAGGTCCACTCAGTCCCGGAGTGGTAGCACTTGATAGTGTCCTATCTATGGGTGAAATAGAACTAAACAGTGTGCTCATGCTAAACTGAATTGTTTGAAATAGGACTGTTTTGACATTTAGACTGCGTACTTATGCTAAACTGAATTAATTGAAAAAGAACGGTTTTTGTTTGCTAAATTGAATTGTTTTAAATAGAAATGTTTGACTAAACTGAACTGCTTGAAAAAGAAATGTTTTTGACAATTAAACTGTGTACTTATGTTAAACTGAATTGTTTGAAAGAGAACTGTTTATTTGTATGAAAATATGTTTGGCATTAGATAACCTACAAAGGTTGATATGCCAACTTAAATCAAACCCATTTTTCCTACAAGTCGTTCAGTTTCGGTTCTTTGTACTAATAGAAAGTAAAGTTGGTGACCATAGTCGAGGGTGACCAGAAGGCTCCCTTTTCAATAGCTACAACACCGAGGTGTAGGGGAGGGCGCTACTCCATTTCCGGGATTGCTCCACTTTACCCTTGATCCATACCTTTTAATGCTGAGTGTTAAGCTAGATGGCATCAAGTACCATTTTTTGAGTCTTTGGTATGACTCGACCTGGGATTGAACCCCGGTCTCCCTGACCATTGGCGAACACTCTACTTATTAGCCCAATGGCCCGGTTTGTGTGTACTAATAAAAGAACGTAATAAAAGGAAATTTAAAAGAATATTCTTTGTCCTTATTTGACAAATGCAGATATCCTCTCTGGCTGACCGTACATTTGAACCGTCTGCATATTGAATATTACTCGTGTCAAGTAACCTCTCGTCTGTTGTGACTCAATTTCGGGGTCTACCCGCCAGATAGAAACTTTCTTCATTGCTCTACATGAGGAAAGGTCAAACCAAATCTTTGTCATCCGAAATGAAGCTTTTTTTCCCCTTAAATCTGCCAATTCTAAAAATATTATTTGAAAGAGAAGATTAATTAAAAAAAGACAAATTGAAACAAGATTAGAATAAAAAATTGATGAATGAACTAGGGTGCAAAAATATCTGATATGAAAGTAGAGAGGAGTATCTCATGTGTTGATGAAAACAGGTTTGTAAGTACCCAAAATTCACTCTAAATTGTCTGGCAAGAACATATGGTGCAGTGGATAAGGCACTCGGTCGGAAAGTTATTCTGACTAAGGTTGTCTGTAGGTTCAATCCCAACAACAGATAAGAATAACAAGGAAAACTTTCTGTAACTTAACACTTATGAGGATCATTAAATAAGTTTCCAGGCTTTTTCGTATGGGCACTTTTATTGATAGTACACACATGAAACTCTAGTCCCCTTAAGTAATCTCCTTCGGCTGCAATGCCCTTGTTGAACCGGTCCAACAACTTCTGGAGGGCCCCATAGAAGTCCTCTCGTGTGAGCATGTCAATAACCTTCGTCACAGCCTCTTTCATCTCCTCAATTGTCTCATAATGACAGTCTCTGTCCTTAGGGAAAAACCAAAAGTCACAGGGAGCAAGGTCTTGACAATAGGGAGGGTGAGGAACTGTCTTGATGCTCATCTTAGTCAAATAGTCTGTGACAAGGATGGAGTTGTGACCTGGTGCATTGTCCGGCTGGAAATGTCACTGAGCCGATTTGAAGAGTGCTGGCCTCTTCCGACCGAATCTCTTCCTGAACTCCCTTAAAACCTCAACATAGTAACCCTAACCCTAACCCTTTGGCCAATTAAAGTGTGGTGTATTGACTTCCTTACTACTCCCACACCTCTCATCATCCTTCACAGACTCCCTGCCTTCCTTGAATCTCTTATGCCACTCAAAAACTCATGCTCGATTCATGCAAGATGATCTGAAAGCAGTCTGAAGCATTTCATACGCTTCTGTGGCATTTTTTTCCAAGTTTAAAACAGAATTTTATTGCATATCATTCTTCTAAAGTGTCCTGATGTCCAGATTGCATTTTTTACATTCACCAGCTGTGACAATCAGGCTTTAGTAGGGTGTATTCCAATTGTTGCTGTAGCTGTTCATTTGAACCTGGAATCAAAAATTGGTCAGTCATCTCATAATATGTATAGCAATAACATGCTGAATGTTCAAGAGCCTACGACAATTTTAAATTCCTGTACAAAAAAAGTCTGGAAACTTATTGAAGGCTCCGCTTATGACCGGTCATGGTTAACAGGAATGAAACAATCTACCCTTGAGGTTCAAATAAAGGGTTTAGTTCGAGATTCTGTGTGAACTGCTAAGGTCGACTTCAAGCACTGAAGAAGGCCGAAGTACATATCGGCTGAAAAGTTGTGAGTATAACAATAAAGTCCGAATATCATAAGTAATATTAAATAATTAATGAATAAATATTTAAATTCATACTTTAATTTTTTATCAATTCATGCAAAATTGTAAAATTTGGTAGTTAATCAAATCTTTCTATTACAATACGAAATATTTTGTGAAGAAAATGGGTAAAGCTCGGCAATCAGAAAGATGAAGTTGATACAAAATAAATTTGCTGAAACATTGCCTACATATTCCCTGCGTTCAAATACAGTATGTAGTCAATACAACAATTATTATTGTTATCTGAAATAAAGCAATTTTTTGGTACATTACGCGGGGAATTTTTCGCTATAAAACTGATCTCGTATCACATCCTGTTCTAGACGGATGTGCGGGTGCTGATAAATTCATATCAGTTTTCAAATAGAGTGCTTTCACTTATGTTGGTACGCTAGTCCGACAAAAATTTCATCGTCAACTTTTTAAGAGAAAGAGAATGAAATGTAGAGATTGCAGAGGTGAATCGTTGTGTTACATATTGACCCTCGACCGAGCCGTCAATCAAGAGATGCACCTGTGTAAAAAAGCGGAAGCAGGTGGACGTCAAACAAAAATATAACCAGGACACAGACGGCTTGAGTCAGTTGGAGATTGGATGCCAGCTCCTGGCAGGGGTCTTGGAACCTCAGTGACCCACGGTTGAGCAGCCTAGCCAGAATGCGAAAGAAATGCTGCTATGGTCAGAAGAACTTGGGGTCAATATGTAGCAGTCTGTCCCCGTCTCCAACTCACCTCTCATACACAAGAAACATCACCCTTTCGAGAATAATGTGTGAGAGGTATATTTTTATAAAGAAGTGTATTCGTTCGTTCATTGAAGTTCGTATATT